>LPNX010796745.1:255043-338191 GCA_001517045.1 Pseudotsuga menziesii | reverse complement strand
TTATTATTATGATTATTATTTTATGACATGCATGGTTTAAAAATTAATGTAATTGTAACTCGATGGAATAAAAGGGTGCCAGTGGTAGTACCACTTTTCAATTCAGGGTTTGATTTTGAGTTTTAATTTCACCAAGACTAGTAAGGGTGTCCAAAAAATCGTAACTTTAGTTGTGAAAAAAAGGTTATATCAGTAGCACCACTTCTAGATTCGGGGATTTATTTAGGGTTTTGATTGCATTGACACCGGTTGGGGTTTCTAAGAATTTGTAATTTTAGCTTTGAAAAAAATGTTGTCACAGGTAGCACCACTTTTCGTTTCGAGAGTAAAAAGAGCCCCTAAATGCAACCTAGAAAAAAATGAGAACACTTGAGAGTTCTCGTCAAGTTGTATAATATGTTTTAGACCATTTTATAATTAATATGTGGGATTAGGCTCATTATTTTCCAATACATTTATTTTAGTATTTTAAGTGAGTTTATGATTAAATATTATACCAATAATGAATTTTCACTTAACCTTGAATGTTGGGTGAGTTTGGTGATGTTTATATGTATATTTTGAGATTCCAATAATCCAATTTTGCACCACTTAGCCTCAAATTCGAAATTCATCTTCAACCTTTGAAGATTTGTCATGGATTTGGGATGATCACCCAAGCATATTGGATAGAGAAGAATCATGGAAGTTTTGATATGATTAGTTTCAAATATCTTACAGATTTGTGAGAGGATTTGTAGAGATAATTATCTTCTAATTTTTAGCAAAAGGTACATGAGAGAAAAGTGGATCTAAATTTATTAGATGTTTATCCTATTTTCAAGTAAATATATGTATAAATAAGGTTTCCTTCTCCATTCCAAAGGGAGGAATCTTGAAGCATGTGTCGAGATTATGATGGAATAGAATATTTTTTTTGATAGTTCTCTTCATATAGCTTCTCTATTTCTATAAACAATACATTTTGATTTAGTTTATTTGTGTTATATATTAGTAGTATTTTTTTGTTCTATGACAACAAGGGCCCACGTTAGGAGGATAGAGTGTTGCTTAATGTAGGATGTCTCGTAATTCCATTTATTTATTTTCGCAAATATGATTTATTTTCCTGTAAAATGTGGTGATATGAAAGTATGTTTACATTTATGCAAGTGTATTTTTATTAATCACTATCACTGCAAGGAGTGTTTCCTAACTTGCTAATAATTGAATGATGATTTATGGAAATAAGGGAATCCATGTCATTAAAGAGATAACTTGGTGACAGTAGGATCCTAGTAGCATGATTTATGCCTGAGTACATGATCGTCACTAGGAAGGGTTGAGTTATCTTTTGATTTAAGAATGGTGTGTTTTTCTTCTATAATTGATTTCATTGAATTGTGTTATGAAATGTACCAAAAGGAGTATTATTGTAGAAAGGTTTATATTTGGAAGATTGAACCCTTAACTACAAAATTATTAGAAACACTCATGGATATAGTAACGCATAATTCAATATTAATTTCCTGCAATTTATTTTGTAAGTAGATCAACCTTAAGCCTTTTAGAGTAGATATGAGTTTAATACTGCACATACAATGCTTGCATTTCACTAGTTTACAAACTCCAGTTGATAATTAAATAACATAGTTTATGCACATAATTAACTAACATTTTTGGTGTCATTGTTGGGGGAATGCAAAAAGTATTAGGCATTTATAGTTTGTTTATCTTTTGCATATGATTTCTTTTTGTCTTTGATTTCTTTGTTTCATTTCATTTATTTTTTTTAATTTCTTTTCTTTATTCAAAACTAACATTACATATACGGTGGAATAAAGACAATAAGGCGAGAGGTAAGAAATTACACATTCATTTTTGTGAATAATTTATTCCACTACATTTAAATTATGATGAGATTGTAGGCCTAGAGCTGATAGAGGTATATTTATTAGAGATAGAGGTAGAACAATTTCAATTATTTCAATTTCATCTGGTTATGCTATAAGAACCACCCCATCCACTAACCATTGGCGAGAAGATGTAAATGAGAAGGGATGCATATGTAGGAGGAAAAACAAGTAGGGTTTCAGGATCTAAAAGGGAAGCACAACCGCTCACTAAAGTAGAATCAACTATTACAAGGTAAGCCATCAAATTTATAAATTTCATCTTTCCTTGATAGCTGAAGTATAAAAGTATGAGGTCTGCATATGAGGCATAAATTTCCACGCTATGACTTTAAATATGCATATTTGAAAATATAGAGAGCCACTAGATTGATGAGTATGATCTCTTCTTGTTCCTGGCTGCAATTTGGAAAATACAAAAAGAGAATTTGGATTTAAGTCTTTATATTAAAGGTTGTAATTATCCTGCTAGTTTTTTTTAGAAACGAGATCCATATGTGATTCCCGAGTACATGAGATCTCGATGGTACATGTTTATAATTTTTGGTCCCAACATAGTATGGAGAATGTGATCAACTTACCCATTATAAGGTAGTGAGCTTAAAATCATGTAATGTCTATTTTGATTTGAAGCTATAAAGTGACAATGTATTTTTCTACAAATTGATATAAAATGGGTATTGGATAGTTTCTGGGGGTGAATTCATAACATCATCATAGAAACACTAAAATAAAATCTCATGTATCCACAAAACCGTTTAGGAGAAAATGATCATTTTTGCATTTTTGTAGCAAATTTACTTTGGAAATATCCCAAAAACAAATTTAGGACAATCAATACTGGAGGGGTCAAATGAAAATATATGAAAAAATTGTTTCTATGGGATAGATCCCTTGGAATCTAGTTTCCAACCCAACTAGAATCACCTGCTTTTCATGGAATCTATATCATGACAATTCGACAACATGCCTTTTCAATAACATATTTCACATATCAAATAATCACATACTTACAATATGTTTATAAGGAACATAGGTATTTGTTTCTAGTTTAAAACAAAATTTGCATCACTTCATTTGGAGGTTAAGTGAAAAATTTATTCCACATTTAGTAACTGTATGACTTAAAACCATCACAGTTAAAATATGCCTTCTAGGTATGTTCGTTAACAACTTTGAGATATCAAATAAAGACATTCAGAAAACATGTTTATGCCGGAGATATACCTATGAATCCACTTTAACATGGATTTTAAATCACTCTAATTAGACATAAAATGAATATTTATCGATGAAATACCGTTGGGTAGTTTAAGTTGGCCATCACTTCTCGACATGTAACAAGTTTGTTTATTTATCTTCCTTGGAATTGTTTTATAAGTACTATTTGTATTTTTTTGGTATGTTCTTGATTAAGAGAGACTAATCACCTCTCTTATTCCATGATCTCACATTATATTACAAGTAAGTGCTAGTGTTTTGTAGGTCATGGGAGGATTCAAAAGGTCATTCCATGGACAAGTGATTTTGAAGACTATTTTATTTTTAGAAGGGCATGTGATCTAGACATACACATCAAAATAATGAAATAAAGACTAAGTGCTTACCAATATCAAAGAGAAGTCAAATTCATGCCATGCCAAGTCACACTCACAATGCCATTACTACAAAATGAAGCCTTCTTGAAGCCCATGATGTCATGGTATGCTCATTCAATTTCCTTCCTTTGAGGTTAACAATCCATCCATGTTGAAGTCCAAACTTCCATTTGTTTATGTAGTCAACCTTAAACTTTTAATCTTCCCACTACTATGAAATCATGACTTCAACCCATTTTTCCTTCACGAGTTTCCATACTTCCCTACTCCATCACCCCTAACCCATGAGTAAAGTCACTTAGCTCACTTATAATGCTGAGTTACCTCATTGTCCTTTTCATTTTTCCAAATAAATCCTTCTTGATAATGAAAATATATCATTTATGATTCTTCAATTATTTTGTTATATGCTTGACTTGGATGATGTGGGATTTCTTAAGGCCTTCCTTCCAACAAATATTTTCTCATCGACTTCAACAGGAGAATTCTAGCTCATGGTCCAACTAAAGGTCAACACATCCATAACACTACCCTTTGATGGATAGCGAGCAAAATATGTCTAGATGAAAGATTGGTATGTTCTTAGGTCTAAAATAGTTTTCTCTTATTAGGGTGGCCCTCATCCATTTCATTTACATGATCTATTATTATTGTTGTTGTTTTTCCAAATCATATTACAGTCCACAATTATGTGTATGTTCAATCATTAATAAAAAAAACGCATACTCAAACCATGGGTTCCACATCAACTTCAATAGGTTTGTAGCATTGATTCAAAGGTTTGAAGATAATGTTTTCTAAAATAAAATATCAAAAATATTTAATAAATGATATTACAAGTTTGTCAACTTGGTGACAATGTTTTGTCCACCTATGTCACTTAGCTAGATCGTGGTCAAAGGTCAAGTGATGCTCAAAGATCTAATCTAATGATTGAAACAAGGTAAGGATTGTGAAAAACGTGAGATTCCAACAATTGGCACATTGTGGCAATAACAAATTATCTGATGGATCATTGTTGGATCTATAGTAGATGAATAGAACACAAGCATAACATATACCAACTTGTAATGTTTATAAAGAGGGTTTATCTCTCTTCCTTGTTATGATGTTGCTCGATAAGATCAATGATGAAGATGATTGGATCCTTTCTCCTTTATATTGAATTGATTTCAAAATATCATGGGATGTTGACAACCCTTATTTAAACATGAATACACGTACTAATTGATCCTTTAAATATTGAAAGAGGCCCCACTGCAATATATAATGTTGTCCCTAGATATATTTGTCCAATAACTAACCTTGATCACATTAAAGGTTGACTGGTATGTTACAAGGTAGCTTATTTTCCAGCCTAAGTATTACCATTGGTGCTTCCATAATAGTCCCATAGATGACTATTTTGGAGGAACATGTAATACTACAGACTTGTTTCCAAAGGAAACAATGCATGGTAAAGGAATGCCACGGTGTTTTTATGATCAGATTTGAAAAACAATAGGGTGAGTTGTTGATATGTCTCATGCTATATTTGGGTGTTCATGAGTGATAAACTCAAAATTAACAAAAAGGTTTGGGTTGCATACATGTTGTTTGTGGCCATTTGATAACATCTTTTCATACTATACATAAGTGAGACACACTAGGATCTATTAGATTCCTTCATTTCCTTGGCCTGCAAATTTTTGTTGGACTTCTCATTGTGACTATACTTCAAGCAATTATTGAAATTTTGGGCCTCTCCATTTCCAACTAGTTTGTTATGTGCCTGAAGTGGTTTGATAATACCATGTTTATTCTATTGACAACAATGCACTCGTAATTGAAACTGAAATTTGTGATCTTATGTTAGTGCAATTTTTGTAAGGTAGAGAAACTGTTGAAATCCAAAGATATTTTGAAGGTAATGCGAACATGGGGTTCCTTTCCAATCATGTCATTTATACAACAATCATTGATCCTCTATTTAGAAGTGACAAATTGAAATAAGCACTTCAACTATTTAAATTATACTATCGTATCAAGGTATGGCTACAACAAAGTTGGGTTTAAAATTATTGGGGCAATTGGTTTTCTATTTTTTCATAGTATGAGAAGAAATTGATTTGTTGATATATTTCAAACCGTGAACCCATTGGACGTGAAATTTGAAGGGGAGGTGCTCTAAGGTAATATGAATAAATATTTTTTTTGTCACACCAATTCATATTTGTGAGAAACCAGTCACTATCACCTACAACCAATTCTAATTCTTTTTTTTAATAGAGATACATGATGCTTGAATATTATTTGTAAGACAAATTCCATTTTCTCATATAATGCATTCACATGGTTTATTTTTCAAAGTAACGATCCTTTTCCATTTCAAAAGGGGGAATCTTTATTGCAATGGGAAAGACAACAAATCCAAGAGGTAAGTGCTACCACACAAGAACCAACACTTACAAAATTTGTGGTTGTTTCACACGAGAACAAACCATGGGAAACGTTCAAAGAGCTAAGTGATGCCACACAAGAACCAAGAATTACAAAATTTTTTGTTGCCACACAAGAACCAACCATACGAAAACCAACTACAACTTAATTTTTTCCAGCAAGTATTTTGCTTTCCATGGTTTAAATGTGATACTGAAATCCAAATCAAGCAGAGATAGATTAGTACCCAATTTTTAGAGGAGGAAGACCTAGTCACATAATCAGTTTCATGATGATGCATGGTTGCATGAGGACATGCAACATGTTTAGTTGGGGGAAGATGTTGAGTCACCAAAATTTCATCTTTTCACCCTTTTCCCTTGATTTTTTAATCATTTCTTGCTTGTTTGTATCCTTACATTAAGCCAATTTTAATATTTATATGTGGGATTAGGCTCATTATTTTCCAATGCATTTATTTTACTATTTTAAGTGTGTTTATGAATAAATATTAGAAAAATAACATGTTTTCACTTAACCTTGAAAGTTGGGTGATTTTGGTGATGTCCATAGGTATAGTTGGAGATCTTAATAATGCAAATTTTTACCTAACTTAGCCTCAAATTCAAAATTCATATTTAATCTTTGAAGATTTTTCATGGATGTGGGATGATCACTCAATAATATTAGATAGAGAAGAATCATGGAAGTTTTGATAATATTAGTTATCAAATATCTTAGAGATTGGACGTGAGAGGATTTGTGGAGATAGTTATTTTCTAATCATTAGCAAATGGTTGTAACCGCATGAGAGAAAATTGGATATGAATTTATTAGTTTCTTATCCTATTCTTAAAGCAACATTGTGTATAAATAATAGTTCCTTCTCCATTCCAAAGGGAGGACTCTTGAGCATGTGTCTAGATTATTATGGAATATAATAAATCCTTTTGATATTTCTCTTCATATATTTCTCTAGTTCTATAAGTGGTATGTTTTGATTTAGTATAAATAGTAAGTTTTGATTTAGTTTATTTATGTTATAGATTAGCAGTATAATTTTGTTCTTGGATAACAAATTCCCTCGACATGAGAACATAATGTTGCTTAATGTAGGATGCCTTTTAATTCCATTTATTTATTTTCACAAGTATGATTTATTTTCTTGCAAGGTGTGATGTGTTTACTTATGAAAGTGTGTTTACATTCATGCAAGTGTGGTTTTAGTGATCATGATCATTGATAGGAGTGTTTCCTAACCTTCCAAATGGAATGATGATTTATGGAAAGATGGAAACCCATGGCATGCAAATAGAGAACTTGGTGACAACAAGATCTTAGTAGCATGATTGATTCCCAAGTACATGGTCATCACCAGGAAGGGTTGAGTTACCTTTTGATTTAAGAATGCCATGTTTTGCTTCTATATTTGATTTCAATGAATTGTGTTATGAAATATGCCAAAAGGAGTATTGTTGTAGAAAGGTTTAGTCGATTTGGAGGATTGAACACATCACTACAACCTGATAATTCAATATTCATTTCATGCAATTGGTTTTTCAATTAGATAAACATTAATCGTTTTAGAGTATACATAATCTAATACTGCACATACAATTCCATCATTTTACAAGTTCATGAACTCTGGTTGATAATTAAATGTAATCGAGTTTATGCACATAAATTGACTGATAGACAACCCCCGTACGCTTCTTCTACAGTAGAATAATTCCTCTTAATTCCATCATTTCTCTACTCTCAAGAGGCCATGCTTGGCTTGGATTTTTATATTTATTTGGATCAAACTTATCCTTAGGGGCACCACACTCAACAATTCACGGAGATTCCGTTTCATGGATGGTGTGTTAGTGACAACACATTGGCCCCATGTTTTGGGATGAGCCACTCCAACTATTTCACCATGGAAATTAATACTCATACATGGGATCCAGGGACAATATGACACATGTTGTATGACCTTATTATCATGGCTAACACTACGTGGGAATCGACATCCTTGACCGACTTCAACATGGAGGTCAATGTTCACCCATGGGACCCAATATAATGTTTATACCACTTCACATTAATCATTGAGGGAAACACTCTCCTTGATGGGATTGGGGTGGAGTGTTATGACCCTCCCTAGGGATGTAATGAGGGGGGAAGAGGACCCATTAGAGTAATATGGAGGCCATTCAATGTAAAGTGGACTAGGTCAACTATATTGCTATTATTAAATAAGACCCACTATGTTAGTGTTACGGAGAAAAATTCCTATGGCTTGGGGTACCACAACAGACAAAGTAACCGCATAAATCAATCCTTTCCTATATGCAAGAGAAACCAAACATCTAACACTAAAGGATCTCGATACATACCTTATTTCGGACTGTTGATGTAGATCCTTGTTGAGATTTTCCACTCTTGCTTGTATAAGCAATTTGCTCTCTCAACATTCAACAAACAAGATAAGCATGGTATATATAATTGTGTTAGACCTACTCTAGCATATATAATCAATAACATATAAGCATTTACAAGCATCCATGGATTCAATACTCATTTAAATACACATTATTGGACATGAAAAGATATTTCTATTAATATAAAACATAGATTACAATAGTGACAACCTCTGTTGGCACATCTGCGAATCGGAGAAACTGAGTCCTCCACTTGGGCCTCCACCACTTCAATCCTCCATCTCTCGATAGAAAGCTCACAAGCAAAGGCAAGCTTGGGAATAACACATAGTGCTCTAAGGGACAAAAGGGATGCATACTCAAGTATAAGCTCTGGCAATAATGGACTATAGTTTTCCTGCTCTTCAATTCCTCCCCTTTCAATGTCTCCAAAGGGTTCCTTATATAGTGCTTCAATGGGGTAATGGAAGGTCAAATCCGAGCGATCTCAAGGCATATGGAAGGTCAAGAGACAAGTGACTTAGATCCACATCAAGGAAAACTCCAAAACTATTGGCCTTTTGCACACATCTCGATGTACGCGGGTTTAAGGGTCAAATCCGTGTATATACATGAGAATCGGTTTAAAAGTCGCGTATAGCAAATAATACATGTTTTTAGGGATGATCTTGGAAACATCAAAGGTACTAAAATGGTCCATGGGGTCTAAAGAGTCTGCAGAGGGATAGGGAAGGCCATAAAGGTGTGATCCACCATGTGTGGTAAAATAAACTGTAACAAATGACCCCTAATGTGTGAGGTCAGAGGGGTCATACAATGGCCGAAATACATTATAATTCCATCCCAGAAGTGGAGTGATGAAGAACCAACCATCCAACAATACAATACAATAATGAATCTCTGCACATAACTGTAAGTAGACATAGCAGTCCCGGATACATAAGAGTATAATGGCCATGAATAGGCATGATACAAAATATGACATGTGTGGTCATCGCCACGTACAATATAGATAGATCAGAATCTCCATGATAAAGATATACCAAGGATCATGATCTCCATGAAATATGAAGATATATAATGGATCAAGATCTCCATAATGGCTGGAAACATCTGACATATACTGGAATCAAGTCATGAGAGCTGAAATCTCATGAACACTGGCACGATCAAGGAGGTAACATATATGAAATACCATAAATCTGGAAGGTATTATACACAATCCGCTACGAGTACATGTCCTACTATGTGAATAGAGGTGTCGAGGTCGAACATAGTAGTCCATTGTCTGATTACCGGTCATTGATGTATACTGTTAACAGACGCGAGATCACCCACCGATAATGAAAATGGGAATCAAGGTACTAGAGTGCAAACTAACAAGTGTGAATATATGTGTTGAGGTCGAACACTTAAAAGGATCCATTGATCAGGGGACATTGATGTATTCCCAACAACTGTCGATGGCGAGAGAACCTGCCATTGATGACTGCAAGTCTCAAGGCACTAAAAAATGACTCAAGATTCCTATCCTAGAATAAATGATCTGAAGTCGATGGGACGAAATATGCTGGAAGGATGGAATTAAGGCATCCCCCATCATCCAACATGAGGTACTCAACAAAGCTGTATAATGTGGAAGGACTCGATCATAAAGTGCACGAACCAATATCAGTACCGAAAATGGCCGACATGCAAAGTTAAGAGAACTGAGAAATGGCCGACTCAGGTTTCAACTTCCTTCGAACAAGAGCATAAAGGAGAATGGTGACTGAATGTAGGCAGCATATACTCGTCATACAAAACTGAGACATCTCTGCGACACAGGAGGCATCGACAGAGGCTCCACAGGGACTGGAAGCTTAACCAGTTGGTGGAAATAAACTCAGAGAAACGAGTATAGCTCCTAAAGTCAAACTATTAACCCAACCAACAGATGTGATATATAGTGCTCTGTTCGAAGGCGACATGACTCGACTGCTGCCAAATATAACATCTTTTCTTGTCCGGCTTTTTGGTTTTTTGATTTTTATTTTTGGACCTTTTCAAATATTTTGAAAAGCTTGAAAAAGAATAAAAGTGCTTTATAGTTACAGACTAGGAGGAGACGAGTGTCAATGGGAAAACAAGCTAATTCCAAGCAGTGGAACATACCTATTCTCAATGCAAGGACACATGTGTAGGATAATGACACTCGGGGGAAAGTCCCCTCCCAGTAAAAATGGGGAATCAAGCTGTAAAAGATATATATAATGGCTTTGCGTGGCTAGACATGAGACAAGCTCGGGCTATATGGATGATAATCAAAGTTAGGGAAGCTGGCATAAGGCTCAATGAGGCAGGAAAAACTCATGATAATGAAATTACAACTTGACATAAGGGAGTCCTGGGGAGAAAGGCCAGCAAACAAATCAAGAGGAGTATGAGGCTCTTGCGCAAAGACATGGCGATACTATACAAAGGACTCCCACACTCTAAAGGGAAAAAATGTCGACATGGGCACCAAATGCAATAAAGGAGCTAACTAGGGCACCCATGTATGGTAAAGCTCTACCATTCACATCATGTCACTTCTAAAATAGAAAGAAGGTTCTGTGACAAGATAGAATGGGTTTGTACCTAAGGTTATAATGAAATGGGCATAAGGTCATGCAAAATGCACACAGATGTGAAATATAACCTATATGCCACTTTAGACATAATATCTAAGATCGACACAAACGGATCAAAATAATGGTCAAAACGATGCTCAAAACGGACTCCTACATCATCAGATTAGTCCAAAACGGTCCAAAATGGTCAGAAATGGTCCAAAACTATAGAAATGGGGTAAAAATTTTCAAAAATTTCAAAATTTTTCTATAAGTAGTAAAAAATCCAAAAATTACATATCATTTGAAATTTTTACCCATTTGAGCTCAGAACTTCAAACGCGAATTTCGGGAGCTTCGTCCGGCAAAATTTGACACCGTTTGTTCCAGGTAACTTCTCATGTCCTCCTCTTCCATTTTCATGTAAATTTTTTCAATTTCCATAGTCAATTTTTTACTTTTAGGCCAGTCTAGATTAATCTTCTTGGCCTACGTGAAAATCAGGGTTTTTTCCACGTATAGAGATAGCTATACGCAGAAAAAATGCCCAAACCTGTGTACATACGCGGCTGTTTTGCAAACAGTCCCGTATGCGGCCGCGCACATGGTTTTTTAGGCTAAATAATGACCAAAAAATATTTTTAATGTGCAGGATGGTTCTAGAATGGAGGGAGAGGGAACATGGAGATGTAGAAGAGGCTGTTCAGGGTGATTTGATGGCTCAACAAGCTCTACATGCATGTGGGCTATACAAGTTTTGGTGTCTTGGCAGCCTAAGGGCCAAACCAAGATTGCTGCAGATTCTAGTAGACTACTGGGATCCAGACTCAGAGTCTTTCCATATCGACGAGATGTCCTTCACTATAGAAGTGGAAGACATATACTTTATTACAGGATTGTCCCGACAAGGAGAGGTGGTGAACCTACACTCTCGCAGGCACGGAGGTGGCCTCACCATTGATGAGTACATTGCAGTATACTATTTTCCAGAAACAGAAAATGTTGGGAGTCAAATCCCAACAAACTCCATCCAGGTACTAGGCTTGAAGGCTATACTACTAGCACTCGGCAGGATAACTGGGCTAGCATCACTCCACCAGGCCTCGCGACCATTGATGTTCTATGCAGTGGAGTGCATGAGACCCACAGTTTATGATTGGAGTACTGCACTGTTGAGTAACATGAAGCAGCAGCTCAGTGACTGCAAGATGGGCAGGGTACAAAACTTTAGTTTCGGTAGTATATTGAGCATGTTCTTCTTCGACTGTGTTATGGGGTTAAGCCCTAGAGCTGACGTTCCTCCTCATAGGGTTCGAGATCCAGCCCAACGATGTTGGGCAGATGCTATGCGTAGACTGGGAAGAGGTAGGGTGTCCAACCCGTACCCAACTGATTTCTTTCCATGGTGGCGGCGACAGATAGTTGCCATCGATGATTACCCCTATGCGGGGATAGATTACCGGGGAGATCTCGACATGCCCCTACCACTAGGAGCAGTATATGGTGACATTGATAACGAATCCCAAACCCTCTTTTTAATTTTTTTGAATTATAAATTTTTTTTGTGTTTTTTGATATATAGACTCAAAAGACATGTTTTTGGTGTGACGACACATAGTGACACTCTGTCCTCCTCTTCCATTTTCATGTAAATTTTTTCAATTTCCATAGTCAATTTTTTACTTTTAGGGCAGTCTAGATTAATCTTCTCGGCCCACGCAAAAATCAGGGTTTTTTCCATGTATAGGGATAGCTATACGCAGAAAAACTGCCCAAACCTGTGTACATACGCGGTTGTTTTGCAAACAGTCCCGTATGCGGCCGCGTACATGGTTTTTTAGGCTAAATAATTAGCAAAAAATATTTTTAATGTGTAGGATGGTTCTAGAATGGAGGGAGAGGGAACATTGAGATGTAGAAGAGGCTGTTCAGGGTGATTTGATGGCTCAACAAGCTCTACATGCATGTGGGCTATACAAGTTTTGGTGTCTTGGCAGCGTAAGGGCCAAACCAAGATTGCTGTAGATGCTAGTAGACTACTGGGATCTAGACTCAGAGTCTTTCCATATCGACGAGATGTCCCTCACTATAGAAGTGGAAGACATATACTTTATTACAGGATTGTCCCGACAAGGAGAGGTGGTGAACCTACGCTCTCGCAGGCCCGGAGGTGGCCTCACCATTGATGAGTACATTACAGTATACTATTTTCCAGAAATGAAAAAGGTTGGGAGTCAAATCCCAACAAACTCCATCCAGGCACTAGGCCTGAAGGCTATACTACTGGCACTTGGCAAGATAACTAGGCTAGCATCACTCCACCAGGCCTCACGACCATTGATGTTCTATGCAGTGGATTGCATGAGACCCACAGTTTATGATTGGAGTACTGCGCTGTTGAGTAACATGAAGCAGCAGCTCAGTGACTGCAAGATGGGCAGGGTACGAAACTTTAGTTTCAGTAGTATATTGAGCACGTTCTTCTTCGACCGTGTTCCGGGGCTAAGCCCTAGAGCTGACGTTCCTCCTCACAGGGTTCCAGATCCAGCCCAACGACATTGGGTAGATGCTATGTGTAGACTGGGCAGAGGTAGGGTGTCCAATCCCTACCCAACTGATTTCTTTCCATGGTGGCAGCGACAGATAGTTGCCATCGATGATTACCCCTATGCAGGGATAGATTACCAGGGAGATCTCGACATGCCCCTACCACTAGGAGCAGCATATGGTGACATTGATAATGAATCCCAAACCCTCTTTTTAATTTTTTTGAATTATAATTTTTTTTTGTGTTTTTTGATATATAGACTCAAAAGACATGTTTTTGGTGTGACGACACATAGTGACACTCTGTCATATGCATGTAGATGTTGGACCACAGTGGCCTGATAGCTTCCCTCGTCATAGACGGAGGGGAAGAGGAGATGATATCATGGGTGTGGATGCAGAGCGAACGCTCCAAAGCATCCACACAAACTTTGTACGACTGACACACCGGGTACCCATGGCGCAAGTCGAGGACTTGCCTAAGGCCATTTAGTGTCAGGTGGTTGGAGTACAACGAGCATGGGTTTGATTATTTCGACGACTAGCTAGAGCTGTGGTGTGCTACCACGATCAGAACCCCCCTCCTTTTCCACAGGCTTAGAGACCTGAGAGTGATTCATTTTTGTACTACTGTGTATTATATTTTGGTGGCTCGGAAGCCCCATTTTTGTATCATGGCACTTATGTATTATGACGTCACATTTTGGATGTTTAATGAAAAGCTTTTATGATGATCGATTTTATTTATTTACATGTGTGTAAAAATGTATGTTTGTGATGAGCTTATGGTTTATGAAACAAATGTCAATCTAACACATAGTTAGCATATGAGTCAACGACTTGATTATAAGTTCTTGAAACATGTATGTATGTTATGTTGTCAAATTTTCGTTCTAACAATATCACACGTAAGAATATTCGTAATAATGTCGGATCCCTAACACAATACAAGCCATTAAGCTGTGACACTACTAACTGTGAATCAAGACGTACCTCAAGAGATATAACACCATGTGAAATGGCATCCCGTAATAGCTTGATAACGGCACTATATTCAACAACATTGTTCGAAGAAGGCCGTAAACATATGCCTCTTGAAGACAATACCTGACCCGTAGGAGTATAAATCACCCAAGCAGCAGAGGTTGAGTGTTGAGTGTGGCGGCTAGCACCATCAGCAAATCTTATGTACACAGAAGACTCCATTGACATCTGCCATAAGAAATAAATGCTAATCAACAAACCCGATCACCATAAGAAAAACCTAACTATGCCAAAAACTGTACAATAATATACAATAATCAGCCTTGGCTGAAGATCATGCATAGTATTTTTTAAGATAGAGCCCATTTCTAGGCTTCACCAAGGCTGTCCCTTCATAATCCACCAGTTCATAGGCGCCCTTCTCTAACATACATTTGACCACATAAGGACCTTGCCACATGGGATTAAACTTCCCTGCCCCCAAGGGTTCTTTATCTTGGCCCCACAAAAGGACCAAATCTCCTTCACTAAACCTCTTCAGATGGACAGACTTATCATATTGGACCTTAACACAATGCTTATTCACCTCTAGAGCCACTAAAGCATCTCAGTGCTGCTCATCAAGCTGCTCTAAGTGGACCAATTGTTCCTCCAATGCGTAAGTGTCTTGTAAAAGCTCTATGGCTAGCTTCAATGAAGGGATTTCGCATTCAATCGGCAATACAGAATCCACTCCATGTACGAGCTGATATGGAGAAAAATCGATGGCGGTCTTAACCGCGGTCCTATACGCCCATAAAGCAGGATGTAACATGATATGCCAATTCATTTTGCTTTGTGTGATGGTTCATTGGAGAATGGATTTAAGTGATTTGTTCACTGCTTCCACCTGTCCATTCGCCTGAGGGTAATAAGAAGAGGAGTGCTCCTGCTTATACCCTAACTTCGAGGCCAACTCTTCCATCATTTGATTCTAAAAGTGCCTACCATGGTCAGTGACAAGCTCTTTCGGAATACCAAATCGAGTAATAATTTGGTTGAATATGAAATGCGTGACTGTCTCACCATCGGATTTAATCATGGGCATAGCCTCAGCCCATTTCGTGAAGTAATCAACAACCACTATAATATGATGATGCCCCCCAACTGAAGCTGGGTTGTAATCCATGAAGTTAAGCCCGCATTTGGTGAAGGGACCAGCGGTGATAATTGGATGTAACAAGGCAGGATGTGAGTGCATATTGCGTGCAAACACTTGGCAAGGGTGAAACTTCTTGACTGCATTAACACAATCTTTAAAGATCAACGACCAAAAATATATTGTTCTCAATATTTTTTGGGCTGTAGAAAGCCCAGATAAATGACCACCACATGCCCCTTTGTGGCAATCATTAAGCACAACCTCAGCCTCCTCATGGGTTAAACAATGACGTAAAAATGGAATCTACCCCATGATGGTACAAAGTGTTATCCACTATAAGGTAGTTCTTAGATACGTGACATAATTGTCGTCGCTCATCCTGTGAGAGGTGAGTAGGGACCTTCAATGTTTGTAAATATACAGTAATATCCCCATACCATGGATCCAAAGTTGAGATAAGGAAGATATGCTCATCGACAAACGTATCCTCAAAAACTTGCTCCTCCTCCTCACTTGGGAAATCAGAAATGAGTTCTGCAAAAATTAACGATTTCTTCGATTTCACCGAAACAAACTTGAGATCAAATTCTTGCAAGATAAAAAACCATTTGTTATACTTTCCCCCAATCATCCTTCTCATGAGGACGAACTGAAATGGATTGACATGAGATATCACCAAGGTCTGGGGAAGGATAAGTAGTGTCTCAATCTCTGAACCGCATGAATGGTAGCTATGGCAAGTTTCTCCACATGGGAATAATGGATTTCTGCATCTATAAGGTTGTGACTCAAATAATATATGACACGCTCATGGAGCTCCTCATCCTCCTGAACCAAAACCATACTAATCGTCTCCATGGATGCGGCCACATAAATCAAAAAGTCACGGCTATAGTTGGGTGGACTAATCATGGGGGCCGATGCTAAAGCTCGCTTAAGAGCATCAAAGGACTCCTGGGTTGACTCATCCTAGCAAAAGGTAGTGTCCTTCTTCAAAAGACGCATAAATCCTTTAGTCAAATTGGCAAAGTTAACCATGAATCTCCGTAAGAAGTTTGCCATCCCTTGCAAACATTGAAGATCTCTAATATTTCTTGGGGGAGACAATTGAAGTATTGCCTCAACCTTTAAGGGATCGACTCTTATACCCTCCTTGGAAATAATGAATCCTAGCAAGTGACCAGACTTCACACAAAAGATGCACTTATCCGGATTTAACCTGACCTGGTAGTGATGACATATTTCGAATACTAATCTCAAATGATATGGATGACACAATCTCAGTAGAGAATGCGCATCGAGGTCATCCAAAAAGACTTCAATAATCGATTTGAGATTGTGAAAAATCAAGGTCATAGCCTGCTGAAATGTGGCTCTGGCATTTTTAAGACCGAAAGGCATCTTCCGATATGCAAGCGTACCCCAAGGACAAATAAATGCAGTTTTGTGTTGATCCTTGGGTTTAATTTGAATTTGATTATATCCAGAAAAGTCATCCATAAAGGAAAATACCTCGCTTCCCACACACTCATCCAAAATCTGATCAATAAATGGTGTGGGAAAATTATCCTTAGGACATGCATGATTTAAATCGTGGAAATCAGTACGTATACGGATCACTCCCTATTTCTTATCAACCAGAATGGGGTTTGAAACCCACTCTGTCAAGGGAACGGGATAGATAAAATCGACTTTCAACAACTTTTCTATCTCAGCTTTAATTGCGGGTGCTTTCCTAGGATTCACCGCATGCAAACGTTATCGAACAGGATTCACATTCGGATAGGTCTTAATTTCATGTTCGACATTACGAGGGTTGATACCTGACATTTCCTTGTATGACCAAGCAAAGATATCATGAAATTCTTTGAATAGCTCGGTATACTCCAGAATCTTAGCATGGGAACATTCTACCCCAATATAGACATTCTCAATCTTGCTAGGATCGCAAGAGATATTGATAGCAATCGTAGGTGATATGTTCGCCATGTTCCCATTAGCCATCTGACCAGGAGAACTTACTGGAACCACAGGACTACCAATATTCTTGCTAAGAATCTCCCTAAAGTCCTCATGCTCTAAACGATTAAGCTCGGGAAGAAAATAAGATCTATTATGTAACTCTTCCAAAGGTGGCTCAACTCCAGACATGGCCTCAATAATAGCTTCATTTGATGGAAAAACACTATCAAGGCAGTCATGTGCATGAGAGGACTCAACTGCCCATGCAGGCAACACATACGGGTCCTCCTCCTCCGTCCGCGAAGAGGAAGAACTAGGCTCTACAACACAATCAAGATTTGCTTGGTATGCAATCATAGCTACAGGCAACGGCATGTCCGCTTCGATAGGTCTGTTAGAAAGAATCGGTGTAGGAAGAATCCAAGGACCTTCCATATGAGAAGTGTGAAAAGACATCGAATTCAATGAAGATGAAGACCCGTCGAAACTAGATCCAATCATAAGGACGGGTGCAGGACAACTAAATGTCCCCATAAGGGATGGATACATACCTACACCCACACTCCCAATTGTCGGCTGAGAGTGGTCGATAATCGGGATCGAAGCTCCCAACGATGCACTAACACTCAGATTTTTGATGATGTTTGATCAAACGTAACAATCTTCCCATTAAATGGAAATCATACAACTTGAAATAAATAAGAGGCTATGGCTTGCATACTATACATCTAATTTCGACCCAGTAAAAGATTGTAATCAAGGGGCGCATCAACCACCTCGACCTCGATCGCGATGGTCTTCCCTCCCAAATGGACCATAAGAGAAGGAAGAATTTCATGTGGCCGAAACGATCTATCATCAAAGGCAGTCAACATGGTAGTAGATTTAGACAACTCAGGAGAACCCAAACCTTTCCAACATGACAAAGACATCACGAAAGTAGCAGCGCCTTCGTCAATCACAGTGCGTTTGACAGTCATGTTAAGACATTCTACATGAATCAAGAGAGACATGTAGTAAGGAAAGCGAGGTTGTAGTCCCATGGTTTCAAATTTGATGACAGAAGAAGAGTTATCATCATTCACTCCGAGAGCAGAAAGCAAATCTTTCCTTTGCGACAGACAACTTTGAAGAACTTCAAGCGCAGGAATTGCACAAGGAGTTTGGCCCAAATCCTCGACAAAAAAATAGTTTTGGGCGGCTTGGGCATTAGGATTGTGCCCCGAACGCTTAGGACTCCCTTAGGAATGCGAGGTGCAATCTCAGGTTTATCCGTAGGATTTTCAATATGCAAAGGACTCTCGGTAGGAGGGGTTTCTTTCCCAAGGTCTGGTTGTGACGAGCCATAGTCTTTCGCACGAGTCACAACCTTAGTAGCACGCACCATGTTGATGCACCCATGACCAGTACTGGTTTTCGACAGATTTTGATCTCCACCTGACGCAGAATGAGGATCATGGTCCTCGAGTTCATATTTTGATTATGGGGTAAAGGGTTGGTCAGCACAGCTGGGCCCTGTGCAATGAACCTCGAGGCATCTTCCATACGAGGGTACAAGTGAGTGAGGTGTTCATCCTTACACAACTTGCAAGGAAAATTAACCTTACGTTTAGACTGCTTGTCCCCTCCAGCTTACGGTCATTCTTGTCATTAAATTGGCATTTTCATTCTTGTTCCCACCCTTATGATTGCTTTTACCCTTTTTCTTATTCCTTCCAGGCTGCTGGTTGCCCTTCTGGTCCAACGATTGCACAGAAAGTACATTCACCGTTTGGGTGGGTTGAGATGAATCCGTAGCTTGTCCCAACGCGGATTGGTTAATAGACAATTGACTCACTTGTTTCGTAATCGAGTCTGCAGGTTTAGTACTCGTACAACCCACAATGCCATCGGCATGTGGTCCAGGTTTGATCTTGGGATCGAAACTAGAACGTGAAGCGTTAGGTATGATCTCATATAATAGCCCGGATTGAGCATAAATCAAATCCAGTTCCTATGCCCCAAAAATTGCTTGTTCCTCCTTTTGGAATCCAAATGTAGAAACATCCTTCGTAATGTAAGGTAGCAATGATTTAAGGAACCACTCAAGGAGAAACTCCTGCGGTATGAAAGATTTAATCAACCTCTTCCGTCTACGCCACTCTTGGATATGGTCCGAGATATGTGTGGCCTTGTCCTGCCGAGATCTAGATAAGAGCTCCGTACCAACGTCGTAATGCACTAGTAGCTGGAAGTGATTGAGGAAAGTCATAGAAAGGTCATCGAACAAAATGAATTCCCCCCTCGGTAACTCTATGTACCATTTCACCGCAGGCCTTGTGAGGGTGCATTGAAATAGCCTCAAACGGATAGAATCATCGTGTAAGGAGTTGGAAGAGCACCAAAGGTGAAAGGCAGTGACATGTTCACTAGGATCTTCTCCTGGTTTGCCCTTGAATTTGGGAATGTCCGAGGGAAGCTTAGTAGGGATAGCCAACCAAGCCGGATCATGAGATACAGGATCATTCATTAGTCTCAATAAATCAGGTAAATTTAATGTTGCGAGGAAAGGGAGCCTAGTTGAGCCGGTCTATGCCACGCTCCCTGATAGTTTTGGTTCATATAAGGCTGACTACTGTAAATGCCATGGCCTTGGCCATAATATCCTCCTCCCGTTTGACCCGTATAGGGTGGAGTGGAAGCATTATGATGTGGTGTACCGTGACTATGCAGTGCTACAAAGCCATAATTAGATGAGTAAGCGGGTTGTTGACACCCATACCCATAAGGTTGATAGCTCTGTCCATATTGCAGTCCATAGGCTTGTCCATGAGAAGCTCCATAAGATGTCCCATGGGATATCCCATGAGAAGCTCCATAAGAAGGGATATGGGGAACTCCTTGAGATGGACCATAAGACAATCCAAAAACAAGAATATGACCTCCCGATACAACGGGAGATACTTGACTCCGAGATACTACTGTGCAAGCAGTCGCAGTACGAGCCTGACTAGTAGAAACATTCCGACTCGAAGGACCACATGAATGCAGGGGAGGAAGGGTTGTCAAAAATGCATTCGAAGGAGTAGGAATAGAGGACGAAGGGACATGTGAAGGGATATAAGTGGTATTCCCTATGGTCACTCGTCTCGGCTCTGGTATCTGTATATGACTACTAACATTATGTCTGGGATGAGCACGTGAGGTAGCTTCCATCGCAGGGATGGAAGGTGCAATGTGACTAGTGCTCCCAAATATCTCCGCATGGAAAGGAATAGGAATGCCCCCAGGCGTAGTGCTAGGTTCAATTTCTGACTCGGTATGATGTGCCAGATCATGTGCAGGGATATCAGACATGCCATAACTAACATGACTAGTGCTTATGGGTTCATGGTGAGTCTCGTTGCACAGAAACCAATACCGACGACCTGTGAATGAGGGATCATAACTAGAATGTGAAGGTATATTAGGTGAAGGATCATATATAGGAGTAGGATCTTCCTCCCCAACCTCTTGAGGTGGAGAAGACATCTCAGGAATTTCATCCTCGTGATCTCCCATCGTGTGTGAATCAATGTGAGAAGTAGTTTGCCCGGACTGTCTATTTCTCTTTCCCAAAGGAAGAGGAGATGTGGAAGGTGGAAGTCCCTCTAAACAACGAGAACGATGAAAGTGCTGCACTCGAATCCACTATGACTCAAAAAATGAAAAAGACTCTTCTAATTACGCAAACCCTAGACAAACTAGCTTGCATAGAGCATACACCTGTATAATGTAAAGCCAAATCACAAGAAAGCAAGGGTAGGGTATGTGAGCTCCCTAATGAAGTAGGTATGTCTCGCCTAGGAGAGGCTTGAGACTGACTTACACAACAAGCTGAGGTTAGTAACCAATTATTGTGGCCCTCAGCTTCAATGCATATAGCGACTGTGCTGTCCGACCCCAACCTGGCCGGGACACCTGCAGAATAACCTTTGCAAAGTACCCCCTCAATAACCTATGTAAGGCAACTAAGGTCACCTCAATATAATCAATGCTTAGGCGGACAGTCGTAGGCGGGATTGACCGTATGGGCAGGGTAACAAAGTCCGAAACTCCTGAAAGAGCCCCCAGATACGAATACAATCCTGGAAATATCTCTGGTGCTACTCAGTTATGACTAGGGGTCATCCCAATCAATAACCGCTCACACTGCCTCATGCTTAACTCCATTGTAAGAGGAGGATCCTGAGAAACACTAATTATACAAAGGAATTTCACACTCTCACTTGGACAGACACATACATGTTGTTGTTTAGTGGTCTTGGAGAATTTACTCACAATGAACTATTCCAAGACCCTAAAACCTAATCTTGTTGGTGCACCCTATAAAAGAAAAGAGTGTAATTCATTTTATTATGTGTTGATTTTAATTGGCTTATTACTCAAAAGGGTAAATGATCGTGCAACTAATGGTGTTATGATGCAACAAGAAGTGAAATGCACACCTAACAATCAATGCAAATGCACTGTGTCAAATGAAAAACGGGGTATGCTACTACGTGAAATGCAAAATTCTCCTTCAAATGAAAAATGTAGTCATTCCTATATGAAAATATGACTAATACTTTTCCAAGCAAACCTAGTGCAAGTACCATGCAAAATGCAAAATGCAAAAATGCATCATGATGCAAAAAGCAAATATTTTTGTATTTTTTGAATTAAAATGAGATAATGAAGCAAAAGAATGACTCTACCACCCCCAGCCTCTGCAAGCACTATCATACAACACCCAAGCAAAGCACCAAGGTAAAAGAGACCTAATGCACTAATCCCAAAACAAAAGATAGAAAATGCAATGACAAGAACATTTAAAAAAAAAATCTAACTAAAAGACGTCTCTGGTCAGAAATAGAGGTGTATATAGACTCTAGAAGCATCCAAGGAGACTCAACAATCATCAAAACTCACCTAGCAACACTTAATATTCCCCTAAAAATCAAAACTCATGGCATACACGACTGTCTGCAGAAAACCCGCATATATATGTGGATATCCCAGTAAAAACCGCATGTACACGCGACTGTGAAGCAAAAAATCGCGTATAGGAAGAAAAAGAGATAAAAAGAAGGTAAAACAGATAAGCTGAGACAAACTTTACTCCTATCAGACACTACCAGACATACATCCCCCAGACCCAACTCAGAAACAGAGAAATTAGAGAAATTCAAGAACATTGAATGCCGATAAAAAACCCCAAAGGAAATGACTAGGAACTCCCTAGTATGGTCGCTAATTCTGTTATGGAGAAAACTTCCTATGGTTTGGGGTAGCACAACAGACATAGTAACCAAAAAAATCAATCCTTTCCTATATGCAAGAGAAACCAAACATCTAACACTAAAGGATCTCGATACATACCTTATTTCGGACAGTTGATGTAGATCCCCGTTAAGCTTTTCCACTCTCACTTCTATAAGTAATTTTCTCTCTCAACATTCAGCAAACAAGACAAGCATGCTATATATAATTGTGTTAGACCTAATCTAGCATATATAATCAATAACATATAAGCATTTAAAAGCATCCATGGATTCAATACTCATTTAAATACACATTATTGGATAGGAAAAGATATTTCTATTCATATAAAACATATATTACAATAGTGACAACCTTTGTTGGCACGTCTATGAATCAGAGAAACTGAGTCCTCCACCTGGGCCTCCACCACTTCAATCCTCCATCTCTCGATAGCATGCTCACAAGCAAAGGAAAGCTTGGGAAGAACACATAGTGCTCCAAGGGACAAAAGGGATGCAAACTCAAGCATAAGCTCCAACAATAATGGACTATAGTTTTCTTTCTCTTCAATTCCTCCCCTTTCAATGTCTCCGAAGGGTTCCTTATATAGTGCTTCAATGAGGTAATGGAAGGTCAAATCCGAGCGATATCAAGGCATATGGAAGGTCAAGAGACAAGTGACTCGTATCCACATCAAGGAAAACTCCAAATTTATTTGGCCTTTTGCACACATCCCAATGTACACGGGTTTAAGGGTCAAATCCACATATATACGTGAGAATCAGTTTAAAAGCCGCGTATAGCAAATAAGACATGTTTTTAGGGATGATCTTGGAAACATCAAAGGTACAAAAATGGTCCATGGGGTCTAAAGAGTCTGCAGAGGGACAGGGAAGGCCATAAAGGTGTGATCCACCATGTGTGGTAAAATCAGCTGTAACAGTTAGTAATTAAATGTAATGGGTGCTCACTAAAGAAGGCCCACTAGGTATAAGTTATAAGGTTAGAATGTATTGTGATTCTATAAATAAGGTTGAAAGTATCCTTATGAGGTGTGTGGAGAATAATGTATGTTGATATTACCTGATTAGGAGGTAGACCCTCAAAAAGGCATGTGAACAGGGTTGTTTCATTGCATTAATAGAATTATTTGCATATTAATAAAGTGGAACTTATTGGACATCCCTTGTATTGTTTCTTATTGTTTATATCTCTTATGTATGATCTAAATTTAATATTTGGTTTATAACAATTCATGCCTTCTCAAGAATCTAAGAGAAACAAATACATAGTGGGTAAATGTTTCTATCGTTGCCAACCTCTATGCTCACCTATAACCATCATTTTCACTTTAATGTATGCAATTTTCTCTTCAAAATTTTAAATTTATGGTTAATTTTATAGTTTGGTAATTGGATATGGAGAAAATAACATGAAAAATATTATGAGATCTGGATGGTAAATGATTGATAGACTCCAATGGAGATGAGAGGATTGGTGAAAAGGAATCTGTCATTTATTCTAACCATATAATGAAGGCATCTTACAATTGTCATATTAAAATTATGTTCATCCCATGCTTCCATAACTACATGAGAAGGCTTTCCCACCAACCTCACACATACATTCAATGGTTGGATTTATTAAGTCAAAAGGAAATAATTGATTCATTTAAGACACATGTCAGAAATGGATGAGTTCTAAGACTGAAACTTGACAATAAAGGATTTAATATCCCACAGCCCCCCTTTCGTTTTCCACTCTAGTGGAATCATATCCCCTCTAGTGCTCTTTAGATAGCCATTTTAGACCATTTTATTATTTCCAACATAATATTTACATAGCTTTTGAGTCTTTATGACAAACCAACCACATGGTCCATATAGAAATATTTTCATTATGCATGCCTAACCATTCATTAGTTGGGCCTTGGCCTTGAGCTCCACATTATGATTTCATACTAGCATATTTACATCATTTTACATAATCTGACTTAAAACATTCCAAAGGTAAAAACTAAGGGTATTACAAAAAAAATATTGAAAAAAATAAATTTCAGGTAGAAGATGATGGGATGAATCTCATTTGAAGAGGACAATTAAGAAATTTTGTAGATGTAAAATTTGAACATCAAACATAGGAGGATTCTCCATTGAAAGACAATTGTGTCCCATTTAAATCCAAAAAAACGCTTCATAACAATGTTGTTCATTTTAAAGATATGGAATTGGATGACCAATTGTAAACTATAATAAACATAAATATAGATAAATAACCATCAAATAAATATAATAATAATAATAATAAATGAATTAATATAGTTCAAATAAAGAAACTAACCCAACCAAGGGATATAGCTCATTAACCATCCTGCAAAGTCAATGTGTATAGATACAATGTAATATAACATTGTATGTCATTATCTATCTCATATTCATTATTTTGTATATCATCTATTTTATATGGATTTTAATTATTTGTCTTTCTCCTGTTTGATATTCCTCAATAAATGAACATTTTTCATTCCATAAATACATTAGAACAAATAAAAGAGAGGAAAAACAACAAAAACTACAAAAATGATGTATTCCCTATTATTTGGTGTATCCTTGTTTCATGGTCATAATAAACATTGAGATAGTTTAATTTTCAAATTGATGGTACTATGATGATACTATAATTTCAGTGAAGTTATTATTTTATATGGTTTTAAGTAATATATTTAGAATTTTTTTCCTACTAAATGGTGAAACTTAAAGGATTATTTTTACTACAAGATTCTTATAAGAAACTCAAAAAATGCTTATCCATATAAACATATAACAACATTCAAATAAACTAACATTTAGAATTAAATATTGTTAATATATATAAATAGATGAAATAAAATATTTATATTCTATTATTTTAAAATACAACGTGATTAAATATAAAATACATTTAAAGTCATAAAAATAACGTCATAAAAATAACATTACACACAACCATCTTTAATAAACTTAATTATAAAATTATTAATTCAACCCATCTAAATTTAACTTCAATTTTATTTACAACTAAAATTAAGTTCACAATATTACTATTGAAAAATTTCTACTAAACACAATATTATCCTTGAAAAGTTTCATAGATTAGTATACCTCATTGTTTACATATGGCCATTTTCTGTTTGTATGTAACACAAATTTGACTTACAAACAATGTAATAAAACTAAGTAATCGAGAATTTCTGGAAAAATTAATTCATTGAAAAAAAGAATGAAGACATTCTTCACTCAACCATCATAATAAAAGATGGATGCCTCCTCGCTTTGAAGTGGAATCATATCTCCAAAACAACATCTGTTCAACAAAGAGTCAATCATACCAAATCATGTTAGAAGCAAAATTAATCAAATGAAGTATAAGTAATTTCTAAAATTAAAATTTATACTATAGTAAAATGTTATTTTGTATGCTTATTTTTCTTGTATATGTGCACTTTGGATTTAGATGAGTAAGGGTGGGAATTGTTGACTTAGATTATAAGAATGTCTAAAGAATATATATATATATATATATATATATATATATATATATATAAAAGTATTTTTTATATTTATTAATATTTTTGAAAAAATAAATAATTATATAAAGAGAGCTTAGTTGAGGTGATCTTGTTTGTATTAATGTAGAGATTACCTAAATAATAATAATAATAATATACAATTTAAAATATGAGTGGATGTGGATTTGAAAATTTCAATTTGAACTTGATATCCATTTTGAAAGTGTAGATTTCATCTTTAAGATAATAATGTGTGTTAGTGAATTTATTTATGTGAATTGGAGATATCTTATTTAAGATGATTTTGATGTACATATCATAACAAGGTTTAAATCATGTATTAGGGAGGTCATTTATGTGAATTAAAGATATATAATTTTGAGATACTAATAAAAAATGAAGTTTAGATGGGTGTGTGCTAGTAGGGAGGAATAGAGTATCAATGCATAACAAGATCCTAACATATGATATGTACCCCACTTTAACATGGAGAGTCATCAAATTTGACTTTCACATGCACTCAAAAAGGTCTTTGGTTATGTGGTTTTGAACTTGTGTTTTTCACAAGAAAAAAACACATTTTCTCAACCACTAGATCACAAACAAGATTAACCTTTGGATTGAGCCCATTCAATCATCCAAAGCATAATGATTACTTCTGCAATGCTATAGTCCCGTGAAAAGAGTTAGAGGCACATACATAAGGGTTAAATGAGATCTGATACCATGATCTAGAACATAGCGTACAATAACATCTTTAATATAATTCCTAGAACAACATTTAAAAGAAAATTTGGATTTTGGAGACTTGATAATGGTTAGCACTCTAGTTGGAATGAAATCAAATTGTTGGGGTAGAAAAACATTGAGGTTTGGACCATTGACAATTTATTAACACTTATTGGAAATGATGAATGACCTTTAAAGAAGCAATACTTTGAAGTAATGAAGTCACTAGTGGCGTTAGTATCAAGGTGAGGGAGGATGTTATCACACATTTTGGGGACTTGCACTTGAAATAAACCATCTTTGTTTCACAATTTCTATGGACGTGAGATTATTCACAACACACATGCCCAAGTGGTACACACCATTAGAAGGATTAAAATTATTGTAAAACAAAATCTAAATCTTGAAATATGCTAATGTATTCATAAACACCTTATAATTATTATGGGTATCACATAGACAACAACCTAGAGAATGATATCAATTTGATTGAATGGAAACATAGAATGACACCCCAATTAAAGGGAGGCAATGCTTGTGGAGGTATTGACTCTATCTATCATTCTATGAAAAACATATTTTGTTTATGTAAGTTGGTTTGGGAAATACACCTCTCATTTTTTTTATAGAGATGAAATCAATCTAACATCAAGGTTTGTATCATCACCATGAATGATATTAATGACAATGATCTTTAAGGTTTTTCATGAATTTTATTCACACTATTTGGGAACAATGACTAGCCTATAAGGATGTAGTAGAGTTTTCTATTGATGTTAAAACCAAAGTGAATAAGGATGTTATGACCACGTTATGACATCAGCCTTAGGACATGCACCCCTATAAACCATCAATTCATAACATCACTTTGGAGACTTGCACCCCATAAACCATCTCTTTATAACATCACTTTGAAGACTTGCACCCTATAAGTCATCTTTACATGTGAGAGTATTCATAATATACATACTCAAGTGATATACACAAGGAGAAACTATCAATTTTAGAATCATAGTATTAAAATTATAAAACAAATTGGTATCCTTATAAAATTCAATAAATTTTCCATATATAATATAGATATTATATAACTAATATATATTGCAATATCTTTAATAATACATCACACCTTTAATATTTTTTACCTAAAAACGCAAAAAATAATAATCCTAATATATATATATATATATATATTATTTTCATGAAATTTTCAAAATAATATATATATTTTTAACTTATTATTATGTATAAAAGTATTATATAATTTTCATACCTTCTTATATGCTAATAATAACATTTATAAATATGATATACTATGTTTAAAACAATTCTTAATATTATAAACGATAATAAAAAAACATTAATCTTAAAATGCATCCTAAACTAAAGTGAAAATAACATTACAAAAAACTATATCTCACAAACCAGATTACCTAAATTAAAGTGAAAATAAGATTATTAAAAACCTTGAGATATATCTCACAAACCAAATTCTTTGTTTGGGCAATATGGCTAAACCAACTTGATTGATTTGAGCAATGTGTTTAACTAAAATCTTGGTTTCGATCTCACAAACCAAATTCTTGGTTTGGGCAATATGGCTAAACCAAATTGATTGATTTGAGCAATGTGCTGGTTTCGATAATAGGGGTATAATTTTGTTTTAGGGTTGGTTTGACAATATACAAAAACTTTAATGAGAAGATTAAAAAGTTATTTTTAAGGATCAACCGGAGATAATTGATAAAGAAAACTCTTTATGAGAGGATCCAACGACAAAAAACTAAGAGCTTGCAAAGGTGGACATTCTTTATTCCTAGTTCAAAAACCAATGACAAAAGTTAATAGCTTAAGAAGTAATAACTATTCTAAAACCAATAACAAAAGCTAAGAGCTTGGGAACGTAGACATTCTTCTAGGTGTTCCCTATGAATGAGGAAAAGCCAATAGCTTGCAAATGTAGACATTCTTCTAGGTGATCCCTCTAAAGAAATTCTTTAGTTAGCCCAACAACCAATAACACAATTTTTCTGTGTTCCCTCTAAAGACTTATTTAGTGAGCCCAAAAACCAATAACAAATACTAAAACTAAGACCTTGTAAGGGTAGACATTCTTCTAGGCGTTCCCAATATATAAAGACTTTTATTTATTATTTGCCAGTCCCAAAGTTCCAACTTGGACTATTGTAGAAATGAAGCACTATGTAGAAAAACTGGAGTACGATGCCAGGGAAAAGAGGGGTTCTTACATTCAGAGTCTGTAGTTATCCAGTTATCCCGGTTTCCTCTGGGAGCTGGACACAGGGCACTTGACTGCACCTCCCACTTACTCTGAACTCCCCTAAACGAAGAAGCTGTAGAAGATGACCCCGATGACGAAAATGAAGAGGAGGAACAATTCCTGATATCCCATTTGTTCAGCTTGCTCGACGACGAACATGAGCTCCTCAGATCCTCCTCTGAACCAGACGTGCCACTCAGAGATCCTTTGTTTCTGTTGAAAATCTGCACCAGCAATCATATATTAACACAAACACAAGTATCATGGATAAGAAAAAAGACAACAGATCAGCACACAACGCAGAAAAAATAAAAATTAATGGCGATTCAGTACCTTCCAGCGATTATTCTTCTCGCTGGTTTTAGAAGTGGCCTGCCATTTCACAATCTCTTTCATCCTTGATGTTCTGATATTTTGTCTTTGGATATCTCTATCCTTGTTTGAATTATGAGAATTATTTATTGCTGCGGCCTGATCCTCACAAGGCTCGTTTTGCTTACGTTCCTTCGAGTTTGGCAACATCAGCTTCTTGCACCCTATGATTTTGCCTGCGCGTCTCTTTATGTCATTCAGTGTATTATTATTAATAATCTGCGCATCTTCACGAGAACGTCCTTCGACCAGAGCCATGTATTCTTCTTTTGGAATATGAGGTGTCTTTACAAGAATACTGGGATTCAAGGACATCATGCAAGCACGAGCGCAGCTAATCTCTCTGAACTGTTTGAAGCTAAATGCTTCACCTCCATTAATGGATGCAGGCTTATTATTCATCATTCTCTTCTTCAGTTGGTCCAAATATCCCATGCCCACACTCTTCTGCTGGCATTTTCCCACAGTCATTTCTCTATCCAGCTTGCCTTTTCCATAGCCAGCTGCTGCTTCGTCACGATCAGGATCAATCTCTTCGTCATGGCCATCCATGAATCCTCTCGTGAATTCTCCATTTTCGGCGCCGCTCAGAGCTCTTTGCTGTTCATGGGAGAGCGTTTCTCCTACGACAATATATTACAATTCAATCTTAGTTGTTTGGCAGGTATGTATGATTTACAAACCGAATTTGTGACACAAACCAAACTTTTCTGTCTTTGAGCCTATACACTGTAGTCTGTACGTACAATCATGAAGAAAAAAAACGTATATATAGAAGTTTTACCTGTAATTCCCGATCCTGTTACAGGCTCATCCCGATGCTTCTGAAGAATCCATTTGAACATCTGAAGATCAACCCAAAAATGATTATCACTCTTAGATCTAAGTGCGATTTAGTTCTAGACATGTTTTAATTAATAAAGCAACTAACTCATTACATTTCGAAGCCTTGCCATAATTTATGATCAAAGTAGTCCAGGTTGGAAGCTTGATGGTGAAGTTAGAGATTTAATTATTGGTTGGTTCGTTGGTAGGTTAGGTTAATAGCCAATGCCAAGCATTAGACATAAATGGGTTATAAAATACACTAGATTTGATGAAGCAGGTTAGTTTGTTGGTAAGGTTCATAACTAATATTTTTTTTAGTTAATGCCAAGCACTGTGTAAAGATGATTATATAGGCCATGATTACATATTGGTTGGATAGATGGTAAATTTCATAATGAATCTGATGAGGTAAGAACAATTTTAAAATGATGAAGAGACAACAATTTTAAAATGCTCAAGAGACATATTTACATCGGGATTCATCCTTTTAACAATATCTTATCATAGAGGGGGTTTTAAATTATGAATAAGGTCAATATATTGTAGGCAGGGGCTTTTTAATTATAAAAGAAAAGTTAATATATGGTAAGTATTGAAGGGTGGGAAGTATGGTATGGGGATTTATAGATATTGAGGTATTAAATAAGGTATCTAGGAAATATCTCATAAAAATGAGGTTTTTTTAATTGAAAATATGTTTGAGAAGGAATTCAATAAAAAGATTTTGGTAAATATTTTTCAATATCTAGAGGTATTTTTTAATATCCCATAAACAAAACCTTGATATAGTTTTATTAAGTAAAACCCTGACTGCTGGAGTATTTGGCCATTCAATTATAACTAACTAAAAGATATGAATTAGATAAACTTAAGAAAAACTCACCAATTTGGTTATCTAGTCTGGCCGAACCATGATTCCACCTTGATCATAATTCCACTTTGGTCATGGTTTTACACATAATTTTACCATACCAGGGTTTTAGGGTATGTAGATCGACCCAAAACATGAAAGGCACTGTATATTGCCGGATTCCAGGGAGGGTGGTCCGATTTGTATAAACATCAAGCGTCGAACATATATAGTTCTATAAGAAGTGAAAGAATAGCTTATATGGACAGTTGGTGTCTGAATTGGTGATTGATTAATTAAAAGATATACTCTATAACAACATCATCGAGGAAACGTTGCAGGAAAAATCTTGAAGACATTTTTCCCAATCATAGCAAAATATAAAATACGTTATATTAGGATGTACAATATCCTTTAAATTTAACAGAGATAAACACCAATAATGGAAACATAAACTACTGTAAGTATAACATTTTCTCATATGCATATATATATATATATATATATATATATATATATTATACATACCTTCAAAGCTTTTCCATATGGAATCATCTTGAATCGCTTCTGGCTGCTGCTGGGCTCTTGAAAGTGATCGACTACAATATGATAAAGGAAACCTCTGCGGCCTGCGTTAAACAACTTGCATGCATATGTGTATTTATGTTCAAACATACGTGGTTTGAATATGCAATTATCTAAAAATATCAACAGAAAGGGCTCCACTTGTTTGGAGCATTTGGTCAAATGTCTACCTATAAAAGGTAACGCTATCAGGTCGATTTATTGGGGGCTGTGAGCTCGATATGCGAGGTCCTTAATATTAGTAGACAATGCATTCTTCATCTCCCAAGGAAGCCACCCGATCTTTTCCAAAATTCGAGCATTTCATCACTTCCGAAGCTTACCAATTAAGGTAAGCACAATACACACCAACAATCACATTATATTTCAAGTGGTTTATTATATCCTCACGGCAGTGAAGTGCAGCTACCGTTGCCTTAACGCCACGGTAAGCATTTTAAATGGCGAGGTGGAGGCATAAATAGTGTCTCACGCTGTCTGCCTTGACAATGTGTCCTCCTTTGCCTGACTATAATGTATTTTATTTGCATCTCCCCGCTTCTTCGTGCCTTGATAAACAGACTACCAATTGATTGAGAATGTATGATGATTAAAAGCATGACCATTGGCTTTATGCGATCCAAATGGCATTCTCCTTTTGGAGGATACATTTCACCTTCATCAAACCACGTTCTCGTTCGTTCAAGCAAATTAATCATATCTCATCTTGGAATACTCTATCTCTTGAAACTTGAACAATCTTCTATTGGTTCAAAACTAGCCCTACTTTCCTCAAGGAGTAGTCTTGTACTCTATCTTACCGAATTTCATAGGATTCGAAATATATTTAAAACTCCACTTCTTCTATGACACAAATCACCCCCACATACAAACCACAATGAGGTTGCCTATATAGTTAAAATTTTAGAGAAAGATATAATTAAAAAAAACAATATTATGATTTTATACACAATTATAATAAAAAAAATTATGATTTTATATACAATTATAATTAAAAAAACAATATTATAATTTAATTAAAAGAAATTAATTGTCATTTTCTGAATTTGAAATATATTTAAAATTATATTTTTTTTTATAATACAAATTACAATAAAATTGCCTACATAATTACTATTTTATGACTATTATAATTTTAAAGAAGAAAACAATATTAAGATTAGGATTTTATAGATAATTATAATTTTAAAGAAAAAAAACAATATTACCATTTTATAGGCCATTATAATTTAAAAAAGAAAACTATGTTACCATTTTATACAAAAACTATAATTTTAAATAACAAAATAATGTTATGTTTTTATACACAAATATAATTTTAAACCACAAAATAAACAAAATGTATGATGTTATGATTTTATATAAATTTATAATTTTTAATAAAAAACAAATTTAATTGTTGTTTTTTTTATATCTTTGTCATAACAAATTAAAATATATTTCAAATTCAACATATATATTATAAATATATTATTAAAATTATTAATATAAATAAATAAAATTCAACCATATATTTAAAATAAAAGTATAATTTCTTTTATTTACTATAAATTAAAAGTTTGATCTTTGTAGTTTCTTAAAATTACTTAAAATAATTTGTTTCTTTTCAACTCTTATTTAAAAGATAGATTAAATGAAACTAGATCTACAAATTTGTTGATAATGGTTTTATTAATTTTGTGTATTCAATTTATAATTTGTTTTTTTCTATTAATTTATATTTGTTTATATTTGTTTATATCAATATATTTATATTATTTGAATTTATATTTATTTATATAAAAAAGACATAAATTATCTAACTACACTTTTATATTAACATTTAATAAAAATAATTATTAAAAATTAAATTTGAAAATTAAAACCATAACATAAAATATAAATATTTAATATATTTCATAAACATAATAAAATTTCAATATATGGTGTTCAAAATTTTAAATATATATAATTAATTTCAATATATTCTATAAAAAAATACTTTTATTCATAAAATAATCTATAAAATTAAAGTTAAACAACATAAATCATGGATAAACACAACTTTATCAAAAATCCATAATTTAAATTATAATTATAATTTTTTTTAAAATATAATTTTTTGAACAAACATAATTAATTATAAAACCTAACTTAACTTATGTCAACACAACTATATTTAATATAATGCGTACATCTTTATCATAATTTTTTTTGAACAAACATGATTAATAATAAAACCTACAACTTTATGAAGCTTATGTGAACACGACTCTATTTATATAAAGCCTACAACTTTATCAAGCTTTCAGAGCAAAAGTATGTTTAATGATTTTGATTGTGGATTATGAAATCCCGAAAAGCTTGGTAGGTTTGCCACGTTTAACTTTGTCCCTCAAATTTCTAATAAATCTTCTCATAAATAACATACGTACTTCATAAATAAAGCCTTTTATCATCGTAAATAAACTTGATCGTACCTCACAAAACTCATTCGAGTTAAATGGATGGGAATCCATGATTACGATTTTGGTCTATTTAATTCTTTTATAAAATTAGGTTAATGGATTATAATCCATCATAATTACTAGTTAGCTAAACTTTTTTTCAGTGTTTTAAGTTAAAAAGGGAATTTGTGATTAACAAATAATATTCAATCGTTTTTACCTGAATATTTTCAATCATATTCACATAATCCTAGTTTGTATTTAACTCTGCACTTTAAGTATTAAACATAGGGTTGAAAATTTTGTGTTTTATTTTCATGTGATTTTAAAGGATTGATTATGCTTTTTGCTTGTAAACCACATATTAAGGTAGCTTTTTCTTTGTAATGTCGCGTATTCTAAGTTTGTGAGTTTTATGTTATTGTATTTATTAGCAATTTGATTATGAATAAATGAATATGTTTTACCATGTGTAAATACAAAATGATTATATGGGGGAGATGCACAACTTTTGATATTTTTAATGTGATTTATTTTTGTATTTTTATGGGTATAATGTAAGTATTAAAGTTATGATTATAAATTTTATATACTTTTTATTTTATTTTAAAATATTATTTATGATTTTTATTTATGAACTCAAACTAATTTGGTTGTTTAATATAATCGATCAAAAGACCGTCTAATGTGGATTATTTAAATAAGAATTATGGAAACACCAGCTAATGCATACTACTTAAATGAGAATTATGCTTGTTACTTTTGAACATAAGAAATATTGGGTTTGATTAAGTTTGATAGAACTATTTGTGTGTGTGTGTGTGTGTTTATAACTTTTTTTTTAAGTAAGTCAAACTATATATATTAAAATTCAGCAGAAAGTTTAAAATTTCCAGCTCGTATCTTCCACTCAAATTTAGACCAAAACATCATCAACTCTCTAACTTTCCAAGAGACCTTCACCCATAGACACATTTTAACCAACCCCTTCCCCAAAGGAGAGAACATGGCTTGTACATACTACCACACGTTTATCAAAATCAAAACATATACCAAAACACAAAACTCTTTTTCAGCATCCCATGGCTCCCATTACTACTTAACCGATAACATACCGAGACTCTATGGAAAACAAGAGGACATAGAGAACTTTAAGCATCATGCCAAACATGAAGGAACTTGGAAGGTATCCCCTAGAGCACCAAAGCCATGGATCGAGATTGCAACCTGCTAGCTGGAATGCTTCACCTAAGAAGTCTTTGCCATCGAACTGATGACCCCCATCCATGAAAGGAACGAGATGACAATCTCTTTCGCTATTACATCGATTTTCATATGCATTATCCTTGTATCAACATAGAGTTCCTTCTAGAATTTAATTGGTACCTCGTCACCCCGCTTTTTCTCTTCCTGCTCCAGCAACACCTGATTGAGGAGCCCTTTCATAACCCAAAAGATTGAAATGATCTGTTCAAAAAAGGACTACCTGGCTCAAGACGTCCCAGGGTCATGTATCCACATCTCTAGAGCAACAAATTCGTCTAAAGGTTTATGCTCTTCCAACTCCTGCCACAGGTCCTGTTCCACCACTTTGATCTCTACCCTTACAGAGGGAGGAATAGAAGTTTTATAAATTCAAGCTACATGGGGTACACGTAATTGCTCATGATTAACTCATTTTTTCCATTTCCCCATCTGTCAAGAATCATAAACCGGTGGCTCAATCTTTGTTGCACCGCAACCACCTAGCACTATCACCATCACCATAATCACCACAGGGAATGGCACATGATCTCCAAGTTTTAGAACAAAATCCCACAACATCCAACAATGGAGAAGACCACTAAGGATTGATCCCCCACTTCAGGATTCAAGCTGAAGAAATTCCTCGCAATCATGGATATAATCTCCTTTCTTAGCTTCTTATATTCTTCGTGCTCCTTCCTAATTGCCACCATAATTCTTAGCATAATCCTTCAATGATATGTATGATTGACTGTACCTAGCATTAATCCCCCCCTCATCTATGAACTACTCGACCAAGTTTCCTTTATAATGAGATTGATTCCCGCCAGACCCTTCACACTTCTCACCATAAAACCTTAGATAGTCAACACATGTCGAATCTCGTTGAATCTCATCGTGCATGAAGGGTAATGCGATTATTTTTATAATTGAGTTAATGATTGATTTAATTATTAGCATGTAAGAAAAAAATGATGTTGCATAGGGACTTTGGACATGTTCTTTGTTAGGATAGTAAGGCATGTGATCCATAGTTGAATGCCACATTTTATAATTGGATATAATGGAGAAGTAATTAGCATAAAAGTAGTCTTATGATAATATACGAATTGTTAAAAATCAACCTAGATCGTTAATTTATGTCACAAGACACAAGTTGAGTTGGGCTATGATCCAAGTGGATATAGGTGGCCACCCACCTATTCCACTTGCTCATAACAGTTTTCCATGTTGGAAATTTTCTAGTAATTTTCGATTGCTTTTTGGGTCCTAAACTTCTGAGGCCGTTTTGAGGCTTTAAAATGATGTTTTTTGGGTCTGCAACAACCCAACTAGTAGTCAAATAGTATAGTTTGGGACTAATCCACTCATTTATTAATCATATAGATCTTTCCAATGGACTATCAAGCACCCTAAACGAAGATCGTATGAAAATGTTATGACCACAAGAAGTTGACTGTTCAACTAACCACCTTGGGGCCGCAAACTTTACGATGATTCATCTTCTAGGGTTATGTTTTTGGATTTTTAGGGTTGTTTCCTTGATGATTATGATAACTAGTCCCTTTTAGACACCTTTTGTATTTAGCATGCCATGGATGAGCATAGATACCACATCTCTTCTCAGAGATATAACTACCACCATTCTAGGTGCTTTTATTTTACAATCTATTCTGTTTATTCATTTTAATAGAATCCAAGTATACTATATCACAGTGTCTCTTGTAATATATATGTTCCTGTGAATATATTTGTTCTCTTTCATGTTTTTTGGCCCCAGGAAAAGTTATACAGAATAATGATTGGAAATATGAAGATTCCGGTCACAAGACATGTGAAAGTCGTGACGGAAGGAGCCACAACAAAAAAGGAATAAAGTAAGTCAAAAAACAGAGTCCGACTTAATTTTGGTAAAGAGTTAATTAGACTAAAATATTTATTTTAGTAATAAAACATGATTGTAATTTGGGTCGATAATGGTTATTTTTATATCTAATAGGATGAGTTAAATTAGAAAGAAAATATGTCGACTAACAATTGAGAGTTAGTCGACGGTTAGATCAAGAAGTGTAAAAATATTATAAAAAAGTCGATCCAAGCTGTGTGCGGATCACTCGATGATTTTTTTCATTCAGAGAGAAAAGATAATAGAGAAAAATAGAGAGACTAGAAACAGAGCATGAGATGAGAGAATAATACATAATTTGTAAAGAATATGAAAATAAGAGTCTGTAAGATGAGTGCGTAGACCAAAAGTGCTAAACCAATTCTTATGCCAGATGAAGAGAACCTTTGTGGTTTTTCTCGGATGGGTTTCCGCATTAAACCTTGTGTCTATGTCTCTTTAATATATCTGTTTATGTTGCATGTATATATTTGTGAATGAACTCATATGAATGTGTCGAGCTGATTTATTGTGAATAAACTGATATATATATGCCACACATCTAATGCTACGGTTGTATGGAATATGAGTTAAATGTTAAATGATTTATGGTATATACTGTTATCTTATTGAATGCGTGTATGAGACAGAGGTCTATTCCAAGTTTCAATCGAGTCGCTTGATAGTGTTATAATAAAGAAATCCCCCTCATAACTGCAGAAACGTGGTTCTGGCAGTTCCCAATAAGATATCTCGGGTGAGACTTCACCTGCGTCACAAGTGTTTCCGACGGAGATCCCCTATGTCAGGCCGATATCTTGGGTTTTGTTGACGAACGAAGATTTGAACTTGGGTAGACATAAAGCACACTAACAAATGGTTCCGTTGTCGAGACCTAAATCATTTTGACGGGGATATGTTTAGGTACCCGACGAAACCTGAAATTTAAGATTGGGTTGATTATAAAGCACTAGAGTTTGCATGAGAAGAAAGTAAAGGATTGTGATTGAGTCTGAAAAAATGGTTGGAATGATACCTTTACACAAACATCCATGAAATTTTATTTAGCGAATTTCCCATTGTATTGCATGAGTGGTTGTTGAAGATAGCGACCGATAAGAAATTTTTTTAGGGCGGAGAACCTATAGGGTGTTGTCCTCAACTAATTCAGCGGTTGAACAGAACTAACAATCCTATATCTAGGGTTTTCGACTTCTGGATTGATAATATTTTGGAGGCATATATCTCGAAAATTCCAGTCGACATGATAAAGTCATATAATGAAGTAGAAGGATATTTTTTCCAAGGACCTCGAGATCGATATTTGATATATCTAAACTTGTGTATTAAGATGATGATATGTGAAAAAGGGGTCCTGAGAATGGAATCCGATGAGTAAATATTTGTGCGCGGAGAATCATATTTATGTCACAAGAAAGATTGCGAGAAGAATGTACGAGAATAAAATGAGATGTTTCATGTTGATAGTGATACTGAGCAAGAAGGAGGTTGCCCGAGAAGTGGAAAAGTATTTTAGCCGGGAAAGAGAATAAGAACTGCAACTAAGAGAGGAAGTTGCAGTGCGGCTGAATGAGAGGACCACGAATTGTCACCGCACCTCGATGAAGAGTCTTGCGACGAAGAAGAGAAATATCGGTTGATATCATAAAAAGAAGAAGAAGAGGTGCTAGACCCAAATCAATATTACGACATAATTGCTACCCTACTTATATCTCTAGAACTTGAGGTAAGATATAAAAACACATCACCCAATGGTTTTGTTAATCATACTAATAGTGAAAATAATAGTCAAGAAAGTTTCGCTAGTTTAGCAATACTGAGAATAAATAGAATGGCTAGAAATGATATAAAGTTGTCGATCTTTAATGGAAATGGGTTAGAGTACCTTGAGAAACATTGGTTTCTAGGCAAAGCTATATAGATGAGGCCATAAAGAAAGCCCATATGATCACGACCCTCAAAGGTCGTGCACTCGACCGGTACATGAAATTCTCTATGGTTCTTGCAGGAATCCATCGGAAGATCTTAGATCATATCCAGACAGGATTGATAGACAAGTTTAAGAAATCAAAATCTGAGTTTTAGTGCGTTACATAGTTGAAAGAAATTAAACAGTTTCCTATTGTTATACTATGAAATGGCACTTCTTCGTTCGACTACTAACATTGAACAAGTTGGTACACAAAAGGACATCATCGATAGAAGTTGCCAAAAACCTATAGATGAAGATATGCCTCGATACACATTATTCCTTCTACTCTTTCCCATGTTTTCAATTGATATTACCTTGTAACACCGACTATTTCCATTGCATGTTGCAAGCCATTCGCAGGTAGCCTCACATGCAACCCGTGGTTACATGATCACAATATGTATCTGTGGGTTTCCTTCATAGGAGTCCCGGTCCATTCACGACCTGCCAGTATACAAACCTGCGGTTACATTAAGCCAAAAATAAAAAAAATAAAAAAAACATGATCAATCAGGGACATTTGGGTTTGTAATCATAACGTCCCCAACCTCCCTAACCATCCTAACCTTCGTAACTCCCCCTGATCACCAAGTATAAATAGAGGGGAGGGGTAGAGGGTAGGGGAAGCATCTTAAGAGCAAACTTATGCTAGAGGAATGCTTGGATATTGGAGCAAGAGAAGTTCTTGGTCAGCAGAGGAGGGATTGTCTCAGATAGAGGTTGTATCAATCCTTGCTTATGAATAAAGAGTGATGTTCTTCCACATTATGTGTTGATGTTCTTACTTGTTGTGGTTTATGAAATTTGTTGTCACCTTCTTTCTATGCAATCTGTAATATTTCATTCATATTTATATAACAATTAAGATCTATGTATTAGAAATCAATCTCTTTTGCAGGTGTTGATCATCTTAAAGTTTCTGGAGCATTTGGAGTCACAGACTAAAATATAGGACCAACCATCATAAATAAGGTGCAAGGATTTTTCTCTCATTTATCTTACAAATATCTCTGGAATGTTGTATTTCTGCAAGTTAAATATTTGTATGTTGGCGACCCCAGATCCGTAGGTCATAAGGTATATTTACCTGAACAACAGAACTGGAAACTAAACTGGGGAGTCTAGCTTGTTTTGGGTCTGTTCCATAGGTTTTTCAGTCTAGTTTTCTCTTTTTTTTGTTTCAATAAGTGTTTTTCTTATATTTTACTTTCATTCAACAGTGTTTGGTGCTTAGGATCGCTTAGCCATTGTTTTTTCTTTTGAAAATGTTTGGCTGTAATCGTGGGTTTCCTGTAGATACGGTTGCGGTTGGGTATCTGTAATCGTGGGTTGACTGTATATACAGTCGTGGTTCACTCACAACCTGTTTAAGTAACACTTACGGTTTTCCTATAGAGTTAGGTTAGTCTGCTAGGGTTTGCCATGTTTCTAGCACTTTGATTGCTTGGGTTCATGTAGGGTCTCTTCTTTAGGATTGTGTTGTGCTGTTAGTAAATGGATTTCATTTCCACTTGTCATTCAAGTGTATTTTTAGGTGAGTTAGGTCTGCAATTCTGTGTGTTAGTGGTTTAGGTATTTCCTTCTTGGTTGTTTGATTCAAGTGCTAGTGTGTCTATAGGTTGTTGGTCTATGCCAGTCCTTTTAGTGCACTGGTTTGCCCCTGATTGCTTTGGTAGTGGTCTAGGTATGCTACTTTTTCCAATTTTTGATCTACTTGTCTTTTCAGTCGGTAGTTCGACCTATTTATGGTTTGAGTCATATTTGCTTTGCTTTTTAAAGATAGTTGCTTTAAAGATCTGAATGTTAACGCTTGCATTTATACATGTTCATTTTTCTTAACTTACTTAGTTGCACTCAAATGCACCAAAATTTTTGAGTTTTTGAAAAGAAAAACAAAAAGGTAGTTTTAGTCACATAGTTTGCCCTAATCTAGGCTCTTTGTATTAGTTGTTTTTCCATTATTTTCAAAAAATAAAAAAATATAAAAGTCTTTTTTATTTCAAAGTTATTTAAAAGTTTCATTTGTTTCATAAAAAAGAAAAGGAGAGAAAAACATTGTTATTAGCATTTATTTTGAAAATTTTGCATCATATTTGCTTTCACATGTTGAATAAAAAACATCATTGAGTCTCACTTTGCCAACTCTGAGTAATAAATCCTTAAAAAGAACGCTTAATATCAAATTTATTTGTAATCTTTATTTTTATAGGTTCGATCATCAACAAGCTTAGGCTAGGTTCTTGGAGTAGAGAATTTTAACTATCCAAGAACACTTTGATTTCAGACATAGTGGCCAACCTTTATCGTAAAACCAAGTTTACAAGGGATAATCTGGAAAGCTCCTCTAACACAGGAGTCAAGAACGAGGTCACGTGAGAGCTTGGTTGTAGAGATAACCCTCCAATACCTTGTTTGAACGTATATCAAGATTGTTTTGTGTACGAGGGTTCTTACAATACCACTTCTTGGGCCTCATGATGTGCCGATATTGTTATAATTTCGGGCTTAGCTACTCCTCCCATGCACATCATTCAGGTCAACGATTGTTCCATCAAAATCTCATTGTAGATTTGGCAGCCTTAGTTTCCAGACTTTAGGTTCTTACAAGGGTGGCATTGGAAGGTTATTTCTAGTGCTCATAGGGTAGACCTTGAAGGTAACCTCAATTGATAATTTGGGAGGGTGGTTGGGTGATTCCAACACTTGCACTCTTAAAACTCATCATGAGACGCCAAGTAACTACTCTCCGATCTTCACTGGTTGGATTTGGGCCCTAATCATCTTGGATTTTCCATTGGAAGGTGTATCTATCACCTGATTGGGTTTGTGTTACTTAGGATATTTTTAGTGTGTGCTCTTTAGTTTGTTTATGTTTTAGTTTAACCTTTTAGGTATGCTATCTAGATTTTTAGTTGTGGAGGACCATCCTCTTCGTAGGTCTAGAAGGTTGCAAAACCTTCCTCCATTTTCAACAATGGATCCTCCACCGCCACCTCAAAGGTGGAGACTTGACAAATACGGTTCTTTTAAACTGATAGGTGTAAGTGAAGTTCCAGGTGAACTGGAATTTAGAACTACTCAAGTAGAATTTCCATCAGTGGAGATAGAGGATCTACAAGCTAATGAGTTTTCACGAAATTATAATACACCTCTTATTGATTTGAGTGACCCTATGTTAGTCCAGGTCTGTCCTTTTAATTCACTTGTGTCTCTTGTTTCTTTGATTCTAGATATGTCTAGTACAGGAGAAGGCATGTCTACCCCTACTTCAGCCATGATGGCTAGCAGAGTCTCTCCTCCCCCCGTGAGTGCTCCAAGACCTGGTGCATCTACTGCACCTCTTTCTCCGAGTGATCGAGTGGTAAATCCCTCAACACCTTCTAATGTTATAGGTCAGTCTAGTGGGGTGGTCACTAGGATACCCAGTGTACCTTATACTTTTTCTCCTTTCATGTATAATTCTCAAAGTGGTACGAGTGGGTCCACTTATTTTGTTCAAGGATTTTCGTGGAATGGAAGACACATTCCTCCATCCACGCCTTATGTAGGTCCCTCTCCTACTTATGTGGGTGTTTTGTTTGGGAACCAAAACACCTTTATTGGTTTTAGTTCTCATAATTCTAGTTAAGTATCATTCGCTCTATTTGGGAGCTCTCCCTTTTCACTGTTTAGTGGGGGATCTCCGCTCCTACTTTTCAAACTCCAGTTTTGGCTAGAGTCGGCCACACAACCTATTACACACCACAGGTGAGTAATCCTTTGTATTTCGGGTGGAACCCGTTTCAAAATAGTGCTACTACACCACAATCGGTGGCTAGGGGCAACCCTACCTATTCTTTTGGGATCCCTGGGGCACGTACTTCCACACTCGATACTCCTTAATACCAAACTCTTACTAGGATGAAACTTCCTTTCTTGGAAACTTTAAACTTGTCAGATTTGTATAAACTGATGAACGAACTTGTGCGCCATAATGCGGCATGGCCACCTGTCCCCATAAAATTTCCCTCAGACATCCCAAAGTTTGATGGGAAAACTGGTGAGGATCCAAGTTCTCATATCACCACATTTCATTTATGGCGCTCTTCCAACTCACTAAACGATGACTCCGTTCGGTTGAGGCTATTTCAAAGAACGTTAACTAATGTAGCGGCTAAGTGGTACATAGATCTCCCGTTAGCTGCGTATGATAGCTTCCTTGACTTAGAAACCATGTTTCTAAATCATGTTCAACTTCTTGTTCGGTATGATGTCGACACATACTTGTTGTCGGCTTTTTCGACAAAACAAGGCCACTCACATATCTGATCATATTCAAGAGTGGTGAAGGAGGAAGAGGCTTATCAAAACCAACATTCCTCTTGAGTCCTTATTGGAGTGGTTCTTGAAATCCTTACCGCCTTATATTTCAAAGGACGTGTCCACATCAGGAGTTACCATGGAGGAAGAGGCTATTCTCAGGGCCTAGAAACTAGATCTAATCTATGCTTAGTCTGGGATTCTTTATGAAATTATCTCTGAGGTACTAAGGTCTACGAATGACCTCGAGAAACCTAAGCATGGACCCCATGTTGCTAGTGCAGTTGGTTCAATAAGCACAACCACTGTAGAATCACTAGCTAAGCAGCTCCATGAGTTGTCTGTGAAACAGTCTGCAGTGGAGGCAGCCAAGTCTGCCACTCCCTCACTGCAAAATGCTAATGTTTATTCAGCACAGTCTTTTAAAAAGGGCACTCGGCAACCCAGTGGGAAAAATAATAAAGGGAAGAAGGGTGAGGGGAAACAAAATAAACAAAAGCCCACGAATAACACTGAGGGGGGTAATAAAGATAAGAAGAAGGTTAAATTTGTTTGCAAGTTGTGCCAAGGAGACCATCTTACTTATCAATGCCCCTTGATGGATCAAGCACATAAGCTGCTTAAACAACAACAACCGACTGTCATTTAGGATCCCTTTCCCCAAGGACAAAACACAACTTATGCTTCAAAAGATGTCGGGGGCACACCTAGTGTTCCTACTGATCACAATTATATCAACATGGTCTGATCCAGTACTTTCTCACAGACAAGAAATAAAAACTATGGATCAAAGGCTCAAGAAAAGGGTAATTCTACTACCGAAATTTCAGCCCCTCTCATTATTGAAAAACCGACTGAACCAATGCCCAAGATGCCTAAAGGTGTCTTTAAGAATACATTCCATAACCCTAATACGAGGGTTGCTTCTAACTACTCTGTAGTGGAAGACCTAGCCCAAACACCTTGTGCGATGTCGGCATTGGAAATGCTACAGAGTTGTCCCTCATAGAGAGATGCACTCTTTGCAACTATAGGTAGTATGGACTTGGCGAGCCTTCTGGCCAAATTTAATCTTTCTGATGTTAAACTGTGTTTTCCATATCAGGCGGCCTTTTCCATCGATGTTGTCCATGGTGAAAAAACCATTGGACGAACGATGGTGAATGAGAGTGCTTCCACATGTGTTATGTCGATGTCTTGTTGGAAAACTTTGGGATCCTTGACGCTGATCCTATCAAACAATTTATCAAAATTCCCTAATTTAAATTAAAACTATATAATTTTTTTAACAAAAATTATATATATATATATATATATATTTTAACAAACATGATTACTTATAAAACCTAACTTAACTTATGTGAATACAACTATATTTAATATAATGCCTACATCTTTATCATAATTTGTTGAACAAAAAGGATTAATAATAAAACCTACAAGTGGCTTATGTGAGAAAAACTATATTTAATATAAAGCCTACAACTTTATCAAGCTTTCAGAGCAAAAGAATGTTTAATTATTTTGATTGTGGATTATCAAATCCCGAAAAGCTTGGTAAGTTTGCCATGTTTAACTTTGTCCCTCAAATTTCTAATAAATCTTCTCATAAACAACATAAGTACTTCATAAATAAAACCTCTTATCATCGTAAATAAACTTTATCGTGCCTCACAAAATTCATTCGAGTTAAATGGATCAGAATCCATGATTACGAGTTGGGTGAACTTCTATTTAAATCTTGTATAAAATTAGGTTAATGGATTATAATCCATAATTACTAGTTAGCTAAGCTCCTTTTTCGGTGTTTTAAGTTGAAAAGGGACTTTTGTGATTAACAAATAATATTCAATCGGTTATACCTGACTATTTTCAATCATTTTCACATCATCCTAGTTTGTATTTAACTCTTCACTTTAAGTATTAAACATAGGGTTGAAAATTTCGTGTTTTCTTTTCATGTGATTTTAAAGGATTGATTATGCTTTTTGTTCGAAAACCACATACTAAGGTAGGTTTTTCTTTGTAATGTCGCGTATTTTTTTGTAAATTAAAAACATTTAGGAATAGTGATCAAGTTTGTGAGTTTTATGTTATTGTATTTATTAATAAATGAATATGTTTTACCATGTGTAAATACAAGGTAAACTATAGTTTTTGCAGAAAGCTAGACTCTTACCAACTTATTGCTGAGTGCACATTCTAGGGTTTCTGGTTTGTAGGCCTTGCGTCCATGGATCCCCCGGACCCCGAATCGGTTGAAGATTGTTTCCATTGCATCGTGGCCTCCCTTCCTCCTCCCTCGTCTGCAACCCCCTCTTCCTCTCGTTTTGTCAAGCGCGCCGACATTCCTGAAGTGAAGCTCTCCTTCGCTGCCTCAAAGCGAAAAGCAGTCGCCCTCTCTAAGAAAGGCCTCATTGGCTTGTTCACTGGGCTTTGGTTGTCCCCTCGCTCAGTTGAAGTATGGATTAACAAAAACTAGAGAACCCTTATTCAAGGTGAGGTTCAACAAATCTTCTGTGGAAAAGGTTATTTTGCTTTCATTTTCGAAAAGAAAGAGGACTGTGACCTTATTTTTAGGAATGGCCCTTACTTCATGGGCCCAAGAGGCATGTACCTGAACAAATGGGATCTCTCTTTCAACCTAGAAAAGGACATCCCTAAGGCTGTTCCAGTCTGGGTGAAGTTACCCCATGTCCCTCTCCACTGTTGGAACGACGAAGATTTCTGAGCAATAGGGAATACTTTGGGGAAATACGTGGACAAGTCTGAGCCAAAAGCTCCCATGTTCTCATGTGCCTGAATCTGTGTTGAAGTTGATTGAAAAGGGCCTGCCGGAATCCATTAATCTCTCCATTGATGGATGGAACCACTTACAAACTGTGGATTATGAACAAATCCCTTTCAAATGCAAATACTTCCATGAATACGGGCATTTTGCTAAATATTGTCCAAAAGATCCAGAGAAACCCAACCTAGAAGGCCCGCAAGATGAGGGATGGAATGTTGTAAGTGGGAAGAAGCAAAGAACTCATCCTCTAAGAAGCCTCACGTCCCGCCAAAGAGCGCCCCTAGAAACAGGTTTGAGGTTCTTCAATCTGAGGTTCAAGAGATTGAAACCCCAAAGGAAAATGTTGAAGATGCTCTCCATCAGGAAGATGAAACACCTGTAGAAGTACCACCCCAAAAGGAGAAGGATGACCTGGAAGAGGATTTGGCGCAGCCTTCGGCAAGGAAGGAAGCTGCAACAATTTCAGAAGGGTCGGTCACAAGATCTAGGGCAAAAGCATACTTTGAAGAATCTACAGACACCTCTACTGAAGAACAAAAACCTCTCTCTAGGAAAGGAAGAAAGTCCAACAAAACAATACGGGAGTAAGAGGTAGCAAGGGAAAAGGCAGCAGGGAAACAGTCTAACCTAAACTTTCTAGTCAAGCCTTCACAAGCAAGTAAGTACCTTCTCAGTGCAGAAGAGGAAAAAAAGGAGAAGGAAAAGGCACTTAGACAAATCAAGAACTAATGAAGCCAGTCTCCTGGAATTGCAGAGGATTAGGGGGTTCCCAGAAAATAGAAGTTATCAAAAGATTTAAAACAATGGAATCGGCTTCAATCCTTCTCATCCAGGAGACAAAAAAAACGACAGAAGATAGCCTTGCAACCCCCAAAAGATTCTGGCCAAAAGGTGACGGACTAGCCACCAACGCTTTTGGTGCCTCTAGAGGCCTTCTCTGTTGGTGGGACGTTGAAAAATTTGTTATAAATTCTGCCATTGAGAATAAAAATTGGCTTTTCATCAAATTAGAAAATAAAGAAAAGAAAGAAATGTTCTGGATTGGGAATATATATGGTCCGACTATTCATGCCCAGAAAAATAGTTTTTGGAACTACTTGGAAGAACAGTGCGAAGGTAAATCGCGTCTCCCCTGCTTCATAGCGGGGGACTTGAATGTTAGTATCTTTGCGGATGAATGTAGAGGTGGAACTAAGGTCAGGAATCCCTTTGGAGAAAGGTTGGAGGACCTTATTTCGCAATGGGGCCTCTCGGACATCAAGCTGAAGAATGACACCTTCACTTGGAGCAATAAACGAATTGGTCCTGACCACATTGCTGCTAGACTGGATCGGTTCTTGGTCAGCACCCATCTCCTCAATTCTTACCCAGAATCCAAACTGTTGTCCTCAGCCATCTTTGATCACAATCTTATCTATCTTTTCTTCCTGCCTTTGGAAAATTTGGGGCCTCTCCCTTTTTTCTTTAACCATCTTTGGCTCGAATCTGAAGGAGTTGAGGATATCATCTCTAACGCCTGGCGCTGGTTCATTCCGGGCTCTCCAGCTTACTCATGGGAGCAGAAAATCAAAAGGGTTAAAGCAGCCCTCAAATCCTGGGCAAAGCTCAATTACCATGAGCCCTCTCAACATAAAGCATAAATTATAAAGATTATGGAATCCCTCCAAGTGGAAATGGAAGAAAGTGAGATCACCAAGGAGCACCTTGTCAAAGAAATAGAACTTGAAACAAATCTGCAAAAAATCTTAAGGCAAGAGGAGGAGGGATGGAGGCTTCGATCACGTATCCTCTAGCTCAAAGGGGGAGACCAAAATACCAAATTCTTTTAAAATTAATGCAGGGATAGGCAAAGGTGGAACACGTTGCGGGAGCTCAAAAACGAGGATGGATCAGTCATCACTGGGCAAGCGACAATCAGTACGGGGGTAAGGATTTTCTTTGAGAATCTGTATAATGATGAAGAGTACGTCTCGCAAGAATGTATGTAAGAAATGGTTCGAGAAATCCCAGCTCTAATCAGTCTGGAGGTAAGCCTTCAGTTTGAATCCCCCATCTCGGAGGAAGAGGTCAAGAAAGACATATGGTCCCTACATCCGGATAAAGTCCCAGGCCCTGATGGCTTCCCTATCTGCTTCTATAGAACCCTCTGGTCCCTAATAAAAAAGGATCTTATGCGCCTCATTTCCTGGATGGCGAAAGGTAAATGGGAGGAGCCACAAACTCCACCTTTCTAGCTTTGATTCCAAAAGAGGCAAAACCCTCCTCCATCAATAGGTTCAGACCCATTTCCCTCTACAATGCCTCTTACAAAATATTTTCAAAAGTCCTATCCCTGAGACTAAAGCCTATCATTCACTCTTTGATTTCCCCAAATAAAGGAGGCTTCATTTTGGGCCGGAAAATCAGCAATAACATTCTGATGGTCCAGGAGGCAATTCATTCCAGCACCAAAAAGGGCAAACCAGGTATGGCCATCAAGTTGGACTTGGCCAATGCCTTTGATCGGTTGAGGCATTCCTTCATTCTTATGGTCCTAAAGAAATTTGGTTTTCCCCCCATCTTCATCAACCAAGTGCAATCTTGCATAAACTCTCCATGGATAGCCCCCTTAATCCTCCCGAGGGATAAGACAAGGGTGCCCTCTCTCCCCTTTTCTTTATATCCTGGTAGCTGACTCCATAAGCAGAAGAATCACTAGACTCCAAGCTGAAGGATCTCTTCCAGGCCTCTCCTTCCGGAATGGAGTTCTTCCCATCAATCACGCCCTGTTTGCAGACGATACAATCCTACTTGGGATAGCCTCCCCTCAAATAGCCAACAATTTCCTAAGACCCCTTAACCTTTTCCTTCGTTCCCCTGGAAGCTCAGCCAACTTGAGCAAATGACAGCTCTATGGATGGAATTGTAATGCAAAAACTCTCCGCAGCATATCACATCTTCTGCATATCAATGCCACTCTTAATTGGATTCATTTCACTTATTTGGGCATTCCCATAGCCAAAAAGTCTTTTGCCTCTACTATGTGGACTCTGATCATTAAAAAAATTAAAAACAAGATCCAATCTCTGGGATCTAAGTGGTTAAACCTAGCAGGGAAAACGACCCTCATACAGTCTATCCTTTCCTCCTATCCTATATACACTAGCTCGATGGTTCTAGCTCCCAAAAATGTCATCAACAATATATGTAAGGAAATCAGAAAATTCCTTTGGCAAGGAGGAAAGGTCCAGACAAAGAAATTCCATCTACTCAAGTAGGACATAGTCAAAAGGACAAAAAATAAAGGTGGTCTGGGCATCAGGGATCTGGAGCAAATGAACAAATCCCTGGGAGCAAAGATGATCTGGAGGTTGGCTATAGGTAAGAAAGAATGGTGGAAAGAAATAATTAGGAAAAAATACATAAAAAGGCCCAGATAAAAAATCTTAGACAGCGCATGGATGGGTAAGGGAACCTCTTTCTGGCAGCTGTGCAAAGCTTCTCTCAATATAATTCAGTCTGACTACTATTGGATCCCAGGCAATGGTAAAAAAATCAATGTTTGGAATTGCAACATTCTAGGACAGCCTCCCTGTTCCTCGCTCCCAGGCTTGTCCTCTCTTGCCTATTGGGCCTGCAGTCAGGGTTTTCATACTCTTTATGACCTCTAAATGTGGGATCCGATGGGGTGTTGGATTGGCTGGAAAGATCTTCACCTTCTAGCTCATTTGGAAGAAACCTCGACCCTCTTTCTCTCATCCCTTCATGGCTTGTCCCCATCATGAGAAACAACAAGAGATCGCATTGGTTGGGGTAAATCTAGGCAGTACACGGTCAAGGAGGGATACATGAGACTCTCCTTAGAGCTGGTAGCAAATGATCGACTTTGGAGGAAGGTATGGCATCCAGAAAACATCCCTAAAGTAAAGTATTTCATCTGGATTCTGATGCATAATAAGCTTCTCATAGTTGAGAATCTCAGGAAGAGAGGGATAGCAGGCCCCTCTCGGTGTGCTCTTTGCAACATGGAAGAGGAAACATCAAATCATGTTTTTCTTCAGTGCAGAACTTCACTGAAAATATGACAGTGTGTACTCCCTTTGGGCTTTCTTTTCAACCCTCCAGGATCAGTGGTTTAGCTCCTTGAGGATTGGCCTAAACATTTCCCTGGTACTCTCAAGAAAAATCCCATCCTTAGTCGCCTTTGGAGCTCTATCCCCAAGAACCTCTGCTGGCAACTGTGGATAGCCAGGAATAGATCCATCTTTAACGATCAAAAAGTCATTTCGGCTCGTATAGCTTCTAAAGTGGTGGGAATGATAGCTAAAAAGTTCACCTCGAATGACATCAACCTTCTTGATGATGAGCGCATCTCTGAGCCCTATGCAACTTGGTGTAAAATCTTTTTAAAAGAAAGGAGCCCCCTTCAGTTCAATTCCTCACACAGAAAAAAAAAACAGCTCTCCAAAACTCTTCCTTGGGAAATAAGAGAAAACCGTAGTGACTTCAAGACCTGGCTGAGAGAAAGAAATTCCTATGCTTTCTTTTTTGATGGTGCCTCGAAGGGCAACACAGGGGTGGCAGGTGTGGGGGGGATCCTTCTGGATCCCAGAGGACATGTTGAAGAAACCTTCGCTTGGGGTCTTGGCTATAGGACCAATAACTAGGCCGAGTGGTTGGCTCTACTATAGGGAATGAAAATTCTAGCCAACAAAGACCTCTCCAGGATCGTGATTTTTGGAGACTCTCGACACGTCATATATAAAATTCTTAATGGATACACCACCGGCTCTATAAAATGTCATTGTCTGCACGACAAAATCACTCGTCTCATGTCTGAGCATTATGAATTCTTCCACATCCTCCGTACAAACAACTCAGCAACTGATGCCTTGGCAAATATGGGGGACTCCCCACCCCAAGGTCAATTTTGTCTAAATGACCAAGTCCCTCACCTCAAACCTATTCCGTAATGGATCATTGGGACTCAAGTTTCTATCCCCATTGTATATTTTCCTCGTCCATGGATCCCCATGAAGGGACTAATGTTTCTCCTAAAGTCCCCAAAGACTTACACATCCCTTATCACTCCAACCTTACTCACCCCTATCATTCCATCCCTCTCCACTCCACCGCCTCGTGCCCTCCACTCTTCGCTGGCATCAACTACATGGACAACCATAAAGGGTCTCCAGCCTTAACGTGCTGTCCTACCTCTCTTCAACCTTCTGCCGCATGGCTCCACCACTGCACCTACCATTCCTCGGTCCCTGTAAGCTTTAATGCTCACCTTCCTTGGGTTTATTTCTCCTGCCTCTCACACACTCCGGGTCTTATCGCTCCCTCCATTATGTCTTCTCCTCGAATCTGTCCTCATCCCCATTTTTCTCTTGGCCATGAATCTGTTTGTTATGTGATTTCTCTGGAAAAAATTCCGTTGGATGTCATTGCAGAGGTCAACGAAGGCTGGTTGCAGGAAATCCCGTGGGAAACTCTTCCTCTCACCAAGGTTTTCATGAAGGAAAGATTGGCTCTAGCCACTTTCTCCACCTGTTTATGAACTAACCATTGTGGTGTTTCTCTGTGGTTTTCGAATATTGGCTCAGGGCTCAGACTCTCCATTGACGACCAATCCTTCATAGCAGGTAGTAACTCGATATTGGGCTGTCATTGCTCAGGGTGGAAAGAAGGTACAGTCGGCACTCTTTCCTGCCGAAACAACAAAGACCACGACTCCCTCTTGTAGGAACTCAATACCATTAGGTTGATTCTCGGTGGTCTCTCTGTTGACGAGTAGGCTCAAGTGTTTGCTGGTGATGTTCGTGCTCTCCACAAATTTTTTTCATGAATTGAAATTTCTCCTAGACAAGGCAGAATGGCGCAGGCTAATGAGAATGCTGGGATAGCTGATTTGAAGAAAAATCTCAGGTGTTTATATGAAATGATGGCCATTGGCATTATGGACAACAAGGAAATTGTTGAGGTGGTTCAGAGTATGGGGGAAGTGGTCAGATACACTTCCTACCAGATCAGTAATCATGACTCCAGGATTGATGAAACTGAAATTAACCTCAGGGAAATGATGGGAAAGGTGAACAGAATTCAAGAAGACCTCCAGCATTTGGTAAGCACGAATCAATGCATCGAGGCTCTCGAAACTCGAGCAGCAGCAGCGCACCCCATGGAGGAGGAATCGGTTGTTCAGCCTATGAAGCCCACATGCAATCCTTAATGGTTTCCTAAGTTCTTATGTTTTATTGTCTTTTACTTTGCCGACAGTTTATAAGGGTATACACTACCCCAAGCATTAGATGTTTTGTAAAAACTCTTTGTGGAGTTCTTTGGTCATCCCCATGGACCAATTTTGTTTTCTCCATTTTTGAACTACAAGAACTCTCCGTTCCTGCTTTTTCTCTGTAATGAATGGCTGTGCACAGGCTGTTTTATATAAACCTTTTTAAAGTTTCTGTTTAAAAAAAATAAATACAAGATACAACGTTTGATATTTTTAATGTGATATATTTTTGTATTTTAATGGGTATAATGTAAGTATTAAGTTAGGATTATAAATTTTATGTAATTTTTATTTTATTTTAAAATATTGTTTATGATTTTACTTATGGATTCAAACTAATTTGGTTGTTTTATGTTGTCTATTGAGAATTGTGGTTTACTTAAATGAGAGTTGTGCTTGTTACTTTCTTGTCGAAACATTACCTAATATGGACTACTTAAATGAGAATTATGCTTGTTACTTTTGAACATAAGAAATATTGGGTTTGATTAAGTTTGATAGAACTATTTTTTTTGTGTGTTTATGACCTTTTTTAAGTAATTATATTTTATATATTAAAATTCAGCAGAAAATTTACAATTTACAGCTTGTATCTTCCACTCAAATTTAGACGAAAACATCATCAACTCCCTAACTGTCCAAGAGACCTTCACCCACAAACACATTTTAACCAACCCTTCCCCGAAGGAGAGAACATGGCCTGTACATACTACCATAAGTTTATCAAATTCAAAACATATACCAAAACACAAAACTCTTTTCAGCAGCGCATGGCTCCCATTACTACTTGACCGATAACATATCGAGACTCTAAATGACACACAATTTCCCTTATATTCTATGGAAAACAGGAGGACACAAAGAACTCTAAGCATCATGCCAAACATTAAGGAACTTAGAAGGTATCCCTTGGAGCACTAAAGCCATGGATCGAGACTGCAACATGCTGGTTGGCTTACTTCACTTAAGAAGTATTTTCCATCGAAGCGACAACCCCCATCCATGAAAGGAACGAGATGCCCATGTCTTTCACTATTACATCGATTTTCATATGCATTAGCCTCGTATGAGCATAGAGTTCCTTCCAAAATTGAAACAGGACCTCGTCACCCTATTCTTTCTCTTCTTGCTCCAACAACACTCGATTGAGGATCCCTTTCATAACCCAAAACAATGAAACAATTTGTTCAAACAAGGGCTATTTGGCCCGAGACCTCCCAGGGTCCTGTATCCACATCTCTACAGCAACAAATTCATCCAACGATTTATCCTCTTCCAACTCCCACCACAGGTACCGTTCTACCACTTTGATCTATACCCTTACAGAGGGAGGAATAGAAGCTTTATAAATCTAAGCCACATGGGGCACATGTAGTTGCTCACGATTAACTCATTTTTTCCCTTTTCCCATATATCCATAATCATAAATCAGTGGATCCATATTTTCCCACTGCAACGACCTAACACTATCACCATCACCGAAATCACCACAGAGAATGGCACATGATCTCTAAGTTCTAGACCAACCTCCCACAACATACAACAATGGAGAATACCACTAATGATCGATCCCCCACTTCAGGATTCAAGCTTAAGAAATTCCTCGCAATCATGGATATAATCTCCTTTCTCAGCTTCGTACCTCCTTCGTGCTCCTTCCCAATTGCAATCGTAATTCTCAACATAAACCTCCAATGATTTGTCTGATTTACTATACTTACCATCAATTCCCCCTGCATCTACGAATTGCTCAAACAAGTTTCCTTCATAATCAGACTGATGCCATCCAGACCCTCCCACTTCTCACCATAAAACCTTAGATAGTCAACACATGTTGAATCTCGTCGAATCTCATTGCGCACACGTCCCTCCCTCCTCATCAAATCTTTCCCTACTGCCACCCACATCCGGGTGCATTTATGACCATTTTGATTATAGATAAATAGATACATTTTACAATTTATAAATATAAGATGATGACAAGTAAAATGTTTGGATATTTCTTATACGATTATCTAATATGTAGGCATGGTTTTTTTTTCACATGGAAACATGCACGAAAAACCCAACAATACTTCCCCACATTAGTGGATGGTAGAGGTGGTAAACCATCGGCCATCCTAGCAGAAGGACTAACCCCAAAGGACTCAAGGCTCGAACCCGTGACCTCTCCCTGAACCGAGAGAGTGTGCGCATATCTTACCAATTGAGCTAACCCTTGGGGCTGCATATGTAGGCATGGTTATGGGATGCATGAGCACGGAGGGTAATGTGATTATTTTTATAGAGTTAATGATTGATTTAATTATTACCATGTAAGAAAAAAATTGATGTTTCGTAGGGAATTTGGACATGTTCTTTGTTAGTATAGCAAGGCCTGTGATCCATAGTTGAATGCCACATTTTATAATTGGATTTAATTGAGAAGTAATTAACATAAAAGTAGATGTATGATAATATAAGAAATGTTAAAAATCAATCTACATCGTTAATTTATGTCACAAGACACAAGTTGAGTGGGCCTATGATCCAGATGGATATAGGTGGCCACCTATATCCATTGGCTCATAATAGTTTTCCATGTTGGCAATTTTTTAGTAATTTTCTATTGTTTTTTGGGTCCAATACTTCTGAGTTCGTTTTAAGGCCCTAAAATGATGTTTTTTGGGTCTGCAACGACCGAAATAGTAGTCATCTAGTATAGTTTGGGACTAATCCACTCATTTATTCCTTAAACTATCAAGCACCCTAAACGAAGATCATATACAAAAGTTATGGACCCAGGAAGTTGATTGTTCAACTAACCACCTTGGGGCCGCAAACTTTACAACGATTCATCTTTTAGGTTTAAGTTTTTGGATGTTTAGGGTTATTTCCCTCATCATTATGATGAATAGGCCCTTTTGGACTTGTTTTGTATTTAGCATGTCATGAATAAGTGTAGCTACCACATATCTTCTTAGAGATATAACAACCACCATTATAGCTGCTTTTATTTTACAGTCTCTTATGTTTATTCATTTTAATAGAATATGATTTTACTGTATCACTGTGTCTCTTTCAATATATCTGTGCCTGTGAATATATTAGTGCTCTTTCATTTTTGTTGGCCCTAGGAAAATTTATACAAAATAATGATCGGAAAGATGAATATTTTGGTCGCAAGACGAGTGAAAGCCACGACGGAAGGAGCCACGACAAAATAGGAATAAAGCAAGTCGAAAAACAGAGTTCAACTTAATTTTGGTAAAGAGTTAGTTAGACTAAAATCTTGATTTTAGTAATAAAACATGATTTTAATTTGGGTCGATAGTGCCTATTTTTAGATGTAATAGGATGAGTTAAATTAGAAAGAAAACCCGTTGACTGACAGTTGAGAGTTAGCCAATGGTTAGATCAAGAAGTATAAAAAGAATATAAAAGTGTTGATCCAAGCTGTGTCTGGATCACTCAACGATTTTGTTCATTCAGAGAGAAAAGATAATAGAGAAAAAGAGAGGGACTAGAAACAGAGAGCATGAGACGATAGAAGAATACATGATTTGTAAAGAATATCAAAAGAATAGTCTGCAAGATGAGTGTGCAGAACAAAGGTGTTAAACCAATTCTTATGCCAGATGAAGAGAACCTTTGTGGTTTTTCCTAGATGGGTTCCCATGTTAAACCTTGTGTCTATGTGTCTTTGATATTTGTGTTTATGTCGCATGTATGAGTTAAATGTTAAATGCTTTATGGTATATAATGTTATCTATGTTGATGGATCAATATGTTATCTTATTGAATGAATTTATGAGACAAAGGTCTATTCTGGGTTTCGACCGAGTCATTTGATAATGTTGTAATAAGGAAATCCCCTTCGTAATTTTAGAAACCTGGTTCTCGCAGTTCCCAATAAGATATCTCGGGTGAGACTTCACCTGCGTCGTAGGTGTTTTTGACGAAGATCCCCTCTGTCGGGTCGATATATTTGGTTTTGTTGACGAATGAGGATCTGAACTTGGGTAGACAGAAAGCATGTTGACAAATGGTTATGTTGTCGGGACTGTGAATCATTTTGACGGGAATATGTTTTGGTATCTGACGAAAACTGAAATTCAAGATTGGGTTGATTATAAAGCACTAGAGTTTGCATGAGAATAAAGTAAAGGATCATGATTGAGTCTGACAAAATGGTTGGAATGATACCTTTACACAGACATTGATGAAATTTTATTTAGCGAATTTCCCATTGTATTACATTAGTGGTTATTGAAGCTAGTGATCCAGAAGAAAAGTTTTCAGGGTGGAGTCCTTAGTTGATTCAGCAGTTGAGAGAACTAGAAATCCTATATCTAGGGTTTTCAAATTTTGGGTTGATAATACTTTGGAGTGATATATCACGAAAATTGCAGTTGACATGATAAAATCATGCAACAAAGTAGAAAGAGATTTTTTCCAAGGACCTCAAGATCGATATTTGAAATATTTAAAGTTGTGGATTAAGTTGTTGATATGTTAAAAAGGGGACTTGAGAATGGTATCTGATGAGTAAATATTTGTGCATGGAGAACTGGGGTAATGTCGCAAGAAATATTGCAAGAAGAATGGACGATAATAAACTGAGATGTTTCCCATTGATAGCGATATTGAGCAAGAAGCAGGTCACCCGAGAAGTGGAAAAATATTTTGGTTGGGAAAGAGAAGAACAACTGGGACCAAGAGATGAAGTGGCAGGGCGACCAAAAGAGAGGACTATGAATTGACACCATAGCTCGACGGATAGTGTTGCGACGAAGAAGAGGAATATCGATTGATATCTGAAAAAGATGAAGAAGAGGTGCTAGACACAAATCAAGATTACAACATACTTGTTACCCCGTGTACATTTGTGGCACATCTACAAAACTTGAGGTAAGATATAAAAACACATCACCTAGTGGTTTTGTTAATCATACTAACAGTGGAAATAATAGTCAAAGAAGTTCCACTAGTTTAGCAATACCAAGAATAAATATAATGGATGGAAATGATATAAAGTTGTCAATATTTAATTGAAATGGGTTAGAGGACCCTGCGAAACATTGGTTTCTATGCGAAGTTATATGGACCGTACGATAGGTCCAAGATGAGGCCATAAAGAAGCCCGAATGATAACAACTCTCATAGGTCATGCGCTCAACTGGTACATGAAATTCTGTATGGTTCCTGCAGGAATCCCTCATAGGACCTCAGATCATATCTAGACATGATTGATAAATGAGTCTAAGAAACCAAAATCTGAGTCACAGTGCATTACAAAGTTGAAAGAAATTAAACAGTTTCCTACAGAGTCTGTTTAGGACTTCAAGTAAAGATTCAAAATTTGATGGCTAAAGTAAGCTCTCAGATGTTGGATGTCAAACACAAAGAATGGTTTATTGTGGCAATGTTAACACATATCCGTATTGTGCTAATGCAACATAAGGTTGTATCACAGAGCAGATATTTTGAGCTCACCATGAAGTTGGAGTCCTCACCAGTCGGATAATTTGGTGCAGGAATGATGCAAATACAGTCGCAACTTGATAATATCACATTGCAACTGTAGGATATCAAGAAAGGGAAGGAAGTATAAGAGGAAATTTGGTGTACCCGATGTATAATGGAAGGCCACCATAAATATTCATGTCCAGACTTCACGAACTATCTTGCATCAGGCGCACTGAATCCTATAAATACACAAGGGATTCCTTGGTGTAGAATTTGTCAAACCAAAGGACATTGTTCAGAAGAATGTCTATATTTACAGAAAATAGTAATTACATCAACCAGTCTATATTGCAAATTTTGTCGATCAATAGGACATGATGATAAATATTCTAGAGCATGTAACACCCCAGTTTTGTCCCCATGTTATGGAATTGTACATGATGTAAATATTGTATGGAATCATGCCAAGGAGTTCAAGGGCAAGGATCTGCCATTGATTGATTGTGTATAGGTGATCAAGGTTGATTCCTATGGTTCATTGTGTTGGTCAAGCACAGAGCATTTTGAATGTCATGTGTTATATCCCAAAATAAATTTATTTTGACAGTATGAAGAATTGAATTCATGTAATGAAAGATCTGAGTATGAATGACACTTTGAAAGCCTCTGTTTTTTATTTGGTTGAAAATTTTAAAATTTATACCTTTCGGTGGCTTAGGAGAGGCTTATTATAGCTCATTAGCCACCGAAAAGCTATGTTTCAGCGGCTAAATGGTTGAATGCGGGCTAAAAGTGAACCGTCGAAAGGGGTCCGAGCAAGCAGAGTTAAAATAACACTTTCGGTGTCTTTGGAGAGACTCCAGAAGACTCATTAGCCATCAAAAAGGTTGCTTTCGGCAGCTTAGAGAGTGGAACAGGAAGGATTTTAACTGCCGAAAGCAGGCAGCGAGCAACACTGGAAGAAGTACATTCGGTGGCTTAGGCGAGGCTCGGAACAGCTCATTAGCCACCAAAAAGGGTTGCTTTCGGCAGCTTAGAGAAAGATTCAATGCATATGCTAAGCACCGAAAGCAGGAAGATAAGCATTGGGGGAAAAGTACTTTCGGTGGTTTAGGCAAAATCTAGGGCATTTCATTAGCCACCGAAAGGACGGGTTTTCGACAGTTAAACAAATTTTTCGGCGAGGCCATTATCTGCCGAAAGCAGGACTTCACCACGATGACAGGGTAAAGGTTTCAGCAGCTTAAGCGTGAAATATAACACTTCGGTAGCCACCAAAATCTAGCTTTTCAGTGGCTAGCTGACAAACTCCCAGAGGCTATTAACCACCGAAAAGGAAAAGTGAGAAAATGGTTAGAAAACAGTCCATCTAACCCCGTTAGCAAGATAAACGATCAATGGAGGGCATGAAAAACCACCGAAAAGATCTAGGCCTGCATATCCACGTGTGTAAATGAGTTAAAAAGGTCGTTAGGAAACTAGCAAAGGACTGATATGACCAGAAACCCTCAGTCTCCTTCCACATGTCCAAAAGAGCATGAAAAATCCCACCGAATACTCTAGCTAATGTAGGTTATGATTTCTTGGGAAACGAGATCAAGAGGATCAACTTTTGCCATTAGTTTATGATCTCAGCCTCCATCATGACAGAATGAACCCCCATAATCAGTGCCAAGAGACTCCATCAACTTTCATCTTCGAGATTCTCATTCTTCTCCACCAGAAAAACTAGTTCTGAAGGAGGAGCCTTCTAAGCATACTGTATACAGAACTGAGAACTATTTTGCAGGTACCCAGGAGAGGCTCTCATTAAGATGAAGAAGAGTGCACCTACTCGCAGGCAGGATCTAGGTGATATCAGTTATTTAGAAGCACATCCAGAGGTTTGCAGACTCTTCCAAGAGGTTGGCTGTTACAAGTTCTGTGAAAAGATACAAGGCTCCCATCAACAGGTGGCTGAAGCATTTGGGCTCTCATTCGATGGTTCAAAAGCAGTCATAGGAAAAGAGAAGTTTCACATAGATGAAACCCTAATCACTGAGGTGACATAACTCCTTGGCACAAGGGGAAAATGGTTCAAGACCACCATACCAAAAGATGTGGAATTCAGGTCTTACCTTAAGCCTGAGCATAGAGGAATGGTGTGGAAGAAGAATGTGCCATCATCATGGCTGGAAGAGAAGTGGAAACAAATGCTGAAGGCCATTGTGGTCTACCTAACCTATGAAGGGATATATAATAGAGCCATGATCTACCATTTCAAGTTGATGAATCACTTCACAGGTAAAAGCCCTCTCAATTTTCCCTTTTACTTACACAGAAGTCTGGGAAATATGGCACATCAAGTGAAAGACCAACCATCCAAGATTGCTGGCAGGCTGTCCCACCATGGTCTTATCCAACTATTGGTCCAGGAGTTATTGAAGAGAAGGAATATGGCATGGCCTTATTTTCTGTTTTGGAATGGATTTGAGATAGGCCTTTAGCCAGAAGAGAAAGGGAAGTCTCCTGCCAAGAATTCTAGCACACCAAGGAGTGGGAGAAGAAGGAGGAGGGCCATTTCCCCAACAACATCAGTAGAATAGCCTCCCTCCTCTTCCAAGACCAAGAAGGTAAAAAGGAACTTGGACTTTAGTGAGAAGGGCCAGGAGTTTGAAGCACACCATGAAAATATCCTAAATCTACCCTATTCATATTTTGAAGAAGAGCAAGAAGAAGATGCAGCCCTAGCTCTACAAATTGTACCAGTGTTTGAAGCACTACCATCCCCCACATCACAGGAGCAAGAGGAACCAACAGAGAAGGCTTCCTCCAGCAAGCCTAAAACTCAAAAGATCAATCAGCTACTGAGGCAAATTTATGAGATGGAGGTTTTGGAAAGAGAACTAAAGAGAAATAATGAAACATTGACCAGTAGGAACAAGCTACTGCATAAGTCTTACCTGGAGCAGAGAGAAAGATACATTTTCTTGAAAAGGATGAATACAAGGTACCTAAAGGACAATACTAGATTATACAGGATGGTTAGGCTCCAAAGGTTGCAGTTGAAGGAGGCCAAGGAAAACCCTAGCAGCCACCCCACCTTAGAAACCCTAGCTGAAGCAACAGTTAGTCTCCGGCCTCCTGAAACTAGCCAAGGTGCTATTAACACTCCTAGCATGAAGCTTGCAGAAGAGGAAAATTGAGAAAACATCCCTAAAAATACATTTTTGAGAAAAACCTAATATTTTTTGTAAAACAGGGCTTTAAGTGGCTTAGGTAGACGCTGGGGCAGTTCATTAGCCATCGAAAGCGCCACTTTCGGTAGCTAACGGTTTCGATAGACTGGCCTCTTAACCACTGAAAGTGGACAGAGGCTTAAAATCAAGTTTTGGCATACATGACCAATTTTGGGCAACTACAGATGGCTTAGGGACGTGATCTAAAGATGAAAGACACTGGGGGGAAGCATCGGAAAAGGGTCTATTTAAGCTCTACTATGACACAACAGCACAAAAGTCCACCAACCCTAGCTGTCAAGAGAAATCACTGGCTTAACTGGCAGAGGGCCAGTAGCAGTAATCATCAGCAGTTACTTCAATTATCTAAAAGTTCATTCAGTGGAATAATTCTTCAGTTAAGTTAAGACAAGTAGTTAATTAGGGTTTTAAACCCTAATTTGAAAAAACTATTAGTTTTGTTTATTTTTGTAAAAAACAGATCCAAGTTTTTAGGATATGTATATTTTGTAAGAGGCTATAAAGCCTAAGACTGATTTTATGAAAAGGGTTTGACTTTGGGGATTTATAAACCTATACTATTGTCAGCTTCTAATTTTGCTCATTCTTGAATATAATCTCTTTTGTTATAATTTTTTCATCCTTCATCTCTGTCTTTACTGTACTTATGCCTGAATGTGTATTTAGGTTAATTTCAAGTTGATTAATAATTGATAGCTGTCATCCTATTGGTGTGTTAATGTGATTTGAATTATAAGTACCATCCTTATCATGATTTAGCCATTTATATGCATCTGCTTTGTATGTAAATCTGCCATCCTGATGAGTTCTCCATCCTTGCACCTTGTTGTCAACTTCTGAATAGTTGTAACTAAAAGCCTTGTAATTGAGTGAGTTTCATGCATGTCTTAAGAGTGGAAGGTTATATAGGTCACCTGACTTGATCCATATTAGAAAACCCTAAAAACATTGTAAGTTACTAGGCATCCTCGAGCTACAACCTGGAGGAGTTTCCTGGAGTGATAACAAATTGGTGCCATTGCCGAGGAGAGGAGACTGGAGCTCAACTTCCCTGGGAGACGACATAGATCCTTGCTTTGATGATAGACAAAGCTGGGACACTATTCTGGTTGTAATCATCTATCTGGTGACTCCATTGAAATAAGGTGTCTTCAAGAAGACCAAGTACCAGAGCAAACCCTCAGGGGCCACCATCAACACTGGTTTCAGATCCAGAAGAAATTTTGAGAAGAGCTACGGCTTCACTAAGGCAGACCAGTAGTGCTGCAAAGGAAGTTACACCAGGTATTTCAAGAAATTTTTTTGCTATTATTTCTTCTGCTGAAACACTTAATATCACAGAGTTCAGCAACTTGAAGAGAGAGAATGGGGAGTCTGTCTCAAATTTCACCAAGAGGTTCAATAACATGTACAACAAGATCCCCACTGAGATCAAGCCTAATGATACCTCAGCTAGGATAACTTATGCAAATGCCTTTGACTCTTATTTCTACCTCCTTCTCAGAGAAATGAGGTTTTCCTCCTTATCACTCATGCAGGATGCTTCCCTAGAGGTAGAATCAAACATTGTGGCATCTTAGAAGGTTAAAGGAAAGATAGACAGGAAGAAGCAGCCAACAAACCCTATTGGGGCTTCTTCATTAGAGAACAAGATTGAAAAAATGACCAAACTATTAGATAACCTGACTACTGAAATGTCTAAGTTGAAGGACCAAGGGCAGATACTTGTGAGGGGTAAAGGGCCAGGTGACTTTGCTCCATGAAATCCTAATTTTGTCCCTTATAGAAGAGGAAATTCCTGGTTCAGATTCTTAGAAGGGAAAGGAATCAAGGGGAAGATCAGAGAACAAGGGCTCCATTTCAAAATTCTGTATTAGAAGAAGAGCCAGAATTCATTGAAGAAGAAGGAGAAGCTGAAGACAACATCCACTGCATGGAGGATGAGGTGGACTATTCTTTTCTGACACAGGTAGAATATGAGGAGGCCCTAATTGATGAGCAGATCACTAAAGAGGTTGTATATCAGGATAATGGTCAGGGAGGGCACAATATAAGATTTGGGTTGGTTGCTCCTCTCAAGAAGAATGCTGTGCTTGTCAAACAACCTACTGCACCAGCTAAAAAGATTACTGTTTTACCAAAGAAAGTGGCTGTCATTTCCAAATCATTGCAGAAACTAGCACCTTCAGTCATTCCTGACCATGTCCAACTCAAAACTCCAGTGCATGAGGTAAGGTTTCAAGATAGGCTGCATTATTCTTTCAACCTTGAGTCAGAAACTCAAAAATTGAAAATCCATTTCCCATTAATTGAGCTAATGAAAAATGATGCATTAAAGTCTTCCATTCTGAATTCCCTTCAGCCAAAGGTGCATATTGATACTGACTTTGTCAACCTACAAGATGACAAACCTGTGGTAACCCTAGGCCCCATGATTGAAGAACTAAAAGACTCATGCCCAACTTTCTATATATCCTTGAATATCCATGATAAAATCCTCCATAACTGTCTGCTGGATTCAGGAGCTTCTCATAACCTAATGCCAAATACTGTGACGGCTGAGATTGGTATTAGCATCACAAATCCCTACCATGATTTATTCTCCTATGAATCCAGAAAGGTCAATTGCTTGGGCCTCATCAAAGACTTGGTTGTGAACCTAACTCAGATACCTTCAAAAAGCATCATGATGGACATTGTAGTGGCTGATATCCCTCCAAAATTTGGTCTGTTGCTGTCTCGGTCATGGAGCAAAAGACTAGGTGGCACCTTTCAGATGGATCTTACATTTTCCACCATCCCCATGTTTGGAGGGGGGACCAAGAGGTTGTACCGGGAAAATAAGTTGGCCTACATCATAAGCAAGGAGAGAAATTCAGTGAATCGCCCCATCTATGCAGTAGAAACTGATTTTGGGCCATGCATTCTGGAAATAGATGATTCTCAGCAAACATCAGTCCAGCTCACTATGCCCACTTGTCAGCAGCCCGAAGAAGTGACCACAACAGTCTGGAACATGTATTTTGATGGTGCTAGCACTCAAAGCTCAGCAGGTGCAGGTGTAGTATTGATCTCCCCATCTAAGTAAAACATTCATTTATCTTATAAGATTGATTTTAAAACCACTAACAATATAGTAGAATATGAAGACTTGCTGCTAGGGGTTAAAGCTGCCAAGGAGATAGGGATCATGTGCATAAGGATTTTTTGAGATGCAGACCTCATTATACAGCAGGTCAACAACACTTTTCAAATGAAAAATGTCAGACTAAAGGCCTATAGGGACGAGGTATGGAAACTCAGAGACTCCTTTATGTTTTTTGAACTGTCATATATACCTAGGGCTTTGAATCACCTGGCTGATTCCGTTACTATCTTTGCAAGTCTATTTGTTCCTCCTTTACCTCCTAAGCTCAGCTATGATCTTCAGGTTAGGTACAGACCTTCCCTGCTAGATAATGTCAAATTATGGAAGCTGTTTGAGAATGATGATGAGCTTAGTAAATTCCTTCAGTTAGTAGATGAATTCTCTGATATACATATAGACCAGGAAAACCTAAACATGGAGGAATCCAAGTAGCTCAAGCTGAAAGATAAAGTGGCTGATCAGAGCATTGTCCAATTATCCAGCAACTATATACCTCAGGTTCTAGTACCTCTGGAAGAGTTGTTTGATCACAATGACATCCCTTTCAATCCTTCCAAAAAGGGGCTAGACCTTGCTATCCAAGAGCAAAACATAGGTAGCCAAAGCCATCCAAAAATGATAAATCTGTCCACTGAGTTGACTGCTGATCAGAGGTCAAAGTTTTGCAGCCTGATAAAAGAGTTTGCTGATGTCTTTGCCTGGGAGTATAGTGACCTGAAAACTTATGACACCAATATCATCCAGCACAGGATTCCTTTGGAGAAGGACACCATCCCTTTCTAGCAGAAGCTGAGATCTATCGGTCCTCTCCTATTACTGGTAATTGAAAAATAAATCCATAAGCTCCTCAAATCCAATATCATAATCCCCCTCAGGTATTCCAAGTGGATTGCAAACCTAGTAGTGGTAAGAAAGAAGAATGGGGAAATTGGGTTGTGTGTGGAGTTCAGAAACCTAAACAAATGTTCCAATAAAGACAACTATCCACTGCCCAAGATGGAACACCTATTGAAGAAAGTCTCAGGGGCTAGTGTCATGTCATTCCTGGATGGCTTCTCTGGATACAACCAAGTTGCTGTGCACCCTGATGACCAAGAGAAGAATGCCTTTACCACCCCCTGGGGCACTTTCATGTATGCTAAAATTCCATTTGGGCTAATGAATGTTGGGGCTACTTTTCGGAGAGCCATGGACCTAGCTTTTGTAGAGTTAAAAGATAAATTTGTTCTCATATACTTGGATGACCGAACTGTTTACTCTCACAACCATCATGACCATTTGCAGCATTTGAGGAAGGTATTTCTGAAGTGCAGAAGGTATGGAATATCACTCAACCCTAAGAAGTCCCAGTTTGCACTCAGTAAAGGAAAACTCCTAGGCCACCTAGTCTCAGTTGAAGGTGTAAAGATCGATCCGGTAAGGGTAGACGAAATCTAGAAGTTGTCAATACTGAGGTCAAAGAGGGACATTCAGTCCTTTTTAGTCAAGATAAACTTTGTCAGGAGGTTCATCCCTAATTTCTCCGAGATGGTGAAGCACATAACAGTCATGCTGAAAAAAGATGCAGAAATAAAATGGACTGACCAGGAAAGAAACTCTTTTGAAGACATTAAGAAGGCTATCATGGAGGCCCCAACCCTGATTAGTCCTGACTACACCAAGAGTTTTTACATTTTCTCTTTTGCATCCTATGACACAATGGCAGCTATACTGTTACAAAAAAACGATGAGAGTCTTGATCATCCAATTGCATTCTTTAGCAAAACCTTGAGAGATGTTGAGTTGAAGTATGATCCAATTGAGAAACAGGCTTATGCTCTCGTAAAATCTTTGAAGACTTTCATAATTTACATTCTCCATGCAAAGGTCCTTGCATATGTCCCTTCAGCTGCTATGGAGGATGTTTTGACTAAGCTTGACATTGATGGGAAGAGAGATAAGTGGATTGCCAAGCTGATTGAGTTTAATATAGAGGTGAAACCCACTAAGATAGTGAAGGGACTAGGTTTGGCCAAACTCACGGCTAAGGAAAACTGTGAACTGATGGGAATAAACTTCACATGTTTCAAATTAGCAAAAGTGCAGACTGTGGTAGCAGCAGAAGTAGATCAAGATCAGAATGACATTCCATCAGTAGCTGAAAACATATCTTCATGTGAGTGGTACTTAGGTATTATTCAATTTTTGAAAAAATTAGAAGTTCCTCCTGATCTCACTCCTAATCAAGCACGAGCTCTTAAGTTAAAATATGTTAATTTTTGCATAATTGAGAAACTACTGTACTAGAAAGACCAGTCTGGAATTTTGCTAAGATGTCTAGATAAAGAAGAAGTAGAGCAGGTCATGCATCACTTTCATTCCAGCACATGTGGGGGCCACCACTATTGGAAAACCACATCCCACAAGTTCTTAAGAGCATGATACTATTGGCCAGTCCTTTTTGCTGATTTATGCACTTTTGTAAGGGCCCGTGACCAGTGCCAAAGATTTATAGGGAAGCAGCAACTCAAATCCTTGCCCCTTAGGCCTATTGTGGTGAATGGGCCTTTCCAGCAATGGGGTCTAGATTTAATAGGTGAAATATATCCATCTTCCAGTGGACAGCATAAATGGATCTTAGTAGCCACTGATTACTTTACCAAATGGATAGAGGCAGTACCCACCAGGAATGCCACTCATCAAGTCATCATGAGATTTTTATATGAGAATACCTTTAGCAGGTTTGGCTGCCCAGTAAGGTTGGAAACTGATAATGTACCAGCTTTTAAAGCTAGGGTGTTAGTTAAAATGTGTGAGCCAATGGGAATTCAACTGGTGCATTCCACATCCTATTATCCTCAAGGCAATGGCTTGGCTGAGTCATCCAACAAAAGCTTAGTCAGGATCATTAAGAAACTACTGGAGACAAATCAGAAAAGCTAGGATTCAAAGCTTAAGTTTTCTTTATGGGCTGATAGGGTAACATACAAAAGATCTATAGGTACTTCTCCATTCAAGCTAGTTTATGGTACTGAGTCCATTTTTCCTATTCAACTCATTCTTCCAGTGGCAAATTTTTTTCAAGAAGAGGAAGATGAACCAAATGATATGGTGAGGAGGATGATGGACTTGGTGGAGTTACAGCAAATCAGAGAGCAAGTTATAGGAAAATTAGAAGCCCATCAACAGAGGATAAAGGGCATGTTTGACAAAAGAGAAAAAGTAGACAACTTCCAGGTTGGAGATTGGATCCTCAAGTGGGATGCTGTCAGACAAGACAAGGGCAAACATGGAAAATTTGACTCTTTGTGGATTGGCCCTTTTGTGATAGCCTAGGTACATAAGAATAACACTTTCAAATTGCAGAATCTGGAAGGGGAAGAGGTATTTGATGGCCTAGTGAATGGGCGTTTTCTGAAACTCTACTTTATTTGAGGCTTCGAGGCCTTATCATTGTAAATTAGTAGATAGTAGGTTGTTGTTGCTTACAGAATAAACTCCATGCCCAATGGAATAGTAAATGATAGTGTTAAGTTATTTAGTTTCTTTTTAGGGAAAGGAATTTTGGTCTGGGATTCTTGGGACCTCACTGGGAGGTTCCCATCCCCAAGTAGGAGCCAGATGTTATCTCCCAAAATAAATTTATTTTGACAGTATGAAGAATTGAATTCATGTAATGAAAGATCTGAGTATGATTGACAATTTGAAAGCCTCTGTTTTTTATTTGGTTGAAAATTTTAAAAGTTATAGCTTTCGGTGGCTTAGGCGAGGCTTATTATAGCTCATTAGCTACTGACAAGCTATGTTTCGGTGGCTAAATGGTTGAACGCAGGGTAAAAGTGAACCACCGAAAGGGGTCCGAGCAAGCAGAGTTAAATAACACTTTCGATGGCTTTGGCAAGACTCTAGAAGACTCATTAGCCACCGAAAAGGTTCACTTTCAGCAGTTTAGAGAGAGGAACATGAAGGATTTTAACCGTCGAAAGCAGGCAGTGAGCAACATTGGAAGAAGTACATTTGGTGGCTTAGGCGAGGCTTGGAATAGCTCATTAGCCACCGAAAAGGGTTGCTTTCGGTAGCTTAGAGAAAGATTCAACGCATATGCTAACCACCGAAAGTAGGAAGATAAGCATCAGGTGAAAAGTACTTTCAGTTGTTTAGGTGAAAGCTAGGGCATTTCATTAGCCACCGAAAGGACGGGTTTTTAGCAATTAAACAGGTTTTTTGGTGAGGCCATTATCCACCAAAAGCAGGATTTCACCACGGCGATGAGGTAAAGGTTTCGGTGGCTTAAGCAGGAAAGATAACACTTCGGTAGCCACTGAAAGCCAGCTTTTCAACGGCTAGCTAACAAACTCCTAGAGGCTATTAACCACTGAAATGGAAAAGTGAGAAAATGGTTAGAAAACAGTCACATCCGACCTCATCAGCAAGATAAACGATCAATGGAGGATGTGAAAAACCACCGAAAAGATCTGGGCCTGCATAGCTGCTTGTGTAAATGAGTTAAAAAGGTCGTTAGGAAACTGACAAAGGACTGATATGACCAGACACCCTTAGTCTCCTTCCACATGTCCAAAAGAGCATAAAAAATGCCACTGAATACTCTGGCTGATGTAGGTTATGATTACTTGGGAAAGGAGATCGAGAGGATCAGCTTCTGCCATTAGTTTATGATCTCAGCCTCCATCGTGACAGAATGAACCCTCATAATCAGTGCCAAGAGACTCCTTCAACTTTCATCTTCAAGATTATCATTCTTCTCCACTGGAAAAACTAGCTTTGAAGGAGTAGCCTGCTAAGCATACTGTATATAGAAATGAGAACTATTTTGCAGGTGCCCAGGAGAGGCACTCATCAAGATGAAGAAGAGTGGACCTGCTCTTAGGAAGGAGCTACATGATATCAGTTATTTAGAAGCACATCCAGAGGTCTGCAGACTCTTCCAAGAGGTTGGCTGCTACAAGTTCTGTCAAAAGATACAAGGCTCCCATCAACAGGTGGCTGAAACATTTTCCCTCTCATTCGATGGTTCAAAAGCAGTCATAGGCAAAGAGGAGTTTCACATAGATGAAACCCACTGAGGTGACAGAACTCCCTGGCACAGGGGAAAAATGGTTCAAGACCACCATACCAAAAGATGTGGAATTCAGGTCTTACCTTAAGCATGCGCATAGAGGAATGGTGTGGAAGAAGAGTGTTCCATCATCATGGCTGGAAGAGAAGTGGCAACAACTACTGAAGGCCATTGTGGTCTACCTAACATGTGAAGGGAGATATAACAGAGCCATGATCTACCATTTCAAGTTGATGAATCACTTCACAAGTAAAAGCCCTCTCAATTTTCCCTTTTATTTACACAGAAGTCTGGGAAAGATGGCACATCAAGTGAAATCCCAACCATCCAAGATTGCTGGTAGGATGTCCCACCATGGTCTTATCCAGCTATTGGTCCAGGAGTTGTTGAAGAGAAGGAATATGGCATGGCCTTATTTTCTGTTTTGGAATGGATTTGAGATAGGCCTTCAGCTAGAAGAGAAAGGGAAGTATCCTACCAAGAAGTCCAGCACAATCAGTGCCAAGAGACTCCTTCAACTTTCATCTTCAAGATTATCATTCTTCTCCATTGGAAAAACTAGCTTTGAAGGAGTAGCCTGCTAAGCATACTGTATATAGAAATGAGAACTATTTTGCAGGTGCCTAGGAGAGGCACTCATCAAGATGAAGAAGAGTGGACCTGCTCTTAGGAAGGAGCTACGTGATATCAGTTATTTAGAAGCACATCTAGAGGTCTGTAGACTCTTCCAAGAGGTTGGCTGTTACAAGTTCTGTCAAAAGATACAAGGCTCCCATCAACAGGTGGCTGAAGCATTTTCCCTCTCATTCGATGGTTCAAAAGAAGTCATAGGCAAAGAGGAGTTTCACATAGATGAAACCCACTGAGGTGACAGAACTCCCTAGCACAGGAGAAAAATGGTTCAAGACCACCATACCAAAAGACGTGGAATTCAGGTCTTACCTTAAGCATGCGCATAGAGGAATGGTGTGGAAGAAGAGTGTGCCATCATCATGGCTGGAAGAGAAGTGGCAACAACTACTGAAGGACATTGTGGTCTACCTAACATGTGAAGGGAGATATAACAGAGCCATGATCTACCATTTCAAGTTGATGAATCACTTCACAGGTAAAAGCCCTCTCAATTTTCCCTTTTATTTACACAGAAGTCTGGGAAAGATGGCACATCAAGTGAAAGCCCAACCATCCAAGATTGCTGGTAGGATGTCCCACCATGGTCTTATCCAGCTATTGGTCCAGGAGTTGTTGAAGAGAAGGAATATGGCATGGCCTTATTTTCTGTTTTGGAATGGATTTGAGACAGGCCTTCAGCTAGAAGAGAAAGGGAAGTATCCTACCAAGAAGTCCAACACACCAAGGAGTGGGAGAAGAAGGAGGAGGGCCATTTCCCCAGCAACAGTAGTAGAACAACCTCCCTCCTCTTCCAAGACCAAGAAAGTAAAAAGGAACTTGGACTTCAGTGAGAAGGGCCAGGAGGTTGATGCACACCATGCGAATATCCTAAATATACGCTATTCAGATTCTGAAGAAGAGCAAGAAGAAGATACATCCCTAGCTCCGCAAATTGTACCAGTGTATGAAGCACTACCATCCCCCACACCACAGGAGCAAGAGGAACCAATAGAGAAGGCTTCCTCCAGCAAGCTTGAAACTCATAAGATCAATCATCTACTGAGGCAAATTTATGAGATGGAGGTTTTGGAAAGAGAACTAAAGAGAAATAATGAAACATTGACTAGCATGAACAAGCTACTGCATAAGTTTTACATGGAGTAGAGAGAAAGATACATTTTCTTGAAAAGAATGAATACAAGGTACCTAGAGGACAATACTAGATTATACAAGATGGTTAGGCTCCAAAGGCTGCAGCTGAAGAAGGCCAAGGAAAACCCTAGCAGCCACGCCACCTTAGAAACCCTAGCTAAAGTAGCAGTTAGTCTACAGCCTCCTGAAACTAGACAAGGCACTGTTAACACTCCTAGCATGAAGCCTGCAGAAGAGGAAAGCTGAGCAAACAGGCCTAAAATGACATTTTTGAGAAAAACCTAATAATTTTTGTAAAACAGGGCTTTCGGTGGCTTAGGTGGACACTGGGGCAGTTCATTAGCCACCGAAAGTTCCACTTTTGGTAGCTAACGGTTTTGATAGACTGGCCTCTTAACCATCGAAAGTGGACATAGCCTTAAAAGCAAGTTTTGGCATACAGGACCGGTTTTAGGCAACTACAGATGGCTCAGGGATGTGATCTAAAGATGAAATATGCTGGGGGGAAACATAAAAAAAGGGTCTGTTTAAGGTCTACTATGACACAACAGCACAAAAGGCCACCAACCCTAGCTGTCAAGAGAAATCAGTGGCTTAACTGGCAGAGGGCCAGTAGCAGTAATCATCAACAGTTACTTCAGTTATCTAAAAGTTCATTCAGTGGACTAATTCTTCAGTTAAGTTAAGACAAGTAGTTAATTAGGGTTTTAAACCCTAATTTGTAAAAACTATTACTTTTGTTTATTTTTGTAAAAAAATAGATCCAGGTTTTTAGGATCTGTATATTTTGTAAGAGGCTATAAATCCTAAGGCTGATTTTACGAAAAGGATTCGACTTTGGGGATTTATAAACCTATACTATTGTTAGCTTCTCATTTTTCTCATTTTTGAATATAAGCTCTTTTGTTATAATTTGTTCAGCCTTCATCTCTGTCTTTACTGTACTTATGCTTGAATGTGGAATAAATCCTTTTGGATAGAAATTTCGCGCCCGCTAGCCAATGATAAACAACTTGCTAGTTGAATAAGTGAAATCCTTGTGGATTGTTGGATCTGTGTCCCGTTTAGATCAACGGTGGACTCCAAACTTGATGAAGAATATTAGATTGGAATTTCACGCACATCAAAATTTTGTTAAGTCGCGCTATTTGAATCAGCGAAATTGCTATGCACCATCGATCTGTTTGATGGTCAATCCCTGTCGTAGATCTGTTAAAAAGTTACCCTTTCTTTAACCCATGTACCCTAGTTCGTCCCTGTGCTCGATCATTCAATTTTCTTGTAGGAAATTGGTTGAGACAGTTAATGCCTTGGGAGGAGCAAGGCATAGTAGTTGATTTCGTGGCTAAACAAGCCTGTAGTTGTAGAAGCTGTGTTCTTGCTTCTGAAGCAAGTAAAACTAGAAAAGGCGTGCCCAGAATGTCAACCCAGTCTTCAACTGAACATTGTGCTCATTTGATTCATTCTACTAGGGGATCATATCGATTATGCATTGTTCACTCTCTGGAGTCGCAGGGAAGGTATTTGTTAGTGGTTTTGTAGTGTGGTTCACTATTTTGGAGTTGTTCAGTCCATCTACATTGTTTTACACAATGAAGCCTGTGTGGCTGTGTTTCCCTGTGGCTTGTCATGTTGTGCACCCTGGTTTGGGTCTGAATTGTATGCAATACTTAGGAGTGGAAGAGATGTAGAATGTGCTTGATCAACCTAGTGTTGAACCTCACAATAAGATAAGAGTGGTTGGTGAATATGCTCTACACATCTTGAAGAGCACTAGAAGGGAAGGTGTAGCCCGAGGGACTGTGGAGGAAACAAGGGGACACTTCCTTATGTTGGTTGTGTAGGAAACATGGATGACATGCTATATAGATCTTGTGAAGGTGTCCTTAGCTCTGTGGATGAGCTCACTAGCTTAGCATTTCTTCCTGTCCACTGCCTTAGTATCCTTATAAACCCAAGGGATATTGGCTTGGCTGGGTAGCCTACATAACCCAATTGGATCTTGGCTAGGCTGAGAAGCCTATGAAACCCAACTGGTATTTGGCTTTCTCGTGTCTTGTTGTTCTTTAGGCCATGTGTGTAATCCTTGGTTGGATAGCTTGTGAAACCCAACTGTGAAAGATGGCTTGGATGAATAGCTTGTGAAACCCATATGTTCGCTTGGATGGTCCTTAATGTGGATGTTGGCTTGATTGTGTATATTCTGTGAAACCCAATTGTTTGTTGGCTCGACTGTGTAGCCTGTGAAACCCAACAGTGTTTGTCTTGTTGCTTGGACAGTCTGATAAACCCAATTGTGAGATGGCTTGGTTGTGTAGCCTGTGAAACCCATATGTTGGCTTGACTATGTGTTATATGATTTGGCTGAGTGTGAGTCTGTTGTTCCCTAGTTCCTTATGGAATCGTGCTCATCTCGGGGGTGGCAGTGGTGTTGAGAGATAAATGAACACACTGGCCTATGGTTGGGTGGAACGTTGTAGCGACATAGCTAGTTGCGGGATTACTTCATCATTAAGATAAGTATTCTCTGTTATGTTATTTCTACTATGTATTTTCTTAGGAATTGTTATGTTCATGTTGAATGCTTATGGATTATTTAAGTACAAATTTACTTGTAAATATTTCCTGCATTTGCATCTACATTTTCCTTGTATGTTTCAATGCATTTTTGCCTAAGTCCATGAAGGCTGGAAGCCTGGTAACATAGTCAGAATACCTATGATTTAGTGTTTCCACCCCTTGGAATATGCCTAAGGAAGGAGAAAGGCGGAAGCTGAAAAAAGGGTAGTTGAATAGGGAAGAAATCTTGTGTTTCCGCACCCCGGGATCCGCCTTCAGGAGGCAGAGGGCAAAAGCAGAAAAGTGCAGAAATGTTCTAAGGTAAAAATTAAATTTTTGATTTCTGAAGTTCGAGGTCGGAAAGCGGAAGTCAAGAGTGCATAAAAGGATAAGGTCGAAAGATAAGTTTTTCAATTTCTGAGTTTCGAGGTTGGAAAGGAGGAAAGCGAATGTGTGGAAGGCAGAAGGGCCATTAAGTAATTTTGTCGCACATTAGGTTTCTGATTTATGAGTTCTAAGGTCGAAAAGGTAGAAAGAGAAAGTGCGAAAGGCGGAAGGTGGAAGAGTCGTTAAGTATTTCTGGCTCACATTAGATTCTCGTTTCTCGAGTTTTGAGGTTGGAAAGGCAGAAAGAGGAAGTGCAGAAGGCAGAAGGCGAAACCATGGTTGAAGGACTCCGTCGTGTTTTGGGTTTCAACTTCCAAGTTCCACAGGGAAAAAAGCAGAAGGTGGAAATGACAGGTTCAGTGTGGAAGAGAGTTTCTGGTCACAAAATTGATCTGTCAAATGGCGTAACAAGTGTTATAGTAGTTTCTAAGCCTAAGAATGAATATTGAAGAGTTTATTAGCATCCATGCCCTTTGTTCAAAAGGAGAACGATGGTTCTCAAAGAATTTTTTTTAATTATCCACATTATGGGGTATGGGGACGTTACAGATTGGTATTAGAGCTAAAGGTTTCAACATTGGGCCTGGATGGGCCAGATGACAGTAAGTAAATTGTTTTAATTCTGAAATTGCTATGCTACTAACAAATGATGCTGTTAACACATTTTGTAGAGTCATAGTTCAGATTGAAAAAGTGGGTTTTTGTCTCAAACATGAGAACCTACGGTAGGTATGATGCTCAGAACCCCTACGAGCACTAGGAAGATTCTATGGGAGAAAATGTCCGAGTTGGAAATGCTGAGACATAGTCTAATGGTAGAATATTTCAAGATACTCCCCCAGATATTGCAACCACCATGAGAATCCTGATTAAATCTCAAGAAGAGCAGAATCAGCTAAATGTAGCCATGCTGCAGAGTTTGACAGACATCCAAAGGTGGATGAGCTCTGGGCGTTGTACAGTAAAACCAGAAGGTAGTGAAAGTAGTGTTAGAAGAAGAAAGAGATCTTATAGTGGATCATCTGAATCTGAAGGATCCACTGGGGGTTTGAGCTCTTCATTTCATAGAGAAAAGAGAAAGAGGCGTTACAGAAACAACTCATAGGATGAGTTCAAGAAGGCAATGCCTCCTACCCTTAATGGTGAGATAAAGACTGGTCAAGAAGCTGAATATTGGCTTCTTGGGATGAAGAAATATTTCCAAGTCCAAGACTACTTTGGAAATATGAAATTAAGGATAGCTCTCTTCAATCTAAATGGAAGAGAATATATATGGTGGGAGCACCTCAGGAAAGTAAAGAAGCTTAATGAAAGGAAGATCAGGTGGAAACATTTCAAGAAGTATTTCAAGCAGAAGTACCTCTCTGACAGGTACTATGATGACAAGATCAAGAAATTCCATGAACTAGGATTAGGATAGCTAACCATGGAAGAGTATTCCAATAAGTTCTTGGAGTTGTTGAGGTATGTCAGATGCATCAAGGATGACAAAGTGAAGATACAACATTTTCTGAGTGGACTACCTCAGTCTTACAAAGACATAATTGTGTTTGATGAGCCTAGAACTCTAGAAGAGGCTATCAGGAAAACTAAGTATTTCTATGACCAAAACAAAGGCAAGCATGATCATCATAAGGCATGGAAATATAAGAAGGAGAAGTATGACCAAAGGAAGAAAGGTTTCAAACCTTCTCACGTTAGAAATCAGCAGAGTCAACCATCGCAAGCTGTGAATCAGCCAACTAGAGCGATGGGAGATAGGCTAAGAGATCAGAGAACCACTCCAATGTTGGAAATGTGGAGGACCCCACATGTGCAAGAATTGTCCACTTGAGAATGGGTATGTGAGGTAAGCTCACAACATTCAAGAAGCAGAAACAATGGGTCAGGTAGTAAGGGAAATCCCTAGGATTTATGTAGCAATAGAGGACCTCCAAGAAGATCATCATTAAATGGTAGTTGAAGTTGCAGGTAAGATATCTAAGCAATCTGTTTCTATTTTGATTGACGCCAGATCTACTCACAGTTATATTACTCCTAGAGTTGTTGAGATTTGTGCTTTTAAGAATTTAAAGCATAGTAAGTCATGGTTAGTTCAACTAGCCACTAGAACCAAGAGAAAATTGAGTGAAGTGGTAGATAAATTCCCATTGTTTATGGATGGATTGGTCACCTATGCATATATAAATGTTCTACCACTTGGTTCCTATGATGTCCTCATTGGAATGGATTGGTTAAAATCTCATAGAGTCAATCTTGACTGTTATAACAAGAATTTTGAGTGCATGGATTGAGAAGGAAATCCAAGGGTTGTAAGAGGCATTCCAAAGGTGGTTTCTGTCAGGAAAATTTCAGCAATGCAACTGAAGAAGTTTTTGTAGGAAAGGTTGTAGATTGTATGCAGCCCATATTTTGAAGGTAGCAGAGAATGAAACTCCTGGGCTGGAGGAATTTCATGTATTGCAGAAATTCAAGGATGTTTTTCTTGAAGAGATCCCAGGTATTCCTCCAAAGAGGGACATTGATTTTACCATTGAAATTGCGCGTAGAGCAGCACTAGTGTCCAAGGAACCCTACAGGATGAGCACACCAGAATTGTTAGAACTGAAGATGCAGCTGCAGGAATTGTTGGAAAAGAAGTATATTAGGCCGAGTGTGTCTTTGTGGGAAGAACCAGTTCTTTTTGTAAAGAAGAAGGATGGTACACTTAGGTTGTGTATTGATTACAGAAAACTGAACAAAGTCACTATGAAGAAAAAATACCCTTTACCTTGAATTGATGACCCTTTTGTTCAAATGAGAGGAGCAAAGGTGTTTTCCAAGATTGAATTAAGGTATGGTTACCATCATGTAAGAATCAAGGATGAGGATATTCATAATACAACCTCCAGATAAGGTATGGAAATTATGAGTTTGTAGTGGTACCATTTGGTCTCACCAATGCACCAGCTACATTTATGTGTCTTATGAACAGTGTCTTTAGTAGGTATTTGGACAAGTTTGTTCTTGTCTTCCTAGATGACATCCTTATTTATTCTAAGAATGAGGAAGAACATGAAGAACATCTGAGAATGGTATTACAATTGCTAAGAGAGAATAAGTTGTATGCCAAGTTGAGAAAATGTGACTTCGCACCGCCTGCAAGATATTGACGGGGAAAACACCGTTCAAATTGGCCTACAGGAAAGAGGCATTCATGCCTATGGAATACATTGTTCCCAGTATGTGCATTGTTGCCACGATGGGCATGGATGATGAAGCAGCACTAGAAGATCATGTAGCACATTTGATAGAACTTGAAGAAGACCGTTTTATCACAGGATTCCATCAGTGTGTCGAGAAGGATCTTCAGAATGCTTGGCATGATCGCCACATAAATAATAAACAGTTTCAGCAAGGAGATTTGGTGTTGTTCTATGACAACAAGTTTTTGAGGCATCTAGGTAAGTTACAGATGCACTAGTTAGGTCCAAATCTTGTTAATTTTATTACTTCTTGGGGGGGAGTTCAACTGCAGCAATTAGATGGAAGGATGCTACCAAAACTAGTGAATGGTAGCAAGATGAAACCCTACAGGACAGGGTTAGAGTTGCAGAGTGCTTGAGGAACTACAAATATATATATATATATATATATATATATATATATATATATAGAGGAGGACTAGATAGCTAGAGGGAGAGTGCACTAGAAGGAAGGGGTTGCACAAGCATAGGATTTAGTAGTGCAGTTAGACATATCTGTCGCAACAGCTGTAGGGTCGCGACATATTCAAATCAGCAATAAATGAAGAGTAGTTAATATAGTTAACCAGACACTGCTTGAGGCACTATGTAATGAAGGGGAAGGATAGATAGAAAGCAGAAGTGGCTATGCAAGAGGAAGTGGTTGTGCAAGAGGAAGTGGTTGCGTAAGAGGAAGTGGCTGCGCAAGAGGAAGTGGTTGCGCAAGAGGAAGTGGTTGCGCACAAGGAAGTGGCTGCGCAAGAAGAAGAATCAGTAGCATCATTAGGAAGACAGACCCCGCCAACCACAATACGGTGACCAAATGTCACATCAATACTCAATGATGATCATTAAAGCAGGTAAACGACAACACCTTTCAACGTCAGATCTAATGATAGTAGATCCAAGCAGTGTGTTGGAAGAATTGGTGGCATATTTTGGATCGTGAATCAATGATTTCATCATAATGATGAACCTGATATGAGAATGATGACATTTGAGTCTAGTTGGTATTATAGGTAGAAGCCCGCTAGCTGAGAGGACACCATCGTGCAGACTTGAACTATGCAAAGTTGCAGAAGTGATCAGAATAGTTGTGGAGGGAAGCTCCGCTGAGTAAGGCAGTGGATCCACCCATAAAAGGTATCATCTTTGCAAGTTAGCAGGAAACATGATATGATATGCAACGCACCCTCGACCCAAGGGAGATTTTGAGTAAGCATGTTTCACTAGTTGTAATTGAAAAATAAGTTCTAAGTATGCGGGTTAGCTCGTCCAAGACGAAAAATTCCTGGCAAGGTCATCCTTAGCTATATCTCTCTTAGTCGGTCTAGGGCGCAGACCAAGAAACCTACGATGAATCCAAAATGGGCACGAGTCCTACCCCACTTGAAAAAGTTTGCAAAAACATGGAGTGGGATTGACTTCCAGCAGTCCAAGACAAGCCTGAATGGAAGGAATGACAAGGTTGTGAGAGATGGAATGGATTTCAATGTGGCATGTAGGTTTCAAAATTGTAGCTGGAGACTGTCGTTATGCAGCAAATAGCCACCTAGGCAATGGCAGATAAACAAAATAATTTCAGTGACCAATATCTATGGTTGGAGGAGCAAGCAGATTCCACACAACACGAGGTTGTAGAATTGTGCCGAGTTAAGAATTAATTGACCATGGAAAAGGAAGTCGCATCAAATTGCACAGGTCGACAAGTTCTAGGCAATCGATTTATAGCTATCTGTGAGGAGTTTTTGAGTACACCATGTCCATGTGACATGGATTGAGGATGAGCCATAAGACTGTGTTGGGGGCCTGTTGGAAAATGGTTTAGGATCAGTTAGTTGTGCAACATCGCAGATGTTACGCAAGCTCAAAAGACACTACGCAAGACAAATATAGCGCGTAAGGCGGAAGATAGACTACTTTTGAATATTTTATGTCAATTTTTGTACTTTTTGACCATATTTTGTGGATATTGGTGATTAGTTGGTAGAATCAGTTAGGAGTTAGTTAGAAGTGGACCATGAATGTAAAGGTGCAATCCTATAAATAGAAGAATAATTGTGAATGTAAGAATCAGGCATCAATCGGTTGTTATTTGAATCTTAGAGATCTAGACTTAGGATTGAATTGTTGCATGTTTTTGATCTTTGATTTATTGCGTAGAAGTAATATGAAAGGACAAAGGTTGATCTGAAATATTGTTATTTTTGTCTCTTTCTGTCTTTTATTTATGTTTTTGCAATCCAATGGCGAGTATGTGCAATATGGATCTATGATGCAATGTTTACTACTTATGAATGATGTTATCTTCTTAGATATGTTTGTGCGATAGTATGGTTATTCATGTTATATGATACTTTTGTTATGGATGAATGATGTGATCTAGTGATGATGAACGGTTCTATGAATGGGTAACCAACTTGTCAGATCTGATAAATAAGTTGATGAATTGTCGATGCCCATAGTCCTCTTCTCTTATGCGGAAACTTGGTTTCATCAGCCCTCCCTTGAACATCTCGGGTGAGACTCCATCTGCTTCATGGGTATTGCTGGATAGGGTAAAAGCTGTCTAGGACGGTACTTAGGGAGATTGCGGCGAGTCGAGGGTCGACAGAGTGGGAACCCCTGTCGACTGGGTTTTGTTGGTTGGGATTGAGCCAACAATGGATGCTAAGATAAAATCTCATAACCAAAGCTACAAGTGGATTTGAATTTGCAACAAAGGTTGGTCCACCAACCAAGATTCAAGAGGTTCACACAATCTCTATTTTTGATGATGATCAAGATGTGCAACTTATCTGATATTATTATTCCTCTTTTAATTTCAACTTATCCTTGATTTCACGTTGACTTATCTAAATAATATAAATACATTTAATATACTTGAACCGAAGTCCTTAACTTATCTAAATAATATAAATACATCTAAGAGTATATTAAAAAATACTTAAATCAAAGTCCTTAACCTATGTAAATAATATAAATACAGCTAATATACTCTTAGATTACAAAATACTTGACCCAAAGTCAATAAGATGGTAAGGTTCACAATGACAATCCCCTTGTGACAAACCAACATACTAATGATTTGTACATTTTCTTTTACTTGATTTAATTTTCACATTAAGAATGGTGTATGTACAAATATTCAGTAGTGTACATATGTCCAGAACTGTAGTAAATGCCTAAGACTTATGCTCTTCGAAAGGGATATTTCTGGTCACCGCACTCGAGGCAAGGTACAACTGATTTATTATTTTATGAGCTACCCACAATGGCAATGACTTATTCATGTTACAAATTTACTTCTTCCAATAGTAGAATTTGGGACTCAGGAGAGTCACTCGATTTCAATACAGGCGATTGTTGAAGTGGTGAAGGTTATCATATAACATCATGAATAGTCAAAACATTCACTATATAGTGGAAGAACATTATTCAGATTTAAAGAGACAATACATGTGAAGGTAGTGTCGTAATATGATGAATTATTTATTTATTTATTATTTAGTGTCGTAATATGATGATGACTTATTTGGTCTCACTAGACCTTGGGACTCAATCATATAGACTCTGTGTTCCAGAAAAGAAAGTATGAAATTTGACATAGTATGGGAAGAATGCATTCAAGAAGAAGCTAGAGTAGCCAATAGAGAAGCTCTACTCAGAGAATATGATCAAGCTCTAGAAACCCACACTAAAGAAAGGAAACAATCAAACTTGAAGAAGAGTAATAAGAAACCTTGCAAGAAGAAGTTTTAAAAGAAGAAGAAGGATTACTCAAAGTATCAATGCTATAACTGTCATAAGATAAGACACCTAGCGAAAGAGTGTACATCACCAAATAATAACAACAACAACAAGAGACATCATGCTCATCTAGCTAAAGATGAGGATGAAGAAGAAAGACCACAAAATAGATTAACAAAAGAAGAATATGTAGATGAATATGCACTATTCTCTGCACTCTCTAGGTCTGTAACACCTGGAGAAGACACATGGATTATTGATAGTGGTGCCTCGAAGCACATGGCAAGGAAGAATCAAACTCTGTCGAGACTTGAAGAAAAGAACTCTCCCCATAAATTATCATTCGGAGATGACTATCAATATCCCATCATAGGTATTGGTGAATCAAGCTACAATCTTGACTCTGGGACTTCCATGAAGATGAATGTTAACACCCAAAAAGTGTTCACTACCTCATCTACCCCACTACATGGCTCATTTGTCCATTTTTCTACCATATTTCCCTTAAAAACCCCTTTTTTCCTCCAAAAATATCCAAAATTCCTCTAAAATAGCAAAAATCCCACTAAAAAGCCTCCAAAAGGCCATAAAACCATCAAAAAAGCCTAAAAAGGGAAGAAAAAATATAAAATAATGAGGAAAAGGAGGAAAAAACCCTATACAGCTACCCTAAACCATATGGTTTCCAAAACCATGGGCTAGCACTCCACCACTGAAAAACTATAAATAGGTGATGGAGACCCCTTAATTCACATCCACAATCATAAGCACCCTTACTCTACCAAAGTAGCTCTTGAAACCCTAGCTCACCCTTGAGCTACTTTCACCTTGAGAGCCCCTTTTGGTCCATTTCCACCATTGGAGAAAGAGAAGGACCAAGTTGGAGCTTGGAGCAACCTTCTTGGATCACTGCAAAGGGCTTCACCAACCTTCACATTGGAGGTAACTTTAGTACAAAAGCCATTCTTTACATCTTGTTTTTCTGTTTCATGCACATGTTTAGAGTAGCTTGTATTTCTGTCTTAGCATTTTAATTTACATTTACTGAACTGCTACTAAGGAGTCCCTTCTCCTTAGTAGGCGCTCATTCGCACAAGCTAGGGGTAAAACCCTAGCCACAGTTTTGGCGACTCCACTGCTTGTTTAGTTTTCTGCAATAATTTCCCATTTTTTCCTTTCGGCCGCCGTAAACCGCATATTTTCCCTCTGCAGTCACGTCTCGACCGCATCTTTCAGGCCTTTACCTACGACCCGACCGTGGCTCTCAGACTGTTTCCAGCGCCCTGCCTACGGATTCAAGTCTGTTACCTGCAATCCGACCGTGGCTAATAAGCCTGTTTGCTGCAATCTGACTGCGCCTGTCGGCCATATTCCCGCGTCCCGATCGCGAATTTCAGCCCCTTTGCTGTGACCCGACCACGTCTGTCTGCCCTTTTCCCACGATTCGATTGCGCTTTTTTCCCTATTTCCTGTGGTCCGACTGCATTTGTCGGCCAGAAAGCCGCGACCTTTCCGCGCCTGTTTCCCTCAAAACCTGCGGTCCGACCGCCCGATTTCGCCACAGACCCGCGGTCTGATCTTTGCATATTTTTTCCTATTTTTAAACCCAGCCCCTTTGCTGCAATATTTTCTGCATCTGCACAGCCA
>LPNX010796745.1:98239-252879 GCA_001517045.1 Pseudotsuga menziesii | reverse complement strand
ATCTTTCGCCTCCCGTTCCCCCGCCAACACCAGATGTCATCCTGCAACCGGTGCAACCCATTGTCACTACTAGTCAACCACCTCCCGGTGTCGCTACCCCGTCGTCCTCCACGAACCCCCCCCTCCTCTTACCAAACCAACTAGGGGCAGAGGCCCCCAACCTTACTCTGCTGTCCCGCCTCCCAAGACAGTCAAAAACCCCCCTGTGTTTCGTGCTCCTCCCAAATGCTCGCTGTGTGACGAGTTGGGCCATGTGACTCACCAAGGTCCTCAGTTACCGGCAGTACAGGAACACATGCAAATGCTTGACGACGACCCCGATATGCCGGTTGTCCAACTTGATCCAACCCCTAAGCCTCATGACAAATCCCTACGCACCAACCACCCCTATGCCATATGCAGTGTTTACGGGCATTACATCGTTCACTGTCCAGATCTCCTCGATTACAGAGCAGCTCTCTATGAGATGAACAATCTGGATCTTAAGACGGCACCACCCACCATTGAGGAGATCCACCCCCCGGTCTCTTCCCCTTCCGGAGAGGATAATGCCATTTATATGATCTCTTCCGCCACTACTCCCTCGTCAACCGATTTGACGACACAAACTTTCTGTACTGATGAGGAAATCCTCGAGGCTCTCATTGCCCCGGAGTATCCCTGGGATGACATGCACCATCGTTCCTACTTCCAGATGAATCCTCCTCTAACACTGCTACCCAATTTGCAGTTGAATCCAAAGACTTCCTTCCCCCTAAGGTTGACTGGTTCAAGGACCCTATTCCTGCTCCTGACGCCTTCGAGGAGGGTAACATGGCCAACATCTCACCTGTCATCCAAATTGATATCGCTACCCCAAGAAGCAACCCCCCTGGAGTCTTCTTATCGCTTTCAGACTCCTTAAAATTGAAAGCAACCACGAGCATGAACTGTCCTGGGCTTGTAAAATCCACATGACAGTACCATTCCATTACTTCAGAGTCTTCTTATTGCTTTCAGACTCCTTAAAATTGAAAGCAACCATGAGCATGAACTGTCCTGGGCTCGTAAAATCCACACGACAGTACCATTCCATTACTTCAGAGTCTTCTTATTGATTTCAGACTCCTTAAAATTGAAAGCAACCACGAGCATGAACTGTCCTGGGCTCGTAAAAACCACACGACAGTACCATTCCACTTCTTTCGAGTCTTCTTATTGCTTTCAGACTCCTTAAAATTGAAAGCAACCACAAGCATGAACTGTCTTGGGCTCGTATAAATCCACACGACAGTACCATTTTATATACACACTTCTTCTCGTTCCCTAACCCATGAAGAAGTCCCCCCGCGCCTCTTGGCGCTATGATCGATCCTCTCGGCAGCACCCCCAATTAGGTTGCCTTTGTTCAAAGTATTCTGCAGTATCCTGCCATTTTACCACAGCTTGAGTCTCCCTCAGCCTAGTCACCCTCCTAGATCCAATACAGCTATGACCCCCTTACCACCAGTCAGTTTCATATGCTTCCCGATCATCCCTGCTATCATACTCTGAACAAAGGAAGTTTGAGTCCCCCACTCTACTTGCCCAGTTATTCCCCCCAGTTTATCAATCCTGCCATCAGTTCTATCACATTTCGGTTTTCCACCTCATGCTCCTGTTAAGGAAACATCATTGCCTTGATAGTTGCAGGTCTCCCTCTATCGACGAAAGCCCCTCTATTCCAGAAGATAGACCCAGAGGCCCCTGCGCCTTGGACCCATCACCATCTGTGGTGCGTGCCTACGGACCATTTTGGGAGGAGTCATCATTGCCTCTCCAAATGGTTGTTTCTCACATGCTCGACTTCAGCACCTTGATCGCATCGTTGAGAATCGTGCAGGATTTATATCCCTTCCATTATTTGTCGAAGACCCCGGATTTCCCCCGACTCTAGCACATTGGTGAGTCACTTCGGTATGCCCAGTTATATGTTCCCGTGGATGTCCGGGATGCGTTTGCGATTGTATTCGGAAGCCATCTAGTTCCATGCTTCCTTGAGTACCCAGTTCAGTGTACCATTGCGAGTATGACCCTTGTCACTCTGATCCAGCAGCTCATCAGTTCCTTTGATACCACATTCAGTAGCATTGTTGTTATTTCAGTACATCAGTTTTTCAGCTCAGACATGGTCAGCCCAGCAGTATGTCCCAGATTTGTGTCCCTTCTGGACCCTTATGATATCCCCAGTGGTTTTTTAGGTATCCTATAGGTCCCTCTTTTTGGACCCCATTGTTATTATTATGTTATATCCTGATACGAGCATGGGAATGCCCGCCTCATCCATCTATTGAGATTCTTCCTCATTCAGTATTTGAGGCCATGTATATGTCAGGTCCCCATATTTTGGACCCCATTGTTATTATTATGTTATATCCTGATACGAGCATGGGAATGCCCGCCTCGTCCATATGATCAGATGATTCCTCATCCATTATTGAGGTTATGTACTTTTAGTTCTTGCAGTTGGTTCGGGATCGTTGTTCCGGGCTTCCATTTGTTTCTTCTCTTCTCCACACCCCAGGAACACCATTTATGACTTATGATGTCCATCGGCCATACGATGAGCTCCTACCCTCGTACATCAGGGGGCAATCTGTTAACACCCAAAAAGTGTTCACTACCTCATCTACCCCACTACATGGCTCATTTGTCCATTTTTCTACCATATTTCCCTTAAAAACTCCTTTTTTCCTCCAAAAATATCCAAAATTCCTCTAAAATAGCAAAAATCCCACTAAAAAGCCTCCAAAAGGCCATAAAACCAGCAAAAAAGCCTAAAAAGGGAAGAAAAAATATAAAATAATGAGGAAAAGGAGGAAAAAACCCTATACAGCTGCCCTAAACCATATGGTTTCCAAAACCATGGGCCAGCACTCCACCACTGAAAACTATAAATAGGTGATGGAGACCCCTTATTTCACATCCACAATCATAAGCACCCTTACTCTGCCAAAGTAGCTCTTGAAACCCTAGCTCACCCTTGAGCTACTTTCACCTTGAGAGCCCCTTTTGGCCCATTTCCACCATTGGAGAAAGAGAAGGAGCAAGTTGGAGCTTGGAGCAACCTTCTTGGATCACTGCAAAGGGCTTCACCAACCTTGACATTGGAGGTAACATTAATACAAAAGCCATTCTTTACATCTTGTTTTTCTGTTTCATGCACATGTTTAGAGTAGCTTGTATTTCTGTCTTAGCATTTTAATTTACATTTACTGAACTGCTACTAAGGAGTCCCTTCTCCTTAGTAGGTGCTCATTCGCACAAGCTAGGGGTAAAACCCTAGCCACAATGAAGGAAGTACTGCATGTACCAGGTTTGAAAAAAAAACTTTCCATCTCAGTACCAGGAAGTACTTTCCATCTCAGCTCTAGATAAGAAAGGATATAGATTTGTTTTTATAGATGGACAAGTAATTATGTGGTCCAAAGGAAATACACTTGAATATGTTGTGGTCATTGGAGAAGAAGAAGGAGGACTGTATAAACTCAAAGGACATCCATAGACTATTGGAAGGCCATTCTTAGGATAATTATCTTCGCAACACCGAGGATGATGCGCACGGTCAAAGATTGCGCACAAGGCGAAATGTGGCACATAGGGAGGATTGGTCATATTTTGTAGGATTTGGTCATAATTTTGTACTTTTGGTCCAAGTAATAAGGAAGTTGATCGAAGTGGACCAAATAACAAGATTCCTTGTAGAAAGCTTCTTTATTCATCAAACTGATGATACAAATATTTATGTATAGTTACAAGTTAGGATGTACACACTATATCCAAGAAGGGGCTTCTCCATTAACTATGTTTCAACAACAATGCCAAAAGACAAGAACATCATAAAATAACTAGTGCACAACTTTCTTTGAGCCAAAACAAAAGCATGTTCATTATGATAAAAATAGATGAAAACTGAAAATTAACGTCCCTCTGCAACATCCATTAGAACCTCCTCTATGAGTAGAGCCTTCTATTTGGCTTCTATCACTATGGTAGGTGAAGGGTGTGGGTGAAGGAGCCAAAGACATAATCATTGACCTAAGGTAAGGCACAAGGTTGAGGTCTCAACAACGACCTACATATAGAGAATCACAATCCATATTTAGCAGGATATTTCTCAGGCGAAGGATTAGGTGAAGATGGAACACAGTTTGGTCAACAATGAAGAGATGGAACAAGAAATGAAGCCATGGATCCCTGAAAGATGGAGGTGTCTCACATGTACCACACTAAATATTTCAAAATATCTTTCCTCCATTAAAGCGTTGTTGGCCCAAAGCCCTCATGGATAGAAAGGAGGATTGCAAGGAGATGTTGCAACATATGGATGAAATTCATGAGCAAGTCAAGAAAATGGATGCCAAGATAAACCTCATAACCAAAGCTACAAGTGGATTTGAATTTGCAGCAAAGGATGGTCCACCAACCAAGATTCAAGAGGTTCCCACAATCTCTATTTTTTATGATGATCAAGTTGTGTAGATTATCTTATATTATTATTCCTCTTTTAATTTCAAGTTATCCTTGATTTCACCTTAACTTATCTAAATAATATAAATATATCTAATATACTCTTAAATTACAAAATACTTAAATCAAAGTCCTTAACTTATCTAAATAATATAAATAAAGCTAAGAGTATATTAGAAAATACTTAAATCAAAGTCCTTGACCTATGTAAATAATATAAATACGGTTAATATACTCTTAGATTACAAAATACTTGAACCAAAGTCAATAAGATGGAAAGGTTCACAATGACAATCCCCTTGCGACAAACCAACATACTAATGCTTTGTACATTTTCTTTTACTTGATTTAATTTTCACATTAAGAATGGTGTATGCACAAATATTCAGCAGTGTACATATGTCCAAAATAGTAGTAAATTCCTAAGACTTATGCTCTTCGAAAGGGCTCTTTCTGGTCAGGGTTGGAATTTCAAATGACGGACACCCGTCAAAATTGCCGGTAACAAACAAAATCTGAAACGTTTTCTGTATTCTAAGCCAGATTTTGACGGTTTTGGCAAAATCTCAGCTGTATTTGACGGGTAAATTGACCCATGATGGGCATTTACCCGTCAAATTCCATCCGTGCTGGTCACTGCACTCGAGGCAAGGTACAACTAATTTAGTACTTTATGAGCTACCCATCGTGGCAGCGACTTATTCATGTTTAAATTTACTTCTTCCACCATTAGAAGTTGGGAATCAGGAGAGTCACTCGATTTCAATACATGCGATTGTTGAAGTGGTGAAGGTTATCATATAACATCATGAATAGTCAAAACATTCACTATATAGTGGCAACGAGTTATTCGGATTTAAAAAGACAATAGATGTGAAGGTAGTTTCGTAATATGATGAATTATTTATTTATTTATTAGGTAGTGTCGTAATATGATGATGAAGTATTTGGTCTCACTATACCTTGGGACTCATTCATATAGGCTCTGTGTTCGACAAAAGAAAGTATGAAGTTTGACATAGTATGTGAAGACTGCATTCAAGAAGAATCTGGAGTATCCAACAGAAAATCTCTACTCAAAGAAGATGACCTGGCTCTAGCCACCCATACTAAAGAAAGGAAACAATCAAACTTGAAGAAGAGTAATCAGAAACCTTCCAAGAAGAATAAGGATTACTCAAAGTATCAATGCTATAATTGTCATAAGATAGGACACCTTACCACAAAGTGTACATCACCAAAGAAGAAGAAGAACACCAAGACACATCATGCTCATCTAGCTGAAGATGAGGATGAAGAAGAAATAACTTGAAAGAGATTAAAAAAAGAAGAAGATGTAGATGAATATGTACTATTCTATGCACTCTCTGGTTCTGTATCACCTGGAGAAGACACATGGATTATTGATAGTGGTTCCTTGATAGTGGTTCCTCGAAGAACATGACAAGGAAGAAGCAAACTCTGTCAAGACTTGAAGAAAAGAACTCTCCCCACAAAGTATCATTGGGAGATGAATATCAATATCCCATCAAAGGTATTGTCTAATCAAGCTACAATCTTTACTCTGGTACTTCCATGAAGATGAAGGAAGTACTGCATGTACTAGGTTTGAAAAAAAAAACTTACTTTCCATCTCAGCTTTAGATAAGAAAGGATATAGAGTTGTTTTTATAAATGCACAAGTATTGATGTGGTCTAAAGGAGAGACACTTGAATATGTTGTGGTCATTGGATAAGAAGAAGGAGGACTGTATAAAATGAAAGGACATATAGAGATTGTCTGTTGAAATATATTAAACCCACTCATAACTTAGGATAAAATAATTAATCTTTATTTGCTTAATTATTCACCCACTAGCTTAATTAGTTGGCATCCACTTGCACCTTAAAGTCAATACATGCCATCTATATCATAGGAATGATTTATTTCTAATTCTAGGTTGATCTTGACCACCTTTTGACCATCCAGAATTAGTATACAACACTTTACAACAGATTCTGCTTTATTCTGTTTTTCCTGCTTTTCTGTGGATAAGGTAAAGCTAGTCAAACTAGGAAACCGGGTCATTTTGTTGCCAACCCATCCTTCAAGAATTTTCCTCCATTTTCTAGGATTAGCATGTTTTTTCCATCTCCTTGACAACTCACTCATTCTTTTTCCAATTTGTGAGGTCCTTGATATATTTGGGAAGTGCTTTAGCCACCTATGGGGGTTTTCTATATTTTGGTAAGTCATCCTTTTTTAGCTTTATGAGTTGTCTCCATACAACTTGATTTTACTATGAGGGATGTACTATTTATGTACACTATTATTCATCATTATTCAATGGAAGGATACACACCAATATTCATCTTTTCATTCATGTGATTCAATCTCTTTTCTTCTCTATATTTTTCCTGTGTATGCTTGTGAGAATTCTTAGTAGCAAGATCTATTTCCTGTGCTTCTTCTTAGCATCACTGATCATAGAATTGCTCTATTATTTATACATGGTATAAGAGCTACAAGGATCACAACCTTGCAAGCTTCTACATGATATCAGAGCAGCAAGGTTGATCAAGTTCTACAGAGTTGAGGAGTGCATCAAGTCTCCTATCCCTCTCTGAAGAAGAGCTTGTCTAGCTTACAAGATTTTGTCCTAGTTTGTTTTGCAAGTTGTAGACAGTATCTCCTAGAGCATATCAACAAATTCAATATGGATTCAAAAGTTCATCTACTATCTCCTTTCAACTATGCTAATTGGAAGCCAAATATGAGCGCATACTTGAAGAGGCAATGTCTCTTTGATGTCTCCATTTGTGCATTGAGTGAACCTGAGTATTATGAAGAAAAGATTGATTGGATAAATAATTGTGATAAAGCTTATGGAATTATTTGTTTTGTAATGTCTCCAAATATATATTATCTCATAGATTCTGCTGAGTATCCATTTGAGCTTTGGAAGAATTTGGACAAAGCTTTTGGTCTGCAGGAAATATAAGATGAAGCTGGAGCGAAACCAACATCTCCTCTTGGTCTCTCTCTCAAGATTTATTGGCCTCTACATTCTATAATGAAGTTGATCATGATGAAGAAGTTTGTCATACAGTTCATGTTGCTGCTACTCTCCTTGATTCGAATGCTTCCTCCTTCAATGAAGAAGAGAATATTGAAGATCCATCTTTTTCTGTGTCTCTTGAAGGTGTTTTTTCTTGTTGTGATACTAATGATGAAAAAGAAGTAACATATGGAGCTTATATTGATATTTATGATGATCATATCATCCATTCATTTTTCTCTATATCTCCTATCTTAGATTATGAGATCTATGTGCCTAACTCTTCACACTTTGTGCATACCTCTCTCATTGATGGTGCACAACTTAGTGATTTCTAGGATGTTTGTTTAGCTAAACCAAGCCTTATTTGTGTCATAACACTTACCTTAATTGATCTTATGTGATTCAGCATCTACTCCTTTGCTCTTGGAATCAATACTCAGAACCTTCTTGAAGATTGTGAACATCTCATTCTTTCCTCCTTTCATATAGAGGATTCATTACCAGTGTATTCCCATGAGTCTACTGATATGATTTTATGTGATCCTTTGGATTCTAATTTAGAATAATATTTTTAGGTTGACACACATATCATAACACCATCCATACTACCTACCATACCTCTGAATAATCCTAAGACTATACAAATCCCAAGTTCACTAGTTGATTCCTCATTGGTCTCTTATGCAGTGACATTTATCTTACATGGTTTGAAGTCTTTCGTATATTTCAGTGGATGGTTATCCATGTCCTTAGTAATGTTTGGAATGATATTAAACATGTTTTTATCTGTTCTAAACACTTATGGTTCAGATCTTATGCCCATTCATCATTCATATTTTTACACCTATCAGTTTTCCCTAGTTGCTCATAATTTTCCTAGTCTGGCCCTATATCCTCATGGAGCCACTGAATCCTTTGTATTTTCTATTACATATGCTAATATTTATGATATATCACAGTTTTATCAGCCTCATATCAGATCTGGAAAGGTGCTACATCATATTGGAATATTGACATGCGATTCACCTCACAATTTTGCAGCTATTCAGGGAATTGAGTGTGAAATAAATTGTCTTAATGTTTGTACTCTTTGGGAAGGAGTATACACATATAACTTTTCCATTTCATATTATGTTTTCAGATTAGAGTTTGATAGTATCAATAAGCATTCAGATAATTCTCCTACTTCATCAAATGATGAGATACAAGGAGTCTCTCCTCTGCCTTCTTGTAGGTTCTACACTCTAGCGCATGATCATGGAGTTCATGATTTCTTCAACAAGTCTTTCATCCATAATAAGTTCATTCATATCATTCAAGTGAAGATAAGGATATGTTGAATACATATTATTTTAAATTTTGTGCCTTGTCCTTTCTTGAGGGAGGATTTTCCCCATGTGGTTTTGCCTCTTTCCTCACTTTTCTGGACATAATAATGGTTAAAGGGTGACCATAGCCTTGTTGCTGGGCCCTATATGCATCTATAATTTTTGTCCTACCATCATAAATTCAGAATTATAGGGGGCTGTTGGAATATATTGAACCCACTCATAACTTAGGATAAAATAATTAATCATTATTTGATTAATTATTCACCCACTAGCTTAATTAGTTGGCATCCACTTGCACCTTAAAGTCAATACATGCCATCTATATCCTAGGAATGATTTATTTCTAATTTTGGGTTGATCTTGACCACCTATGACCATCCAGAATTAGTATACAACACTTTACAGCAGATTCTGTTTTATTCTGCTTTTCCTGCTTTTTTGTGGATAAGGTAAAACTAGTAAAAAAAGGAAACTGGGTCCTTCTGTTGCCAACCCATCCTTCATGAATTTTCCTCCATTTTATAGGATTAACATGTTTTTTCCATCTCCTTGAAAAATCACTCATGCTTTTTCCAATTCGTGAGGTCCTTGATATATTTGGGAAGTGCTTTAGTCACCTATGGGGGTTTGCTATATTTTGGTAAGTCAACCTTTTTAATATTTATGAGTTGTCTCCATACAACTTGATTTTCCTATGAGGGATGTACTATTTATGTATACTATTATTCATATTTATTCAATGGAAGGATAGACACCAATATTCATCTCTTCATTCATGTGATTCAGTCTCTTTTCTTCTCTCTATTTTTCCTGTGTATGCTTGTGAGAATTCTTAGTAGCAAAATCTATTTTCTGTGCTTCTTCTTAGCATCATTTCTCATAGCATTGATATATTATTTCTACACTGTTGGCATGTTGTTTTGAGGATAATTAGTTGGGAAGCACTAGGGATGATGCGCAAGGTCAAAGATGGTGCACAAGGAGAAATGTGGTGCATAGGGAGGATTGGTCATATTTTGTAGGATTTTGTCATTATTTTGTACTTTTGGTCCAAGTAGTTAGGAATTTGATCTATGTGGACCAAATAACAAGATTCCTTGTAGAAAGCTTATTTATTCATCAAAATGATGATACAAATATTCATGTATAGTTACAGGTCAGGATGCACACACTTTATCTGAGAAGGGGCTTGTCCATTAACTATGTTTCAAAAACAATGTCAAAAGACAAGAACATCATAAAATAACTAGTGCAAAACTTTGTTTGGGCCAAAACAAAAGTATGTTCATTATGATAAAAATATATGAAAACTGAAAATTAACATCCCTCTGCAACATCCATTAGAACCTCCTCTATATAGTAGAAACTTCTATTTGGATTCTAGCACTATGGTAGGTGAAGGGTGTGGGTGAAGAAGCCAAATACATAACCATCGAACTAAGGTAAGGCATAAGGCTGAGGTCTCAACAATGACCTATATATAGAGAATCACAATCCTTATTTAGCAAGATATTTCTTAGGCGAATGATTAGGTGAAGATGGAACACGATTTGGTCAACAATGAAGAGATGGAACAAGAAATGCAGTCGTGGATCCCTCAAACATGGAGGTGTCTCACATTTACCACACTAAATATTTCAAAATATCTTTCTTCCATTAAAGCATTGTTGGGGAAAACCCTCATGGATAGCAAGGAGGAGTGCAAGGAAATGTTGCAACATATGGATGAACTTAATGAGCAAGTCAAGAAAAAGGATTCCAAGATCAACCTCATAACCAAAGCTACAAGTGGATTTGAATTTGCAGCAAAGGATGGTCCATCAACCAAGAATCAAGAGGTTCCCACAATCTCTATTTTTTATGATGATCAAGTTGTGTAGCTTATCCTATATTATTATTCCTCTTTTAATTTCAAGTTATCCTTGATTTCACCTTAACTTAACTAAATAATATAAATACAACCAATATACTCTTAGATTAAAAAATACTTGAATCAAATTTCTTAACTTATCTAAATAATATAAATACAACTAAGAGTATATTACAAAATACTTAAATCAAAGTCCTTAACCTTAAATAATATAAATACAACTAGTATACTCTGAGATTACAAAATACTTGAATCAAAGTCAATATGATGGTAAGGTACATAATGACAATCCCCTTGTGACAAACCATCATACTAATGCTTTGTACATTTTCTTTTACTTGATTTAATTTTCACATTAAGAATGGTGTATGCACAAATATTCAGCAATGTACATATGTCCAAAATTGTAGTAAATACCTAAGACTTATGCTCTTCTAAAGGGCTCTTTCTGGTCACCACACTCAAGGAAAGGTACAACTAATTCACGTTTAAATTTACTTCTTCCACCAGTAGAAACTGGGACTTGGGAGAGTCACTCGATCTCAATACAGGCGATTGTTTAAGTGGTGAAGGTTATCATATAACATCATGAATAGTCAAACCATTCACTACATAGTGGCAACGAGTTATTCGGATTTAAGGATACAATACATGTGAAGGTAGTGTCGTAATCTGATGAATTATTTATTTATTTATTAGGTAGTGTCATAATATGATGATGAATTATTTGGTCTCACTAGACCTTGGGACTCATTCATACAGAATCTGTGTTCTAGAAAAGAAACTATGAAGTTTGACATAGTATGGGAAGACTGAATTGAAGAATAACCTAGAGTAGCCAATAGAGAAGCTCTACTCAGAGAAGATGATCAGGCTCTAGCCACCCATACTAAAGAAAGGAAACAATCAAACTTGAAGAAGAGTAATAAAGGACATTCCAATAAGAAGTTTCAAATGAAGAAGAAGGATTACTCAAAGCATCAATGCTATAATTGTCATAAGATTGGACACCTAGCCAGAGAGTGTACATCACCAAAGAAGAATAATAACAACAAGAGACATCATACTCATCTATCTAAAGATGAGGACGAAGAAGAAATACCTCAAAAGATATTAACAAAAGAAGAAGATGTAGATGAATATGTAATATTCTCTGCACTCTCTGGGTTTGTAACATCTGGAGACAACACATGGATTATTGATAGTGGCGCCTCGAAGAACATGACAATGAAGAAGCAAACTATGTCACTACTTGAAGAAAATAATTCTCCCCAGAAAGTATCATTGGGAGAAAGGATGTAGAGTTGTTTTTATAGATGTACAAGTACTGATATGGTCCAAAGGAAAGACACTTGAATATGCTATGGTCATTGGAGAAGAAGGAGGAGGACTGTATAAACTCAAAATACATCCACAAACTATTGGCAGGCTGTTTTGAGGATAATTAGTTGCACATCACTGAGGATGATGCACAAGGTCAAAGATGGAGCACAAGGGGAAATGTGGCGCATAGGGAAGATTGGTCATATTTTGTAGGATTTGGTCATTATTTTGCACTTTTGGTCCAAGTCGTTAGGAAGTTGATCTAAGTGGACCAAATAACAAGATTCCTTGTAGAAATATTCTTTGTTCATTAAAATGATGATACAAATATTCATGTATAGTTACAGGTTAGTATGTACACACTTTATCAAAGCAAGGGATTCTCCATTAACTATGTTGCAACAACAATGCCAAAATACAAGAACATCATAAAATAACTAGTGCACAACTTTCTTTGAGCCAAAACAAAAGTATGTTCATTATGATAAAAATAAATGAAAACTGAAAATTAACATCCCTCTGCAACATCCATTAGAACCTCCTATGTAGAGTAGAAACTTCTATTTGGCTTCTAGCACTATGGTAGGTGAACGGTGTGGGTTAAGGATCCAAAGACAGAACCATCACCCTAAGGTAAGGCACAAGGTTGAGGTCTCAACAACGACCTACATATAGAGAATCACAATCCATATTTAGCAGGATATTTATCAGGCGAAGGATTAGGTGAAGATGGAACATGATTTGGTCAACAATGAAGAGATGGAACAAGAAATGAAGTTATGGATCCCTCAAACATGGAGGTGTCTCACATGTACCACACTAAATATTTCAAAAGAGATTTCCTCCATTAAAGCGTTGTTGGGGGAAGCCCTCATGGATAGCAAGGAGGAGTGCAAGGAGATGTTGCAACATATCGATGTGTGATGTCCTAAGTCTCGTGTGCAGACCTGAACACTTTAATTATGTAATTTTACTTAAACAATTCTGAAATTTTAATTGGTTCACACAGAGCATTCTTGGATTGGGCAAAACAAGGGTTGCTTTTGGGAAATTTTGTAAAGGACAAGAGTGATCAGTGGGAAGAAAACAAAGAGATGTAAGACATGGAATTTCCTCTCCCCTAACACATTTAGATCTGGTTCCATTTAGGGTTCAGAGTCTGCATTGCGAAAACCTACTACCATGCTTCTGGGCAGCCAAACCGTGAAACTAAGGAGAGTAGTTCGATTTGTTTCAACCAGGGGCTTCTGGAAAATTGCAGAGGTTTGTTCTAGAGTTAATATATCATAAATAAAGGTTCATTACATTTAATAATGTCGATGTATTTATAACTTCGGAATGTATTCATCTATGTATCTTATGTATTGTAACCCGATGTTTATTCCGAGGTGTATCCATAATGTAATTGAGTCATATTGTCATGCCCCAATGTTTCGATCGGGAGGATCAATAATGTAAACAAGTCATGTCAAGTCACAGTGAGTAACCCTCCGATTGTCTAAGGGTTAAAGTCCTCGCTGTTCCGGGGCACTAGGGTTATTATACTCTCCTAGTAGAGGTCGGCCCTGGCAGGGTTTTAGTCATGTCGGGATTAGTATAAATAGAGAACTGGAGTCTCTATTTATCACACAACTCATCCACACTCAAGTGTAGCGCATAGTTGAGGAAGGAGAAGACACTGGGGCTAGTCAAGAAGAAGATTACTGCTGTTAGGAGATCACTTACTGTTTTGGGGATTTTACTGTTTTGATGCTGATTCTATCTATGACAAAGTTGAGGGGTTTTCTCCTTTATGGTTTCCTAGAGGAAAAACACTGTGTTCATTGTCTCTTGTGTTTGATTGCTGTACTTGTTATTCTCTCAGTTAAAGATCCTAATAATGCTAGCTTAATGTTGAAAAACTAACATGGTATCAGAGCTAACCTGAGAAGAAGACACTGTTCAGCCGCGGGAAGTAGGGCTTCCTAGTTTGTGGATCTTCCTCCATAGATTTTCAGCAAAAGTAAGGTGAAATAACTCTCCTCCTTGGGGCGCATCTTTCTGTCGAAGCAGAATCCAATTCCGAGGTTTTTCAGTTTTGGACCTATCACTACTGTCAAAAATTAGGGATTTTCACATAAGAGGAATTTTTCAGTGAGCCTAGGCCTGGATTGATCTCCTCCCCAAAATCGAAGTTAGGGACAAATTTCAAGGCACTTGGGTGAACAGAACTCCAGAAAAGAAAAACCCTAATTTTCTCCTGAAGCAGCTCTGCATGATTTCAGCTCAAGTTTCAGATCCGACATCTTGACCTGGTAAGATCTAAGATATTTTGTATTTCCATTTGAGATTCTCAGTTTAAGATGTCTCATCATACCAAGCTTGATGAAAAGCTTGAGGGAGCTGATAAATTCCGAGCCTGGAAGTATAGGATCTCCCTGGTCTTGGAAGAAAATGAGTTAGACTCCTACATCCATGAGGAGGTTCCAATTCCAGAGGGAGATGAGGCAAAGGCCTTACATAAGAAGAAGATGGTTATGGAAAAGAGAATTATTGCTAATTCTATCAAGGATCACATTATCCCATAGGTGTCCTCTCTCAAGACACCTAAAGCTATGTTTGATGCCCTAACCAAATTGTTTGAAGGAAAGAACATAAACCGGAAGATGACCCTGAGAAATCAACTGAAGAATGTGAAGATTCAAAATGTAGAGACTATCCAGTCCTACTTCACAAGGGTTTCTCAGATCAAGGAACAATTAGAAGTTGTAGATGAAGAAGTGGAGAATGCAGAGATTGTGATGACAACTCTGAATGGCCTTCCTAGGTCATGGGATTAATTCAACCAAGGAATCTGTGCTAGAAAGAAGTTTGTCAAATTCAGCAGACTATGGGAAGAATGTTCTCATGAAGAAGCACGGATAGCAGCCTGAGAAGAGAAGATGGGAAGTGAAGATCAATCCCTCACAGTTCACTCCAAGAAAGGCAGAAGAGGTACTCATCACTCCAAAGGTAATAATCCTCATCATAGAGATAATATTAGAAAGAACATGTCTATATCAAGATGTTATACATATGATGAGGTAGGGCACTTTGCAAAAGACTGTCCTAAGAACAAGATTCACTCTCATAAGAAGAAGGGGAACAAAAGAAGACATCATGCTCACGCTGTAGAGGATGATGAACCATCCAAGAAGAGATCCATATATGAAAGTCAAGATTCTTCAAGTGAGGATGAATATGTTTTGATTTTCGCTCTCACAGGTAACATTACTCATGGTAGTGATGATTGGATTATAGACAGTGGATCTTCCAAACATATGACTGGATTCAAGGAATCCTTTGTGAGACTGTCAGAACACGAATCACCTCACAAGGTGAAACTAGGAGATGACTACCAATATCCAATAAAAGGTAGTGGGGAATATTCATATAAATTAGACTCTGGTAAGTCTCTAACAATGAAAGAAGTATTGTTTGTGCCAGGACTCAAGAAGAACCTTCTCTCCATATCAACATTGGATGCGAAAGGAATGAGAGTTGCATTCATATATGGTCAAGTCATCATGTGGCCAAGAGGAAAGACTATCGATGATGCAATGGTGATTGGAGAACAAGAAGGAGGTTTGTACAAGCTAAAGGGCCATCCAGAACAAGCCTTGGTCCATGACACAGTAGAGCCAAGTGAACTTTGGCATAGAAGGCTTGCACATGTGCATTACAGAGCACTGCCTATTGCAAGCAAAGCTGTTGAAGGTCTTCCAGAATTTCAAGCAAAACATAATGGTGTCTGCAAAGGATGTGCGAAAGGAAAGAATACAAAGAAGACATTTCCCAGCAGCAAAAGCAAAGCCAAAGACATACTAGAAATCATCCACTCCGATGTATGCGGTCCTATGTCATCAAACTCACTAAGCGGGTATGCATACTATGTTTCTTTTATTGATGATTTTTCTAAGAAGACATGGGTCTACTTCATGAAGAACAAAGACGAAGTGTTCAGTAAGTTCAAGGAATTCAAAGCCTTGATCGAGAACCATACTGAAAAGAATATTAAGACTTTTTGATAAGATAATGGCATAGAATTCAATTCAAATGAATTCAAAGAGCTATGTAAAGAATCAGAGATTAAGAGGTAGTTTTCCACTCCTTATAATCCACAACATAATGGGATTGCGGAATGGAAGAATAGAACCATCATGGAAGCTGCTAGAGCCATGCTTCATGATCAATATCTTCCTATGCATATTTGGGCTGAAGCTACCAGAACAACAGTGTATGTACAAAACCGTACTCCACATAGAGTACTCGAGAACAAGACTCCTGAAGAAGTCTTCTCTGGCAAGAAACCAGAAGTCAACCATCTCAGAATATTCGGCTGTCCTGTGTACATACACATTCCAAAAGAAAAGAGAACCAAATTAGATCCTTCAGGAAAGAAGGGCATATTCGTGGGATACTTTGAAAGCTTGAAGGCTTACATAATATATTTCCCAGGATACAAGAAGATTGACATCAGTAAGGATGTGACATTTGATGAAGACATAGCTTACAACAAATCCAGAAAGAGACCTACTAAAGAACCTGAAGAAGTAGAAATAGAGGCACGTAGAATTCATGATACAACCATGAATGAAGAAACTCAAGAAGAAGATTGAGAATTTGAAGAACCACAAAGACCTGTAGATCCGCCCTTGGATAAGAATCCTCATAAGAGGAAACCTGCTTGGGTATGAGAACTTATCCAAGGTGCGAAAATATATGGGGCTCCAGAAGAGAATCATAGAGAAAGAAAGAGGACCAGATCATGTTCCGGGTATGTAGCTTTACTATGTGATTTCATTGATAAAGAACCTTCCAGTTATGAAGAAGCGGCAGAATGGAAAGTATGGAAGGATGCTATGATTGAAGAGTACCAATTGATCATGAGGAATGATGTCTGGGATGTTGTCCCAAGACCAGACGGGAAGTCAGTTGTAACTTCCAAATGGATCTACAAGATCAAGCATGCAGCAGACAGTAGCATTGATAAATATAAAGCAAGATTTGTAGCTCGGGGTTTCTCTCAGAAAGAAGGAATAGACTATGAAGAAACCTTTGCACCTGTAGCCAGATACACTTCCATTAGATCAGTACTTTCTCTGGCTGCAGTGATGAAATGGAAGATACACCAGATGGATGTCAAGACTGCTTTCTTGAATGGTGTAGTGGAAGAGGAAGTGTATGTAGAACAACCACTCGGTTTTGAGACACATGACATGAAGTCTCATGTGTGTAGATTGAAGAAATCCTTGTATGGTTTGAAATAGGCACCCAGGATTTGGTATGAAAGAATTGACAACTTTCTATCCATTTTGGGCTTTACCAAGAGTAAAGCAGATTCCAACCTTTACTACAAGGTTGAAGATGGCAACCCAGTGATGTTTCTACTATATGTAGATGATCTATTTGTGACAGGTATGGATGGGTTGATTGCTGATATGAAGAGAAAGCTTGCTGCCGAGTTCGAGATGAAGGACTTGGGTATGATACATTACTTTCTAGGTATGGAGGTATGGCAGAATACAGATGGAATATTCCTTGGACAAGGGAAGTATGTAGTAGAGATCCTGAAGAGGTTTAGGATGATGGACTGCAAGGCTATAGCCACACCGATGGCATCGAACCTGAAGCTATTGAGTGATGCTTCATCAGAGTCGGTTGATGCTACGATGTATTGTCAGATGATTAGATCATTGATGTACCTGACGAACACGAGACCAGATATTTGCTTTGTTGTGAACACCTTGAGCCAATTCCTAACAGATCTGAGACATGTTCACTTGATTGCTGCAAAGCATATTCTAAGGTACCTGAAGGGTACAGTTGATTATGGGATCAAGTACGATGCGAATCAAAAGATTAACCTGGAGGGTTATGTTGATTCAGATTGGGCAGGCAGTGCAATCGATAGGAAGAGCAATTTAGGGTGTTGCTTTAGTATGGGGTCAGGTGTGATCTCTTGGTTTAGCAGGAATAAATCCTGTGTGGCACTGAGTACAGCTGAAGCAGAGTATGTCGCAGCTTGTTCAGCTAGTTGTGAGGCAATATGGCTCAGGAAGCTATTGTCTGATTTATTTGATCTCGGTTGGATGCTACTTGTATACATTGTGACAACCAGAGTTGCGTGAAGTTGTCAGAGAATCCAATGTTCCATGACAAGTCGAAACATATTGAGATCAAGTACCACTATATTAGGGATATGGTGCAGAGAGGAGCAGTGAAGCTCTAGTCTGTTGCGATGGAGGAACAGATAGCTAATGTATTGACGAAGCCATTGGCTAGGGTGAAGTTCGAGTACTTCAGGGAGAAGCTTGGTGTTCTCCAAATAGAGGTTTCCTCCAAGGGAAAGTGATGAGTCCCATAGCCATTCTGACATGGTGAGAGGATTGGTTCCTTCCATGGTTAGATGTAAGGGCTGAGCCATTCTGTCATGGTGAGAGGATTGGTTCCTTCCATGTCAGATATGAGTGCTGAGATGAGTAGCCATTCTGATGAGTAGGTCAGATGTAAGGGCTAAGCCATTTTGTCATGGTGAGAGGATTGCTTCCTTCCATGTCAGATATGAGTGCTGGCCATTCTGTCAAGTAGGACAGATGTAAGGGCAATTTCCATTCTTTGAATGGAGCTGCCTGGTGAGGTACCAGGAAGACTCAGTCTAGGACTGAGTAGCCATTCTGATGTGACGGAGGGATGTGCTCCCACTTGATTAGATGTAAGGGCTGAACCATTTTGTCATGGATAAAGGATTAGGTTCCTTCCATGTCAGATGTGAGTGTTGGCCATTCCGACGAGCAGGTTGGATGTAAGGGAAATTGCCATTCTCTAGGAGAATGGAGGCACCTAGTCAGTTACCAGGTAGATTAGTCGAGGAGGACTGGGGGCCATTCTGATATGACTATAGGACTAGTTCCTACAAGATCATATGTGAGTGCAGAGCCCTTCCATCATTGTGAGCAGGATGTGATCCCGCCTGGGTGGATGTAAGTGCAGGCCCTTTCATCATTGTGGTAGGATGTGTTCCGGCCTGGGTGATTGTAAGTGCAGAAAGCTTTCATCATTTTGGTAGGATGTGTTCCGGCCTGGGTGAGAGTCATTCATCATTGTGGTAGGATGTGTTCTGGCCTAGGTGAATGTGTGGAAATATTTCATCATTGTAGTAGGATGTGTTCCGGCCTAGGTGAGATTCATTCATCATTGTGGTAGGATGTGTTCTGGCCTGGGTGAATGTGTGGAAATCTTTCATCATTGTGGTAGGATGTATTCTGGCATGGGTGAGAGTCATTCATCATTGTGGTAGGATGTGTTTTGACCTGGGTGAATGTGTGGGAAATCTTCCATCACTGTGGTAGGATGTGTTCCCACCTGGATGGATGTGAGTATTGTGCCTTTTTGATGAGTAGGTTAGATATAAGTGCTGAAGAAGACCTACATGGAGGATAGGCCTACAACTAGCATGAAAAAGGGCTGGCTCTGTAGAACTTCCTGTGACGAGAAGAATCATGAGATAGCACCAGGGATGATCTAGATCGAGTGATGATCAAGATCTAGTGATGATAGCCAGTGATGATCCAGATCAAGTGATGATCCGGATCTAGTGATGATGCCTCATGATGATCCAGATTGAATGATGATCCAGATCCAGTGATGATGTCCCATGATGATCCAGATCCGATGACTTGAAGATGAAGATGACTTGAAGACTCAGAAGACCCGAGATGTAGATGACGAGATGATCCAGTTGATATGAGAAGAAGACCAGTGTTGAAAATTGTGTCGAAAGAATACCTTCCTAGTTAAGAGGGAGTGTTGATGTATTTGTAACTTCAGAATGTATTCATCTATGTATCTTATGTATTGTAAACCGATGTTTATTCCAAGGTGTATCTATAATGTAATTGATTCATATTGTCATGCCTCGATGTTCCGATCAGGAGGATCAATAATGTAAACAAGTCATGTCAAGTCATAGTGAGTAACCCTCCGATTGTCTAAGGGTTAAAGTCCCCGCAGTTTCAAGGCACTAGGGTTATTAGACTCTCCTAGTAGAGGTCAGCCCTGGTAGGGTTTTAGTCATGTCGGGATTAGTATAAATAAAGAACTGGAGTCTCTATTTATCGCATAACTCATCCACACTCAAGTGTAGCGCATAGTTGAGGAAGGAGAAGACACTGGGGCTAGTCAAGAAGAAGATTACTGCTGTTAGGAGATCACTTACTATTTTGGGGATTTTACTGTTTTGGTGCTGATTCTATCTCTGAGGAAGTTGCATGGTTTTCTCCTTTATGGTTTCCCCGAGGAAAAACACTGTGTTCATTGTCTCTTGTGTTAGATTGCTGTACTTGTTATTCTCTCAGTTAAAGATCCTAATAATGCTATATTAATGTTGAAAAACTAACAAATAATGGATCATAGGAAAAGGAAAACATTCTGCAAGTTGTAAAGGTGAGACTAGCTCGCCAGGCAGCTCACTAGCTCCATATTCAAGCCTTTACAAATAGGGTAAAGGAGGTTCGTATTTTATTTTTTGTACTTGGGGGACTTATATATGTCTATTAATGACTCATCAGAAAAATAATGGGGTTATTTGGAGTCATACAATTTGAAATATGGAAGTTACAGTAAAACTAGTTATTTTCCAATGCAAATCTAGACTAGGTTGACTTAAAATGAGTAAATCTCAGCCATTTCGAACCAGATTGGAATAAAAATTGCAGAGAATGTTTATGATATCATATTACAGCCAATAAAATTTAAATTACTCTCATCAATTAACTATAACACTATCTTCAACATTGTGCATCATTACAATGTATTTTATTGACATAATACAAGGAAGGGCATGGAGGTTTGAACCATTAGATATTGAAAAATATTGGACCTATTAATGAAATATGATGTATAGTAATGGATGGCTGTAGGCTTCTAACAAATCCTGAATCAAATCAGAGAGGTTGCTCCATAGCTCCAATGTAACCTGCAGTGAGAAGGGGAGAACAAGGGAAGATGAGAGAGGGAATGAGAACCTTGGGGCGCATCTCCCAAGAGCCTGAGGCAAAACACTAAAAAAGGAAGCCTTAGCTTCATAAAAATCAACATAATAAACATCCCAAACTGAGAAATGGAGCTCCAATTGTCTTTAAATAAACCTGGGGTGACTTGTTGAGCAAGTCAATCACTTTTTAAGCAAGTTACCACTTGCTAAACCCTAACCCTAGCCACAAATTCGCCATCCTTGAGTAAATTAGCATGTGTAAGAAAATAAATATGTTTCCCTTTCATCCACCTTCATCCAATTTGGAAACTTTGCTTTCCTTGACCCACAGTTACTATTTTTCCTTATGACAACTTTTCTTGGCTTTCCTATTTTTATGACTGAACTCCAAAAAGGAAACTGCACCCTCCTTTGTCAATTGTTGCCTCTTTTGTATTTGAATGCCTTTGTCATATTTTTGGCACTTTCCCTTTTTCCTGTCTGGTTGATTTTGTCATACAGTTTCTAATTTTCCCTTGGCAAGTTGGCTTGCCCAAGTGGCCCTCCTATTAATGGAAACTTATTTTCCACCTAATTAATTGCATAATAATATTTAATGACAATTAATATACCAAGTACATTCCTCCTAAGTGACATTTAAATAAAATATCCTAGGTTAATTTATTTAATGCATATTTTGACCCCCTTTGTGCTAGGCAAGGTCAACACTTCTGGCGATCAAAATGTGGGGATATGACAGTCCTCCCCTCCCAAGTCTGCTTGTTCTCAAGCAGAAGCACCACATAGTGCTACAAATTTGTCCACCATGTTTCTGCTGCACCACTTTGATCATAGTCATTTCCCTTATACCACCTCCTTTAGAAAATTTGCTAACCCAGTTAAGGTAGTTGAGTAGAATTCCCGAATCCCACTGCCTCCTCTGTAAGGACCCAAATTTTGTTGTCACCTTTTGAACTATGTCATTCCTAATAATGCTGGGATCCCATGGTTTTATTTGGATCCTTCCACACATCAGTATAAAAAACAAAATTTTATCATTATAGAGGATGAAAATGTGGTTATGAAAATCATACCACCATACTGGAAGCTCATCTCTCCCCATGCCAAACTGAAATTTTTTTGAACTCTCCCACCAGACATGGAATTCCTTAATGCGGGACCAAATCAGCTTGAGCTTCTCTAAAGTATGAAAATCCATGTGCAAGCTAGCATTGGAACTCACGTCACTGTTGTTATGAATACATAGGAGGTTATCCCATTCCCCTCCATGTATACTGAAAGCATCATATAGCAGCCATACATGCTCATTCCATTGCTCATACAATTTATTTGATGTGTCCAATGTCTCTCCATTTATGCAAGCAAGATTTTTACCCTCCAGTGCACACATCTCAATCATGTGTCTAGCCACCCAATCAATGGATGGACAAAATTTCATGCTAAATGATTCCGGTGGGAATAATTCAGCTACTACTAATGCACTTGTCAAACCACATGGTTTGATCATCAATACATCAATTGGAAGAGTGAAAGTATCATGCTCCTCTTGTGGAATCAACATAAAAAATCCTTTCACCCAATTTTCATCCCCACATGATGTGGATGAAATAGAAGTGTGGGGTGAAGAATTTTGAGCCAAGTACCTACAATGCTCATCAATCAAGATAATGGATCCACAAATTCCTCCATTAATTTTCTGAGTGACAGTGTGATCATGTGCCTCCTCCAAAATTTTACAATATTTTCCTAGAGGAAACTCATAATCTCTTAGGAACCATGCAAGTGGTTAATCTTCATATTGCTTGACCTCAAACTCCTCAAGCACATGCAAATCAGAATGCACCTCATGTGCATGCGTATGGGAGGTATATAATAGCTGCAAAACAAGTCTTTTTTGTTGTTCACATGTCAAGACAATGTCAGTCACAACAAAATAATTATTGCAGAAATAAAAAAAAATTCCTCCCAAGGTCTTCATTCCAAATATGTCTCTATGGAACTCAACAGGTGCTCCCCTCTTCATCCAATGGCTCAACTCTCTGCCATTGATCCAAGGGTGCAAAAATCTATCAATTGACCCACACATTGAAAGTATGTGTAGATCTGATGCCTTCTTGTCAAAAGTGGCTGCACACACATGCCTTTTCTGCTGCTTGTAAATCATGGAAAAATTAGCAATATTAAAAACAATTTTCTTGCAACAAGACATAAAACTTTTACCTTCCATATTTTCCTCTTCAGTGATTCCTCTATCCAATCATCCAGTGGATGAATCAGAGATCTATAATCTATAATCATCTAGTGGATATTTCTTACTAATTTATATGATCTATAATCATCCATTTCTTTTGCAATAGGATCTATCTCCCATGGGGACAAATCATGATCCCCCTGTTGTGCATGCGACACAAACCAGAAAAATTTCTTCACCCACTGTTCATTCCCCATTGGTGTTTCTGAATCTAGGACATGTGGGAAAAAACTGTGAACCTTATTTGCATGTTTGCAACCTTCAGTAATCAGACTTATGGCTGCAACTTTTTCATTATTGGCTGGCCCAAATTGGGTTCTCTCATCCCACTCTTCCATGGGAGAGTGACTGTCTTCAAGGAACAACTCAAGTTTCCTTGGAAAGAAATCAAGTGCTTGGTTCTCATAAAACTGTTCTGCACACTCATTAAGAACATACCAAATAGAATGTTCCTCATGGTCCACCCACTCATGAGGTTCCTCCATGGATTTTTTCATGCCATTTACCCAAAAGGGATGACTCTCAGGAAAGAGTGAGGATTTAGTCAATTCTTTCCACTCATGTTGGAACTATTCTATCTTCATTTGTGATTCTAAGAGGGCACTTTGAGTGTATCTCAAAGAATCTTGGGTGGCCAGCAAATCACCTTTGAGCTTGTAGTTCTCTTCTTCATATATGCAAATAATTTCTTCAACATGTAGTGATGCTTCCCGCAATAACTCAACAAGATCACACATGTCATTTTTATCTGAAAGCAATAGTGAGAAATTACCTTTGATTGTGGACATTGCTTTCTGGATATTCTCCATGGCTTCAAAGGAAGATTGGTATTCCATTAAAGCAGCTTCCCAACACATCTTTGACACTAAAGCATGAGTTTCATGGAGAATTTTTAGGGCATCTTGGATCTTTTGTTCATCCATCTTCAATGACCCTGCAAGAAGATGAGGTTCTTGTAGTGTTTCTCCTCTCCATTTTCCATCACCGGATCAATTTCATGCAGTGCACTAAAGTTTTTGAAATCCGATCCATATGTTGTTTCTACAATATATTCATAATTTAAGTCCTCAACAACATAATTTGGGCTGCAACTTAAGTGCTCATTCATCCCTGGTGCACTAGAAAGATATTCTCTCAAAGTTTCATCGTTCATACTGCATTCATTTTTGACACCAGAATTCTGAACCTCGTCACTAAGGGGCTCAACCATTCTGAACTCTTCACTAGAAGTGGATGCCCTATAAGAATTACACAATGACACATAAAAATAAGAATTTACTAACTCGCCATGTGTGATGTTATCCTCCTTGTGTGGTGGAATTATGATGGCTTGTTCACCCACACATTTCTCTGCTTCACACCCTACTGAGATGTGCTCAATTTGTGCTTCCTTGTGAGGCTCAAGGGGTGACTGTAAATATGAATCATGTTTATCTTTTGGATCAGATCCAAAAGATATCTCACCATCATCAATCTTCCCCAAAGTCTTATGCACTTATCTTGAAATCAGCCACAAAGAAATTTGGATTCATCTCACCTTCCACATGACCAACAACTAGATGTTGGACTATTGGATCTTTAGTTGTGCATGAATCTTCTTTATCTCCTTCTGATGGAGGATTTGGTGATTCATCATCCTCATGGATGTTGTAAATACACTGATCTCTCTTTCGGGAAAACCCAAATAATTTCTCAAAGAAACCATGTGCAGATGGCTCTAATGAATCTTCACTTTTGGTCATCTTTTCTTCCCCTTTACTTTGAGAAGTGGAACAACTTAGTTCCTTTCTTGATGGATTCTTTGTATTCAGAGAACCTACATGTATTAATTTTTTTGAAAACATAGACTCTCCAACTTTATTTCCTTCATGCTGAGAGACACTACTACTCCCTTCTCCATATTTGCTTGCCAACTGCTTGGCAAGGAATTCTCTAGTCTCTTGATCTGACTAGATGATGTTTTGAGATACATATTTCATCCCTTTCAACATTCTTTGCATCTCTCTATCATCCAATTTTGAATGCTCTCCTTACTCAAACAACTCAAAGTCTAAATCTTCCATGACTGGAACTAATTCCACAACTGCAACTTGAAGATATTGCTAAGAAACTTTTCCACTGAGAGTTACTTTCCACAGGCTGAGCCAAGGAAAGTGCTCTGATACCACTATGATGTCCTAAATTTGGTGTGCAGACCTGAACTTTAATTTTGTAATTTTACTTAAACAATTCTGAAATTTTAATTGGTTCACACAGAGCATTCTTGGATTGGGCAAAACAAGGGTTTCTTCTGGGAAATTTTGCAAAGGACAAGAGTGATCAGTGGGAAGAAAACAGAGAGATGTCAGACATGGAATTTCCTCTCCCCTAACACATTTATATCTGGTTCCATTTAGGGTTCAGAGTCCACACTGCGGAAACCTACTACCACGCTTCTGGGTAGCCAAACCGTGAAACTAAGGAGAGTAGTTCGGTCTGTTTCAACCAGGGGATTCTGGAAAATTGTAGAGGTTTGTTCCAGAATTAATATATCATAAATAAAGGTTCATTAAGTTTAATAATATATCAGAGGCAAACACAAATATTCTACAAGTTGTAAAGGTGAGACTAGCTCGCCGGGAAGCTCACTAGCTCCATATTCAAGCCTTTACAAATAGGGTAAGGGAGGTTCGGATTCTCTTTTTTGGACTTGAGGGAATTATATATGTCTGTTAATGACTCATCAGAAAAATAATGGGGTTATTTGGAGTCATACAAGTTGAAATATGGAAGTTACAGTAAAACTAGTTATTTTCCAATGCAAATCTAGACTTGGTTGACTTAAAATGAGTAAATCTCAGCCATTTCGAACCAGATTGGAATAATAATTGCAGAGAATTTTTATGATATCATATTACAGCCAATAAACTTGAAATTACTCTCATCAATTAACTAGAACACTCTCTTCAACATTGTGCATCATTACAATGTATTTTATTGGCATAATACAATGAAGGGCATGGAGGTTTGAACCCTTAGATATTGAAAACTCTTGGACCTATTAATGAAATATGATGTACAGTAATGGATGGTTTTAGGCTGCTAACAAGTCCTGAATCAACTCAAAGAGGTTGCTCCATAGCTCCAATGTAACCTGCAATGAGAAGGGGAGAACAGGGGAAGAGGAGAGAGGGAATGCGAACCTTAGGCGCATCTCCCAAGATACCGAGACACAACACTTATAAAGGAAGCCTTAGCTTCATAAAAATAAACATAATAAACATTCCTAACTGAGAAATGGAGCTCCAATTGTCTTTAAATAAACATGGGTGACTTGTTGAGCAAGCCAATCACTTGTTAAGCAAGTTACCACTTGCTAAACCCTAACCCTAGCCACAAATTCGCCCTCTTTGAGTAAATTAGAAATTTTAAGACAATAAATATGTTTCCCTTTCATCCACCTTCATCCAATTTGGAAACTTTGCTTTCCTTGACCCATAGTTGCTATTTTTCCTTATGACAACTTTTCTTGGCTTTCCTATTTTTATCACTGAACTCCAAAAAGGAAACGACACCCTCCTTTGTCAATTGTTGCCTCTTTTGTATTTGACTGATTTTGTCATATTTTTGGCACTTTCCCTTTTCCTGTCTGGTTGATTTTGTCATACAGTTTCTAATTTTCCCTTGGCAAGTTGGCTTGCCCAAGTGGCCCTCCTGTTAATGGAAACTTATTTTCCACCTAATTAATTACATAATAATATTTGATGACAATTAATATACCAAGTACATTCCTTCTAAGTGACATTTAAATAAAATATCCTAGGTTAATTTATTTAATGCATCTTTTGACCCCCTTTGTGCTAGGCAAGGTCAACACTTTTGGCGATCAAAATGTGGGGATATGACAGGATGAACTTCATGAGCAAGTCAAGAAAATGGATGCCAAGATAAACCTCATAACCAAAGCTACAAGTGGATTTGAATTTGCAACAAAGGATGGTCCACCAAACAAGATTCAAGAGGTTCCCACAATCTCTATTTTTTATGATGATCAAGTTGTGCAGCTTATCTTATATTATTATTCCTCTTTTAATTTCAAGTTATCCTTGATTTCACCTTAACTTATCTAAATAATATAAATACAGCTAATATACTCTTAGATTACAAAATAATTGAATCAAAGTCCTTAACTTATCTAAATAATATAAATACAGCTAAGAGTATATTACAAAATGCTTAAATCAAAGTCCTTAACCTATTTAAATAATATAAATACAGCTAATATACTCTTAGATTACAAAATACTTGAATCAAAGTCAATACGATGGTAAGGTTCACAATGACAATCCCCTTGTGACAAACCAACATACTAATGCTTTGTACATTTTCTTTTAGTTGATTTAATTTTCACATTAAGAATGGTGTATGCACAAATATTCAGCAGTGTACATATGTCTAGAATTGTAGTAAATTCCTAGGACTTATGCTCTTCAAAAGGGATCTTTCTAGTCACCGCACTCGAGGCAAGGTACAACTGATTTTTTTTTCCAAGAAGAAAAAACCTGTCCTTGTTATTCATAGAGAATCAAAGGGCATTTGTACATTTCAACCACCTCAACGGGTTACATGATAGATGGTTCCCATTCGAAGTTCCCAGCCAGGGGGAGAGGTACATAAAACCAACCACAAAAGGATCCCATCAGAAACTGTCTCATCATGTGATGGTAACTGTCCATACAGTCACATCTATCGAGAACCAATCAGACTCGGAACAACATCCTAAAGAGGGACACTCTAGTTCCTAAATGACAGGTACAACTGATTTATTATCTTATGATCTACCCACAGTGGCAGCGACTTATTCGCGTTTAAATTTACTTCTTCCAGCAGTAGAAGTTGGGACTCGGGAGAGTCACTTGATTTCAATACATACGATTTTCTAAGTGGTGAAGGTTATAATATAACATCATGAATAGTCAAAGCATTCACTATATAGCGACAGCAGGTTATTTGGATTTAAAGAGACAATACATGTGCAGGTAGTGTCGTAATATGATGAATTATTTATTTATTTATTAGGTAGTGTCGTAATATGATGAAATATTTATTTATTTGTTAATATTATTTGTAATATAATTGGTGTAAGAAAACATTCCATAAGGGTGTGCTTGAGAAAGAGGTTTACATCAAACAACCACAAGGATTTGAAGTTGAAGACAGAGTGACTCATGTCTGCAAGTTGAAAAAGGTTCTGTATGGACTGAGGCAAGCTCCTAGATCTTGATATGGTAGAATGGATAACATATTAACAATCATGGGATTTACCAAGAGTAAAGATTATCCTAACATTTATATGAATATTATGCATGATGAACCAATCATATTATTACTGTATGTGGATGATATATTTCTAATTGGAAATGAGAAACAGATCAAATATTGCAAGAAGAAGCTAGTTGAAGAATTCATATGAAAGAGATTGGATTGATGCATTATTTCCTAGGGATGGAAGTGTGGCAGAGACCAAAAGGAATCTTTATAAATCAGGGAAAGTATGTAGTAGAAATCTTGAAAAGATTTGATACAAGATTTGATATGTTGGATTGTAAATCCATGGCCACACCCATGGACACCAACTTGAAGTTGTTGTCTGATTAGACATCAGAGTTAGTGTATGTGACTCAATATTGACATATTATTGGGTCATTAATGTATTTGAGGAACACAAAACCAGATATATGCTTTGCTGTGAACACCTTGAGTTAGTATCTAGTTCAATCTAGACAAGTTCACCTAATAGCTGCAAATCATGTGATGGGGTACCTTAAAGGTACGTTAGATTTAAGACTTTACTATGGGAGATATCATGACCTTATATTGTATATGGATTCAAATTGGGAAGGAAGTGTCGCAAACAAGAAGAGCACCTCAGGAGGATGTTATTGTCTGGGATCCACCATGATCTCATGGTTTAGTAACAAACAATATAGTGTTGCTCTGAGTACAGCTGAAGCGAGTACATTGTAGCTTGCTCTGCTTGTTGTGAAGCGATATGGATTCAGAAGTTGATGTCAGGATTATTTGACATGGAGTTGGACACCACAATAATTCTTTGTGACAACCAGAATTGTATAAAGATGACAGAGAATTCAGTGTACCATGACAAATCGAAGAAAATAGAAATTTGATGTTTTTATATAAGGGATATGGTACAAAAGGGAGCTATAAAGGTCCAGTATGTGAGTACCAATGAGCAAGTTGTTGATGTACTGACCAAGCCTCTATATTGAGTAAAGTTTGAATATTTCTGTGACAAGCTTTGTGTAGTTCAAAAAGGCTTTCCTCACAAGTAGGAACAATGATGGGACTATAGATGATGAAGATATGGACCTTCTTCAAAAAGGAGGAACATGTCGAAGATATGGACTCTCCTTGAAAGGAAGAACAGGTCGAAGACATGAACCCTCCTCGAAAAAAGGGGGAGTAGGTTGATAATATAGATCCTCCCAGGAAAGGGGGAGTGATTATGAGATTGACATCGATGATGGGATGACAGTGATGCTTGAGCATGAAAGATTCCAGTGGACATGAAGATGCTGACAATGTCCGACATTCACTTATGGACGATAGTTTCCTCTCTTAAGGATGGTAGGTATAACACTTTGTGCATGAAAGTGGTCCTTAATAGCTAAGGATGGCCCTACAGATCATGTTACTCTTGCATGGAGACTACCCACATTCAGTTGTGGATACTCTAGAATAACACTCACTTGGGAGTGGTACTAACCTTAGTGGTATGGATGCTCTGTGGTGAGTCCTCATGGATGACATGGATGACATTTTGTATGCGGTCAAGATATGCTCTGCAGACAATACACTTTTATGGAGAGTATGCCTATACTCTAATGTAGATACCATAGAATAACAATCGCTTTGGAGTGGTCCTAACCTTAGTGGTATGGATTCCTTATGACGAGTCCTCATGGACATTGTAGTATAACACTCACTTGGGAGTGGTCCTAACCTCAGTGGTATTAATTTTCTACGATGAGGGCCGAAATTTTTTATACGGTCGAGATCTACTCTGCAGACAATACTCTTGCATGGAAGAGTATACCTACACATGAGTGTAGATACTGTAGTATAACACTCACTTGGGAGTGGTCCTAACCTCAGTGGTATGGATGGTCTAAAATGAGTCCTCACAGATGATAGGGCCTGCATTGGGTGTGGTCGAGATCTACATTTAGTTGTAGACGATTCAACTGATCGATATCATGGATCATGTTGATGGAGGATTGCATCATCCTTGGACTTATGTCCTAAACTGATCAGGATTGGTCATCCCACAAATAGATCATGTGTATTGCAGGTAGCGTGTCGGCAAAGGTTCAAGTAGATCGAAGTACGATGGAAAAGGATCAAGTAGATAGAAGTGCGGCTGCAAAGGATCAAGAAGGATTGGATTATTGCTGCAAATGACTGAAAGGATCGAAGTGCTTCTGCAAAAGGATCGAAAGGATAGAAGTGTTGCTACAAAATATCAAGAAGATAATAGTGCTGCTGCAGAAGATCGAAGTGCAGCAATGTCGAAGTTGTTTGATTCATGGTAAAGAAGTCATGTCAAGTCTTACCAAAACTTAGAGGAGGAAGGAAATAAGCCATAGATATTCAAGAGAAATATTAAGTATATTGATGATCATAATAGACACAGAATCAACAACAAGAGCTACTTCCTAGGTGTTAATCAATTCACCGATTTTAAAAATGAGGAGTTCAAGGCTCTCCATTCTGGAAAGATTGAGGAGCAACCAACTGCAATATCCTCCTACCAACAATGACCTCAACTTAATTATACATGTGAGGCTCCTGGATGTGTTTACTGGAGGAGGAAGGGTGTTGTCACATCAACCAAAGATCAAAGGACATGCAATGGTGAGTTTCCAATATAAATTTATATATGTGTGTGTGTGTGTGTGAGATAAAATAAAATAAAATTTCTTATGGATAAAAAACATTTTACTCGCTCCATGTGTCAAGTTGGCATATTCTTGTAAATGGTATTTTTATTTGTTTCTCCTTATTGTTGGCATTGCTTTGATGATGGTGGCATAGGAGGTGGTTGGGCATTCTCAGCTACAGGAGCAATCGAAGGAATCCATGCAATAGTAACCGAGAAACTGATAAGCTTGTTTGAACAAGAATTGTTGGACTGAATTACAACCAATCATGGGTGCGGTGGAGGTAATGTGGATTATGCATTTGACTGGGATATTCGAAGATGGAGTGACTCATGTTTGCAAGTTGAAAAAGGACTTGTATGGACTACAACAATCTCCTATAACTTGGTATGGTAGAACGAATAACTTCTTGACAAGCATGGGCTTTACCAGGAGTAAAGTTGATCCTAACCTTTATATGAATATTATGGATTATGAACCAGTCATACTATTACTGTATGTGGATGATCTATTTTTGACTGGAAATGAGAAACAAATCAATTATTCCAAGAAGAATCTAGCTGACGAATTCAGATGAAAGATATTGGATTGATGCATTATTTCCTAGGGCTAGAAGTGTGGCTGAGACCAGAAGGAATCTTTCTCAATCAGGGAAAGTATGCAGTAGAAATCTTGAAAATATTTTATATGTTGGATTGTAAATCCATGGCCACACCCATGGACACCAACTTGAAGTTGTTATTTGATGACACATCGGAGTTAGTGGACGTGACTCAGTACATACAAATTATTGGGTCATTAATGTATCTGGCGAACCCAAGGCCAGATATATGCTTTGTTGTGAACACCTTGAGTCAGTATCTAGTTAAACCTAGATAGGTCCACCTAATAGCTACAAATCATGCGATGAGGTACCTTAAAGGTACATTATATTTGGGACTTTACTATGGGAGAGATCATGAATATATATTGTATGGATATACAGATTCATACTGGGAAGGAAGTGCCACAAACAAGAAGAGAACCTCAAGAGTATGTTATTGTCTGGGATCCACCATGATCTCATGGTTTAGTAAGAAACAATCCAGTGTTGCTCTCAGTATAGCTGAAGCAGAGTACATTGCAGCTTGCTCTGCTTGTTGTGAAGCGATATGGCTTCAGAAGTTGATGTCAGGATTATTTGACATGGAGTTGGACACCACAATAATTCTTTGTGACAACCAGAGTTATATAAAGATGACACAGAATCTGGTGTTCCATGACAAATCGAAGAATATAGAAATCCGATGTTTTTATATAGGGGATATGGTACAAAAGGGAGCTATAAAGCTCCAGTATTTGAGTACCGATGAACAAGTTGTTGATGTACTGACCAAGCCTCTATCTCGAGTAAAGTTTGAATATTTGTGTGACAAGCTTGGTGTAGTTTGGCAATACTTTCCTTGCAAGTAGGAACATTGATGGGATTACAGATGATAAATATATGGACCTTCTTCGAAAAGGAGGAACAAGTCGAAGATATGGACTCTCCTCGGAAAGGAAGAATAGGTCAAAGACATGAACTCTCCTCGAAAAAAGGGGGAGTAGGTTGATAATATAAATCCTCCCAGGAAAGGGGGAGTGATGATGAGAATCACATCGATGATGGGATGATAGTGATGCTCTAACATTAAAGAGGCCAGTGTGCATGAAGATGCTGACAAGGTTCACCATTCACTTGTGGACGATATTATCCTCTCTTGAGAATGGTGGGTATAACACTCTTTGCATGAGAGTGGTCCTTATTACCTAAGGATGGCCCTACAGATGTTACTCTTGCATGGAGAATACCCACACTCAGTTGTTGATACCTTAGAATAACACTCGCTCAGGGGTGGTCCTAACCTTAGTGGTATGGATGCTCTACAATGAGTCCTCACGACCGACATTTTGTATGCGGTCAAGATCTCCTCTACAGACAATACTCTTTTATGGAGAGTATGCCTATATTAATATGTAGATACCATAGAATAACACTCGCTTGGGAGTGGTCCTAACCTTAGTGGTATGGATGCTCTATGATGAGTCCTCACGGACGCAGTAGTATGAAATTCACTTGGGAGTGGTCCTAACCTCAGTGGTATTGATGTTCTACGATGAGGGCTGACATTTTATATGCGGTTGAGATCTTCTCTGCATAAATTAATCTTTCATGGAAGAGTATACCTACACATGAGTGGAGATACTGTACTATAATAGTCACTTGGGAGTGGTCCTAACCTCATTGGTATGGAAGGTCTATAATGAGTCCTCACAGATGATAGGGCCTACACCAGGTGCAGTCGAGATCTACATTTAGTTGTAAACAATTCAGCTAATCGGTATCATGGATCAGGCTAATGGAGGATTACATCATCCTTGTACTTATGTCCTAAAGTGATTGGGATTGACCATCCCATAAATAGATCCTGTGTACTGCAGGTAGCGTTGCGGAAAAGGATCAAGTAGATCGAAGTATGGCGGAAAAGGATCAAGTATATCGAAGTTTGGTTGCAAAGGATCAAAAGGATCGAAGTGCTACTACAGAAGGATTGAAAGGATAGAAGTACTGCTACACAGGATCAAGAATATCAGAGTGTTGCTGCAGAAGATCGTAGTGCTACTACAAGTGAGGAATATTTATCATCAATTTTAATAGAAAATGTGAAGGCTTGTGCCAATTTCTCAATAGAGAACTACATGCATTCCTCATATGACTGTAAAGAACCTACCAACTCAACCACTTTTAATGTGGTAAGATATTCACTCTCTTCTATGGCTATAGTTACTAGATAATATTTTGGAAGAAGAGACCTCAATTTTTTTTCAACAATTCTTTGTTTTATTGTAGATTTCCCTTGAGACCTCAATCCATTCACAATATCTTGAACTCTACTAAAAAATACTTGAATTAACATAGTTTCTTTCATTTTTAAAATTTTAAAATCTCTTCTTAAAGTTTAAAGTCTTGCCAGTTTTACTTTGTCTAAACCTTGGTAGATAGATTGCATGATATCCCAATCATCCTTTAATTTAGTCATCCAACAATCCAAGAAAAGATATATACATCCAATGTAGTATGTATAGCAAAGAGGTCTCAATTATCTCTTTTCTAGTTTCCTTTAGTTAATTTGTTTGATATGCAAACAAAGTATTTAGGGATTTTTTTATCTACAGTCTCATTAAACCATGTATTGACTATCTCCCAAAGATCCTAAGACAATAATAGGGTCTTCAATTTAATGCTCCGATACTCATAATTCTCTCCTGTAAACTATGGAATATGCAATGTAAAATTTCCATATGGCATTTTTCCTCTGCTAAATCTACAAAATTGTTTCTTGAAACCTTCTCCGATACCAATTGAAGGAGGATGAGATAACAAAACATAATGTGCTTTGTCTTAATTATATAAACAATCATTATAAAAAAGAGTTACACAAGATACAATTCAATAAGTAGATTAAATGAATACAAAGAAGGTATATTCATCAAATAACAAGATTCCTTGTAGAAAGCTTCTTTATTCATCAAAATGATGATACAAATATTCATGTATAGTTACAGGTCAGGATGTACACACTTTATCCGAGAGGGGGCTTCTCCATTAACTATGTTGCAACAACAATGGCAAAAGACAAGAACATCATAAAATAACTAGTGCACAACTTTCTTTGAGCCAAAACAAAAGTATGTTCATTATGATAAAAATATATGAAAACTGAAAATTAACATCCCTCTGCAACATCCGTTAGAACCTCCTCTATAGAGTAGAAACTTCTATTTGGATTCTAGCACTATGGTAGGTGAAGGGTGTGGATGAAGGAGCCAAAGACATAACCATCGACCTAAGGTAAGGCACAAGGTTGAGGTCTCAACAACGACCTACATATAGAGAATCACAATCCATATTTAGAAGGATATTTCTCATGCGAAGGATTAGGTGAAGATAGAACATGATTTGGTCAACAATGAAGAGATGGAACAATAAATGCAGTCATGTATCCCTGAAAACATGGAGGTGTCTCACATGTACCACACAAGATATTTCAAAAGAGATTTCCTCCATTAAAGCATTGTTGGGGAAAGCCCTCATGGATAGCAAGGAGGAGTGCAAGGAGATGTTGCAACATATGGATGAACTTCATGAGCAAGTCAAGAAAATGGATTCCAAGATAAACCTCATAACCAAAGCTACAAGTGAATTTGAATTTGCAACGAAAGATGGTCCACCAACCAAGATTCAAGAGGTTCCCACAATCTCTATTTTTTATGATGATCAAGCTATGCAGCTTATCTTATATTATTATTCCTCTTTTAATTTCAAGTTATCCTTGATTTCACCTTAACTTATCTAAATACTATAAATACAGCTAATATACTCTTAGATTACAAAATACTTAAATCAAAGCCCTTGACTTAGCTAAATAATATAAATACAGCAAAGAGTATATTACAAAATACTTAAATCAAAGTCCTTTAACTTATCAAAGTCCTTGACGTGTAATTAGTTGTGCTTATCCACATTCACAGATCCCTTTACTTGTAATTATATGGGTTACTACAGTTTATCAATCTTTTTCATATTTTAATTGATAATCAACTACTCCAACTGCATTATCAACTACACAACAGCATTCACATCATAGGTCCCTTTACTTGTAATTATATGGGTTACCACAATTTATCAATCTTTTTCATATTTTAATTGATAATCAACTACTCCAGCTGCATTATCAACTACACAACAACATTATTAAAAATGATTAAAACTGTTTACATTTATGGCTCTAATTTATAAAAACGTCTCTTATTCTTATTTCATGCTTGACTGTAGGTCGGAGGAAGTTAGCAACTATAAATTTGTGTAATCCTATTCGACACACATACTTTGTGATGGGGTCTTATAATTGTTTTTTTTGCGTTGTGGTGTCTCTCCTCCTTTTGTCATCGTGGTCAATAGATGCAATGCAGTGTCCACTTCTGGGATATGAGGCCGAGGACGTCAGTTCGGAAGAAAAATTGTGATTTGGGTGAAATAAATATAAAACCAATTTGTTCAATATGTCAGAAAATTTGTGATTTGGGTGAAATAAATATAAAATCCTATGTTAAATTCAATGGAGAGGAGTCTTTAGTTTTTTTTAGCTAATTCAATCATAATTCCAATTTCATATTTATTGTTTGATTAATTAAAATTTAGATTATTTAATTTAAAAAATTTAATCATAATTATATATTTTTTATTATATTTGCAAAGGAGTTTTTAAGTTCAAGCTGCATGTTTTCAGCTAATCCAATCATAATTCCAATTTCATATATTCATTATTTGATAAATTAAATTTATGATTATTTATTTAAAAAAATTAATTATAATTATATATTTTGTTTTAATTTTTTATATCCAATCATACCATATATTTATATTTATTGGTTGATTAATTACAATTTTAATTATTTGATTAACATAAGAGTGGAGAATTGGTACTACTTTGAGATGACCTTTTAGTTGTATAATCCTCCTAAAGACTTTCAACTCTACATATTCCATGGTTGTAAATATTTCACGATTACAATATCACATTTTCTTATGTCTATATTTGTTAGTTCAATTATTTGTTGTAGGTTTCATGTTTTTCCATTTTAACTATTTTACAAGTGTAACCCATTTCACTAGATTTTTAGCAGTTGATTAATTCACTTTATTTTTTTGCAAACATACTCCTTTATACATTTTATATGGTAGTTGAGATTCATCTTCCAAAGAGCCTTTTCATTTTTCTATAGGACTATACATATTCATTATTTATTTACATAATACGTGGAACCATCATCACGAGGATTAGGTTTCCAACATCCCCCCTTTAATTGGAAAGGGGTCTTTGTGAGCCCAGCATGGTTCTAAATCTTTCAAACTCTTCTCATCCAAGTGCTTTGGTGAAGATGTCGGCAATTTGTTCATTTCTGGAATAATATCGGAAATGAATTGTCTTGGCCTCTACATGATGACGAATTAAATGGTACTTTGTGTTGATGTGCTTGGTTCGATCATGGAATCTAGGGCTCTTGGCCAACTTGATTGCAGAAGTGCTTTCGATCAATAAAGGAGTGGAATTTTCTCGCTTCTCCAGTAAATCTTAAAGTATCTTCCTAAACCACTCAATCTCCTTTGTTGCTTTTGCAGTTGCCACATATTATGCTTATGTTGTCAAATCTGTTGGAACTAACTGGTTGCATGATCTCTATGAAATAATTGTTGATCCAAGACTCATTGTGTATCCAGAAGTGGACACGCTTATCTCTTTATCTCAATTGAAGTCTGAATCAATGTACCCAACGAGTTTGAAGTCTTCCACCTTAGTGTTCTTGAGTCCAAAGTCTCGATTCCCATTCAAGTACCTTAGAACTCTTTTTGTTGCATACCAGTGTCCTTTACAAGGTTTGTTCATAAATCTGTAAAAGAATTCCAACAACATAAGAGATATTTATTCTAGTAGTTGTAAGATAGATAAGGGTTCTTACAAGGTATTAGTACTTGGTCGCATCCTCAAAAATATTTTCTTTCACTTGATGTGAGATTCAACTTTTGTTCCATTGGACTTGAGAGAGGGTTGCATTCTGTCATGCAAAGTCTGTTCAACAATTCTCCAACATACTTTTTCGAATATATGATTGTGTACTTAGGATGTTCAGTCACTTCAATTCCTAGGTAGTAATGAAGATGTTCTAGATCATTCATTTCAAAACATTTATTCAAATCTTTCTTTATGGATGCTATATAATTTTCATTGTTCCCTGTCATCAAAAGGTCATCTACATATACCACAAGAAATACAAGAGATCTTTCAACTTTCTTCACAAACAAAGTTGCATCAACAAGGTTATAATGCTTGAAATTTAGCTTTAGAAGATGCTCGGTTACCTTTTCATACCTTGTTCATACCATGCTCGTGGTGCTTGTTTTAGGCCATCCAATGATTTGACAATTTTGCATACCTTTTGTTCTTGTCCCTTCACAACAAAACCTTCTGGTTGATACATGAATACATTTTCTTTCAAGTCTCCATTCAAGAAAGTAGTTTTTACATCCATTTGGTTGGATATCCACCGATTTTGTGCTATCATGGAGATAAGAGTGTAGATGGTATCGCATTTTGTTGTGTGGGAGAATGCTTCTTCATAGTCAATTCCTTGTTTTTGTGCATATCCTTTCTCCACGAGCCTTTCTTTTTGTTTGTCAAGTGAGCCATCTTATTTGCATTTATTCTTGTATACCCGCTTCCAGCCAATTTGTTTGGTTCCAACTGGAGCGTCAACCACTTTCCAGTTTCCATTCATTATTAGTGCATCATATTCATTTTGTATGGATTCTTTCCATTCATCACATGTAGAAACCTCTATAAAGGAAGTTGGTTCAAAGCTAGAAGATAAAATCAATTTACAATCAAATAGACACCCATATCATTATCTGAGTTATCTGCTTCTCCTCCATATTCTTGTCAGGTTGAATTTATCATTCCTTTCTTGTAAAATTACCAAATCCATAGGATCATCAAGATGATTGAACCTCACAATGAAAAGAAAGAATGAATGAGGAAAGAATTCAATGCAAGAATTGTCAAACAATAATCATGAAATTATTCAAACAAGAGGCAAAAATTTGACAGCATAACCATAACTGAATAATCGGTAACCTATATGTAATACATCCATCATACAATAGATATAATTAGAATCTATGGGAGTGATTCTAATTCCATGACTTGGACTGACTCCAGAGATGGCTAACTGTGGAAAAATCACCAGTGGAGGCTCACTAGTGCAACTCCAAGATATTGAAACGCCTCACATTCAATTAACTGACTAAGGTCTAGGTGAGAAAAGGTGCCCAATATCCTTAAATCATGCAAAGGTGGTATTAGAATAAATGAATATGAACTAACTATGGCTATTAGAGCATAAATCAACACAAACTAACATTAATTGTTGGTGGCACTCCCATGACTAGTCAATGTGGGTTACTAAAATGTAGGGATTTACTTGTGGAGATCCAAAAATTAGGAAAGAGGGAGCATCAAGTGGTAGGTTGGCCCCATATAAATTCTCCATGGCACTAATGAGGTGGTAACATATTCCTAAGCTAGAAAACAAACATTTAGACTATGGTGGACAAGGGAGGAATACAAAATAATCCTAACACCCCCCCTTAATCCAAACTTGGAAAACCTATGCCCTAGAAAATGAAACCAAAGGTCACCCATACTATCTAATGAAAGAAATTAACTGCTCAATAAACTGAGGAAATGTGGAAAACCTCATGGAACATCCCCCCTCCCCCCCCACCTTCAAAATGAACAGTGAACCAGGAATAATATTGAATCAAACCTTCACACCAAGAAGTGACCCGAGAAAAAAAATAAATTTCAGTGAAATATTTTGTGAATATGTCCACAACCTTCTCCTCTATAAGGCAGAAATATAGAATAATAGCCTTACTATGCACTAGTTCCTGGATGTAGTGCATGTGGACTTCAATGTGTTTGGTCTGCTACTTCTGTATTGGACCACTGGAAATTTTAATTAGACTTTGATTATCATAGGATATGTCTACTGAAGGAGAAGTGTGAATGCTAAACTCTGGCAGAATCCCATGTATCCCAACTACTTGAATAGTTGCATTTACAACCCCTCAATACTCTACTTCATCTTAAGAGAGGGATGAGAGAGAGAGAAAGAATTTCTTGCTTGCTTGACCAGATTGGTCCTTATCCCGGTATGAACACAAATCCTGAAGTATATTTGCTATCAGTACTATCTCCATCCCAATATGAGTTAGTAAAACCAACCAGATCTAGTTGAGGACCATCATAATAGTGGATCCCAAACTCTCTAGTATCCTGCACATAATGCAAGATGTGCTTTGTTTCCTTCCAATGCATCTCATGTGGCTCCTGTGTGAACCTTGAAAAAACACGCACATCATATGACAAGTTTGGCCTCAGATGAGTGAGGTACAATAAGCTACCAATCAACTTTCGGTAGAGAGTTATATCAGCCAGGGGTGTAGAACCACCTTCTTCCAATCTGATGCTAGATAACAAGAGGAAGGATGCTTCTTTGTAATTTGACATATGTAATCTCCTAAGCAAATATCCAATGTATATGGACTGAGTAATCATGATCCCTGGATCTTTTTTATTCACTTAAAGGACAATAAACTACCTTAGCATCCCTACATTTGTCATGGAAAATGCCTTGCTCAAGGCTGACTTGATGTCCCTCAATCCAGTAGCTGAATTGAGGGCATTAATCTTGCACATTGATCTAGGAACAAGGAATCAATCTCATCAAAGAATAATCAATAAATACTCATGAAATGGTGTTAATCAGAACCGAAATTGGTTTCCTCTCTGTATATTTAATAAACAATGAATGGTTACAATACCAATGTCAAGCAATAGCTTGAATCCATGAGGAATTCGAATACCTAAGGAGGCAATTCGAATTCAATGAGTGAGTCTAGCTTAACTGACTCTCAACCATAGGTTCACACACAATTAACCACTTAACCAAAACCCTAATTGACTCACCAAACCCTAACTGAAGTCGGAGTGCAATAAATGACTGAATCTCAATTGAAGGAGATCAAACACATGTCATAGCAAGCCAACCATCAAGTGCTAGTGCTCCATGACTTCAATGAACCCCGATGAGGTTAAATGAAGCTGAATTGACCATCAAAAGTTGGTGGAGGCTCCCTGTTGACTCCAGATCATTAAATAATAATAAATAATCATTAAATAATATATTTAATGAGAGGAGGCACCTTAACTGACTGGTTGAACTGATTGTAACCACCAGTTAGCAATTAGGTTCATTAATATCACTCAGATCACCCCCAAAGTGCTCCAGTTAGCCTCCTTGACTGTAGGAGAAGGCTAAGTTAGCCTCCTTGATTGTAGGTAGGTGTGGGTGTGACTAGATGATGGCAATTAATGCTCCAATGATGTTAATTAATGTCAATTATACTTAGGATAGTGGTTTAACTAGGCCAATTTGACCAAAAAGAGTGTGTATGATGGTAAATGTCTCCAACACCCCCCCTTAAGCTATACTCAGGAAGAGTTAGAAAACATAGATGCATAAAAATGGTAGGGCCCCAGCAACTAAGGCCATAGGCCACCCTGTACAATGCTGAAACTGAAACAATGCTCAAAACAAACTAAGTGAGGAAAAGAGTGAAAACCCAGTGGGAAAAACCCCCCCTCAAGTTGAACACTAAAAGTAGTCTGGATCACCCTGATGAACTCACCCCCAACAGTGAACGGAGGTAAGTGAACTTCTTTTCTAAAAAGCTCTTGGTGAAGATGTCTGCAATCTGTTCATCAGTCGGGTAGTATTGCAGAATGATGGTCCTGTCATGCACTATCTCCCTAATGTAGTGCATGTGAATCTCTACATGCTTGGTCCTCTGCCTGGTAACTGGATCTGTGGATATCTTAATAGCACTCTGTTTGTCACAAAAGAGGACAGTGGACAAAGTACTACCAAGATCAAACTCTGAAATAATGCCTTGCAACCAAACTGCTTGGATGCAAGCATTCACCGCTCCTTGATACTTGGCCTCTGCTGAAGATAGTGCTATGGCAGCCTGCTTTTTGCTTGACCAGAAAATAGGGCCACCACCAAACATGAATAAATATCTAGAAGTTGAATTCTTATCAATAGAATCACCCGCCCAATCGAAATCTGTGTATCCAACCAGCTCTAGCTCGGAGTCTGCAGCATAGTGAATGCTGTAGGTCCTGGTTCCCTGAATGTACTAGAGGATCCTGTTGGCTGCCTTCCAATGAGAACATGAGGCTGCTGCATGTATCTTGATACAACATTCATGGCATAACAAATATTAGGCCTAGAATGTTTCAAGTACAACAAGCTACCAATCAGCTGTCGATAGATAGTGCAGTCCATGGGAGGTGTGTGTTTTCCTTCTTCAAGGATGATCCCTGAAAGGAAAGGGAATGGTGCAGGCCTACATTCAGCCGTGTTAAACTTTACTAATAGGTCTGAAATGTATTTGTATTGAGTGACCATAATCCCATCAGAATTTTGCTCGATTTCGAGCCCCAAAAATTGTTTTAGAAGCCCCAAATCACTCATTTCAAAGGCATTGTGGAGAGCAGTTTTGATGGCTGAAATGGAGGCAACTGTGCTACCTGTGATCAGTAAGTCATCAACATATAAAAAAATGATAATTATATGACCATCATACTGCTATAAATACACATTTGGATCTGATCTACATCTCTGAAAGTTTTGCGAGAGAAGGAAGGCATCCATCTTGGAATACCACTCTCTTGGGGCCTGTTTTAACCCGTATAGTGACTTCTTTAGCTTGCAAACCAAAGATGGATCAGTGATGTATCCCTTAGGATGCTTCATGTATATCTCCTCATGAATATCTCCATGCAAAAAGGCTGACTTAACATCCATGTGATGCACCTCCCAGTGCTTGGATGCAGAAATAGCCAAAACAAGGCGGATGGAGTCCATTTTGCAACTGGTGCAAAGGTCTCATGGTAGTCGACTCCTTGGACCTGAGAGAAACCTTTTGCTACCAGCCTTGCCTTATATTTTCAAGTGCTTCCATCAGTAGCAACCTTTTTCCAAAATGCCCACTTGCATTGAACCAATTTCCTTCCTAGAGGAAGAGAAACTAGCTCCCAAGTAGTGTTTTTTTGAAGAGAATTCATCTCTTCATCCATGGCAACTTGCCATCTCGGATAATTTCTAGAATGGTAGTAGGATTTTGGATCTGAAATAATCATCAAATAGCAAGTTTTAGACAGAAAATTATCAGAACAAGAGAGTGTAATACCTGATCTTTGGAAATCAGACCGGGTTCTCCTTGGATCATCCAGATTTCCAATGTTGTCTTCTGCGGAGGAGAGTGTCTGTTGGGCCCATGTACGAAGATGATTTTGCACTTCAGGTTCTGATTCAACATCTGATTATTTCTGCACACTAATATCAGAAATTAGAGGATCCAAATCAGGTTCATCACCCCCAATTTCATCATCCAAATATTTAGTGGAATAGGAAGGAAATTCAGCAATTTTCTCCTTCACTAGTTCCACCTCCTGAAGAGGCTCATCGAACTTGACACTTCTCTCGATGATGATTTGTTTGGTCTTGATATCCAGCAGCTTGAATCCTTTAGATTCATCAGGATACCCAATAAACAAACATTCTATGCTCTGTGGTTGCAAAGCCCTTCTTTTATCAAGCGGAATCCGGGCCTATGCAGTGGACCCAAACACCCGTAGGTTCGACACATTTGGCTTGTGTCCGAAGTATGCTCCGAAAGGAGTATTTCCTTTCACAGATGAATGTGGCACCCTATTATAAATGTATGCTGCAGCATGCATGGCTTTAGCCCAAAAATTTTCAGCAATATTCTTTGACTCCAACATACAGGTGGTCATCTCCTTGAGAGACCGGTTCTTCCTTTCCGCTATTCCGTTCTGCCGGGGAGTGTAAGGAATTGAATGCTGGACCTGAATACCACTTTGGGAGAATATGTACAGCAAATCATTATTGACATACTCCCCTCCATTATCAAATCTCAAGATCTTGATCTTAATCCCAGAGGCATTTTCGATCAAGGCCTTCAATTCAGTAATTTTTTCACATACTTCCGATTTCTTTTTGAGAAAGAAAACCCATGTATACCTTGAAAAAAATCAATAAAAGTAAGGAGGTACCTTGATCCATTCATGGATGTGACATGCATCAGACCAGTGATATCAGAATGTATCAGCCCAAATATGCTTGTAGCTTGGTTTTCCTTCCCCCGATCGAACTTGTGCTCAGGGTGTTTTCCAATCACACAGCCCTTGCAGACTCCCGTGGTTGCCTTGATGATCGGGAGGCCTTCAACCATGGAGTTTTTCTATAATTTCTGAAAATATTTGAAATTAAGATGGCCAAACCTCTCATGCCACAGCCTACTAACCTCATTTCCATGATTTAGCAGAGCGGTGGGCTTTGCATCCACAACAAAGTGAGAGAACTCATAGGCTTTTGCATGATGGTTTGCAAGGCCTTTAGCAATGAGTTTCCTAGATGCAATTTCTGTTATCTCAACATCGTTTGGGCTGAAAGAGACTCTCTTAGGCATTCCTGTATGTGTCATCTGATAGACACTAAGGATATTTGCTGCTAGAGACGGTACATACAAAACATTAGAGAAAAACCATTTTCTAGATCTACAGTACCTTGTCCTTCGGAAATTATGGTGGAGTCATCTCCCATGTGGATAGGGATGGATTTGCTAGTCTCCAAGGATGAAAAGGATTCTTTTTTCAGCCATCATGTGATTTGAAGCTCCACTGTCAATCAGCAGTGCTTTGGACTTCGAAGTGCTTGCCATGAGGGCATGACCTTTCTCATGCTGTGGTTCCCGATCTTGGTGATCTCTCCTTCGAAAGCTCTCCGGAAGATTGATGTGATTCCTCTCAAGGAGAGAGGTTGCTTAATCAAGCTTTTTCTTCGTACAGGCATGTTCAGGGTGAAAAACCTTCCCGTAGTAAGAACACCTGACTTTTTCTTTACCATTGTGCCCTTTTCCTTTGCTCTTCCTTGAGTCGGAAGATTCATCATACTGCTGGTTTTCAACTCTAGGCTTGGGAGTATCAAATTTAGTTTTCTGATTTTTCTGCTACTTTCCTTTACCCTTCAAATCTTTGGGCCCCGAGACATGGAGGGCTTGATCACGGGAAGATCGAATGATACCCATCTGGACAACCTTGTCATGTTCATTAGTTAGGGACTCAATGAAGGCATTGAGTGTAGGCATCTTCCATCTGGGGGTTGTGAGCTTCCCCGCAGGGAATGTAGAAACAAAAACTGAATAATCAGCCCCGAGTTTGGAGAGGATGGCAAGGATGAGCTGATCATCCTCCTTCTCCACTTCGCATTGCTTCAAGAGTAAAATAGTATGCTTGAACTTTGTAAAGAAATCATTCAGAGTCTTGAAATTGGAAGGTTGGAGAGACATGAGTTCATTTTCGAGTTGGTAAACTCTCAAGTCATCATGCTTTCCATATAGAGATTCCAATTTGTCCCATATTTCTTTCGGTGTCTTCATATTCGTAAGATGGAAGAGAAGGGCTTCGGAAATAGAGAGGCACAAGAAACAGAAGGCTTCATCCTTCTTGTTCAAGAATCTTGATTTTTCTATGGCGGATCCAGGCTCAACTTCAGTGTCCATGGTGACTCTATGGAGTCCTTTGGAGTGCAGTTGAATCTCCATTTTATTTTTCCATGAGTGGAAATTGTAAGGAGTCAAGAGATCTACTGAGGAGGCCATCTGGATATGTTGTAGTGAATGCGTTACCTGTAGAAACCTGAAAATCAAAACAGAAAGGGCAAAATAAGGTTGGATAGCCTGCACATTCTAGACTTTCATCACACCCAACATAGTCAATCAAGCAAGCTTGATCAACAAGTTCTTTACTTGGGATATTGAGTGGTAAGCCTTGGCTTCTGGTGTGGTGTTGGAATTTTGAGCTATTGCTCACTTTTCATGGAGAAATCTGTCAAAAAGCTTGTTTTTGAGAGATAGTTCTCTGTCCTGCCGTAAGCTCTGATACCATATTAATCTTGCACATTGATCTAGGAACAAAGAATCAATCTCATCAAAGAATAATCAACAAATACTCATGAAATGGTGTTAATCGGAATCGAAATTGGTTTCCTCTCTGTACATTTAATAAACAATGAATGGTTACAATACCAATATCAAGCAATAGCTTGAATCCATGAGGAATTTGAATACCTACGGAGGAAATTCGAATTCAATGAGTGAGTCTAGATTAACTGACTCTCAACCATAGATTCACACATAGTTAACCACTTGAGCAAAACCCTAATTGACTCACCAAACCCTAACTGAAGTCGAAGTGCAATAAATAACTAAATCTCAATTGAAGGAGATCAAACACATGTCATAGAAAGCCAATGATCAAGTGCTAGTGCTCCATGACTTCAATGAACCCCAATGAGGTTAACTGAAGTTGAACTGACCATCAGAAGTTGGTGGAGGCGCCCTGTTGACTCCAGATCATTAAATAATAATAAATAATCATTAAATAATATATTTAATGAGAGGAGGCACCTTAATTGACTGGTTGAACCGATTCTAACCACCAGTTAGCAATTAGGTGCATTAATATCACTCAAATCACCCCTGGAATGCTCCAGTTAGCCTCCTTGACTGTAGGAGAAGGCTAAGTTATCCTCCTGTAGGTATGCGTGGGTGTGACTAGATGATGGCAATTAATGCTCCACTGATGTCAATTAATGTCAATTATACTTAGGATAGTGGTTTAACTAGGCCAATTTGACCAAAAAGAGTGTGTATGATGGTAAATGTCTCGAACAAAGGGCACATAGAGGACATTTTTGAACACTCCATGATAAAACTGAATTGAACCATTCTCAACAGTTGGGATTTGAGAGTCATCTCCCATGTGTATGCTAGTTCCACCATAGAGATCCAGATAAGAGAATGATTCCTTGGAGGTAACCATGTGTCTGGAGGATCCAGAATCAATGAGAAAATCCTTTGATTGAGAAAAACCTACCTTGAGGGCATGTCATCTCTCATGGTATTCAGTCTTGTTTCTAGCATCAGGCTTCCTTGCTCCTTCAGGGAGGAAAATATTATGTTGTTAAAGGAGTCTTGACATTTTATCAATTGTATTCTTGATACATAGGTTCTCTAGATGATTCCCTCTCTTGCAATACATACACTTTCCCTTCTCAAACCTTTTATGCTCATCCTTCTTAGAACCAGAGGCCCTGTCAGAAGGATTTTTATTCTCTTTAGGTTTGGATTCAATGTTCTTTTTTTACTTCACATTCTTTCTACCTTTAGCTTGCACATTCTTCATCTCCCCAACCAAGAGAGCTTGATTCTTGGAGGCTTTGAGGGCTCCCATATGAATCAACTTTTCTTGTTCTTGAATGATGGATTCAATGAATGCATCAAGAGAGGGAATTCGCTAGTTTCAGGTTGTCAGTCTCCCATGGGGGCTTCGCTAACGGGAAATAACCATATCACATCTATTCATATTTTGGGTTTATTAATTATAAAAAAAAAATCATTATATTGGGGACATATTAAGGGTTGAGGGGGTTATTATATGTGCATAAAAAATATGCAATATCCATGGGGGTTTTATTATCAAACGACACAAAAAAGCAACCCAAAAAATAGGAGTGGGGGAGCATTGACATAGCTTGACGGTAGTTGCACAGGGGATGGGGTGGGGATGGGGAGCATTGGGGTTTTGAGTCATGAGCAACATCTTGCTACAAAGGGTCAAATCTGAATCCAGAATCCATCAGATGTTTTGGAAAGATTGAACCCACCCTTACCCTCTATCTCTTTATGTTGATATAGCACCAACAACAAATCCATTTAAGGAAAGCTCAAGGAGTTAAGGCAGGGCAACTTGCTTGGTGGATACTGAGAGCATTCATTTTTATTACCTTTCTTCAGCCTACATTGGTGGTTTTTTGTGTAAGCAAGAAGAACATAAGTGCCAATCACATTTCTTGGTGAAAGTTGGTGAGGGCGCTACAAGCTATGATATTATCACAGATTCCTTCAAGAATTGTGTGATTGGACATTATGCACGTGTTATTATTGCAAACCCTTTACATGAGAAGATTCCTCATTTGGTTGTGGTTGTTCATCCAATGTGCAACAGGTTTGATGCAGATTTTGTCCATTGACAATGGGAAAAAACAGAAGACCTATGGAAGAAACATGTGGAACATTTTGTAGGACCTATTATTGGTCATTCCTCAGATGGGGATAGTAGGAAAAGAATGCTTATGTTTAAGGATTATTAATCAATGAAAGGCATGAGATATCAAATTCCTTGGGAAGGGTGGAGGATAACTGGGTTGTATGATGGCTTTAAAGTAACATGACTTCATGACCAGGATTGCATCCACAATGGAAAATATCTAGTGAATCCTTTGTTCAGTGGTCGACAAGATTTGATTGTTGGACAAGATTTGATTAGTTTATACCATGTAAGAATGGTTTATAACAATTTTAAAGTGTATGACCACAAGATTAAAATTGAGGATATAGAGAGGGTTGATCACCAAAACTGGGGTTCAACACAACACATTGGTTCAAGGCATGTCTAGAGGTGCTTGAAGGAAATGAGAAGTACACGTGGGAGGACAGAGAGGACATCGGGTACAGAGACCTATCTAGCAATCGTCGTTGAATATATCGATATTTTTTTGTCTCCTAGTTTGAATATTTGGGAAAGAGTTCGAAATTATTCAAGAGTCCATCATTTCTTCACATTATGGCTATGTTGGGTTAGAGAACAAGAAAATACTAATGTCAACATTAATTTCATTAGCAAAGAGGCAGACCAAGATGTGAAAATTTTAATTATTTGATTAACATAGAAGTGGAGAATTGACACTACTTTGAGACGACCTCTTAGTTGTATAACCCTCATAAAGACTTTCAACTTTACATAGATCACATTCCATGGCTATAAATATTTCACTATTACAACATATCAAATTTTCTTATGTCTATATTTGTTTGTTCAATTATCCGTTGTAGGTCTAAACGTTTTTCCATTTTAAATTTTCTACAAGTGTAACCCATTTCACTAGATTTTAAGTTGCTTGTTAATTCACTGTATATTTACATAATACTTGGAACCATAATCATGAGGATTAGGTTTCCAACATCACCCCTTTAATCTGAAGGGGTCTTTGTGAGTCTGAGCATGGTTCTAAATCTTTCAAACTCTTCTCATCCGAGTGCTTTGGTGAAGATGTCAGCAATTTGTTCAGTTGTAGAACAATGTCATAAATTAATTTTCCTAGCCTCTACATGATGTCGAATTAAATGGTAATTTTTTCTTTATTTTCTTGGTGTGATCATGGAATCTAGGGCTCTTGGCCAACTTGATTGCATAAGTGTTGTCAATCAATAAGGGAGTGGAATTTTCTTGCTTCTCCTGCAAATCTTAAAGTATCTGTAATTTCCCCAAGTTTGATATGCAGACCCAAAAACTTACTAATGCTGCAATTTAAATACAAATTATGATATTAAATAACAACCACTCAATGAATCTTCAAACTAGGTAATTCAAGGCATTGTGTTGGGAAATTTGCAGACATGGGAGTAGGCAGTGGAAAGAAACCAAGAGTAATTTCAGAATAGTGAATTCATTTCCCCTAACAAATTTATATCGGGTACCATTCAGGTTTCATATTTCACTATGTGAAAACCTACTCCCATGCTTCTGGGTCACCCGACCATGAAACTGGGGAAATTCATTCCTTCCTTTCTACCAGGGGTCTTGGGGAAAAGTGAAGAGGTGTTATTATTCCTTCATATAGTAGAAAATATGATTTGGGATATTTCATAACATATATGAATATTTCTGAAGAGTTTAGGAAAGAATTGTGATTTTTAGGAAATTTTGGCCTAGTGATTCCCTGGACAATGGAGGCTCCCAAATCACTGTACAACCTCAAAAAAATTATTATATGGATTTATTTATGGGTAGGTGGTTCTTTAATTGATCCATATAAACTTACAAAACTGTATTTTAGTGGGTAGAACTCATTTTATAGCAGAAACTGTAAAACTAGTCAATTAAAACTAGTGTTCTAGCTAGGGTGCAAAATTAAGCATACATCTCGTAGAAGAATGACTTCAATACAGAAAATCACATTTGAAATAAATTAATACCGATTCAATGGAAATATATAATCATTTATACTCATTCCCACAACCTTTTCCTACTCCTTATTACACTAGATTCGTTAATCCCCCCCATTACAATAACAAATTAAGATTTTCATGAGAAACTGAGAGGGTAAAATTAAGGAACGGAATTATTACAGTATTAAAAATATAAATGAAATATTTTATAAGTTTTTACACATCATAGAGCATTGTATTGATTGACCACTACATAATAGGGCGCAAAATGATGGGTAGGAGGCCCAAAATTATGCATAAAGAAGGCTAAGAGCGTAGGTGAAGCTTGGGCTTCACTGGAGCTCAACTTGAATGAGATGGAGACTGAAAAACATGGCTGTTATTATCTCAATATATGAACACCCTGTGCTCCATACCTACAAAGAGAAGAAATGGGGATGAAGGAGTGAGAAGGGAAGGTTTATGGTTCATCTCCCAAGTGTTTGAGGCACATCACTCACAAAGGCATGCTCACATAAGAACAAACCAATTAACACATCAACCAAACTAGTAAATGGAGCTTGAATTATCCTTTAATAGATATTTGGGTGACTTGCTTATCAAGTAGAGGTAATAGGTGACCTGTGAGAGAAAGTCATCCTCAGAGAATCCCTAACCCTAGCCACATATGCACCCTCCTTGAGTAATTGGAAAGTAGGTAACCTTGTGAGTTGTTTCCCTATCCATGTCATTCATCAAACTTGGAAAATGAACCCTCCTTAGGACCAAATTTAGTGCTTTTGTCAATGACAACTTTTTCTTCCTTTCCTGCTTTTGTGTTGAGCCTCCAATTAAAAGAAAACCGTGCCCTACTTAGTCAATTGTTTCCTGCTTTTCCCTATGACAAATTTTCTGAATTTCTTTCTTTTTAGACTAAGGATCAAAAAGGAAACTGCACCCTCCTTAGTCAATTGTTTCCTTCTTTTATTATGACAGCTTTTGTCATAGCTTTTAGGCACTTTCCCTTTTCTCTTTGACTTCTTTTGTCATAGCGTTTCCACTTTCTTAATATCCTCCCTTGGCAAGTTGGATTGCCAATTGTTCCTGACATGGAAAGCTCAATTCCACATGTTATTTGCACAAAATATATTAATGATAAATAAAATTTAAATACATTCCTCAATAATGTTTATTTAGCAAAAGTCTCCTAGGCTAATTAATTTATTCCTTGTAAATAATATTTGGACAAATTTCCCTAGGTGAGGTAATTAATGCATCTTTGACCCCCCAATGTGTTGGGCATGGTCAAAAATTTTATGTCCAAAAATATGGGGACATGATAGTATCTTCCTAAGTGACTCAATCTCCTTTGTTGCTTTTGCAGTTGCCACATATTCTACTTCTGCTGTCAAATCTGTTGGAACTAACTGTTTGCACAATCTCTAGGAAATAATTGTTGATCCAAGGCTCATTGTGTATCCAGAAGTGCAAAATGCTTCTCTCTTTATCTCAATCGAAGCTAATGAGTTTGAAGTCTTCCACCTTAGTGTACTTGAGTCCAATGTCTTGAGTCCCCTTCAATTACCTTAGAACTATTTTTGCTATAGACTAGTGTCCTTCACAAGGGTGTGCATAAATATGGAAAAGAATTCCAACAACATAAGAGATATTTTTTTGGTAGTGGTAAGATAGATAAGGATTCTTACAAGCTATCGGTACTTGGTCGCATCCTCAAATTCTTTTCCTTCACTTGATGTGAGATTCAAATTTTGTTCCATTGGACTTGAGAGAGTGTTGCATTCTGTCATGCAAATTAAGTTCAACAATTCTCCAACATACTTTTTCTGAGATATGAATATGTACTTAGGATGTTGAGTTACTTCAATTCCTAAGTAGTAATGAAGATGTCCTAGATCATTCATTTCAAAACATTTCTTCAAATCTTTCTTTATGGATGCTATATAATTTTCGTTGTTCCCTTTCATCAAAAGGTGATCTACACATACCACAAGAAATATAATAGATCTTTCAACTTTCTTTACAAACAAAGTTGCATCATCAACATTATAATGCTTGAAATTTAGCTTTAGGAGATGCTTGGTTATCTTTTCATACCATGCTCATGGTGCTTGTTTTAGGCCATCAAAGGATTTGAAAATTTTGCATGCCTTGTGTTTGTGTCCATTCACAACAAAACCTTATAGTTGAGACATGAATACATTTTCTTTCAAGTATCCATTTAAGAAAACAATTTTTACTTCCATCTGGTGGGATTTCCACCCATTTTGTGTTTCCATGGAGAGCAAAGTGCAGATGGTATCCCATTTTGTTGTGGGGAAGAATGTTTCTTCATTGTCAGTTCCTCTTTTTGTGAATAGCCTTTTTCCACAAGCATTTCTTTGTGTTTGTCAAGTGAGTCATTTGATTTGTATTTGTTCTTGTATACCCACTTGCATCCAATTGGGTTGGTTCCAACAGGAGGGTGAATGAGCTTTCGGGCTCCATTATTTATGAGTGCATCATATCCATTTTGCATGGCTTCTTTCCATCCATCATATGTAACATCTTCTATAAAGGAATTTGGTTAAAATTTAGCAAATAAATTCAATTCACAATCAAATGAGACATCCATGTCATCACCTAAGTTATCTACTTCTCCTCCATCTTCTTTTCTGGTTGAGTTTCTCATTCCTTTCTTATAAAATTGCCAAATCCACAGGATCATCAGGATGATTGAACCTCACAATTAAAAGAAAGAATGAATGAGGAAAGAATTTAGTGCGAGAATTACCAAACAATAATCATGGAATTATTCAAACAAGAGGAAAAAATTTGACAGCATAACCATAACTGAATAATCAATAACCTATATGTAATACATCCATGATATAATTCGAATATTTGGGAGTGATTCTAATTCCATGACTTGGACTAACTCTAGAGATCGCTAACTATGGAAAAATCACCACTGGAGGCTCACTAGTGCAACTCCATAATACTGAAATGCCTCACATTCAATTAAATGACTAATGTCTAGGTGATAAAAGGTGCCCAATATCCTTAACTCATGCAAAGGTGGTGCTAGAATAACTGAATATGAAAAAACTATGGCCCATCAGAGCATAACTCAACACAAACTAGCATTAATTGTTGGTGGCACGCCCATGACTAGTCAGTGTGGGTTATTAAAATGTAGGGATTGACCTCTAGAGATCCTAAACTCAGGAAAGAGGGAGCATCAAGTGGTAGGTGCCCCATATAACTTATCCATGGAACTAATGAGGTGACAACATACTCCAAATCTATCAAACAAACATTTAGACTAAGGTGGACAAGGGAGGAATACAAAATAATCCTAACACCCCCCCTTAATCCAAACTTGGAAAACCTGGGCCCTGGAAAATGAAAACAAAGGTCACCCATACAATCTAATGCAAAAAAGTAACTGCTCAATAAATTGCTTCTTGCTTGACAAGTAGATTGGTCCTTATCCCAACATGAACACAAACCCCGAAGTATTTCCTATTAGTATTTTCTCCATCCCAGTCTCAGTTAGCTTTTTGAGGGTAGCCTTATCCAGAACAAATATGTTACCATGTTTACTAATGTTTATATATCTATAATTTTATTTTATATTATAGCTATCCCAGTGATGTTGATTGAGATTATGTAATTTTTTTTTCCATAGTAATTTGTCCATAGTACTGGATAGTCTTTATTTTAAGTCTTTTTGTGTTTGATTATCAAAATTTGTTCTATAGGTCAGCAAAATTGTGAATGGGGTGAAATAATAATATAACACCACATATTTATTTTGTTTTAGTTTCACCTCTACATATTCCATGGTTGTAAATATTTCACGATTACAATATCACATTTTCTTATGTCTATATTTGTTAGTTCAATTATTTATTGTAGGTTTCATGTTTTTCCATTTTAACTTTTTTACAAGTATAACCCATTTCACTAAATTTTTAGTCGTTGATTAATTCACTTTATTTTTTTGCAAACATATTCCTTTATACATTTTATATGGTAGTTGAGATTCATCTTCCAATGAGCCTTTTGACTTTTCTATGTGACTATTCATATTCATTATTTATTTACATTATTTACATAATACGTGGAACCATAATTATGAGGATTAGGTTTCCAACATCCCCCCTTTAATCGGAAAGGGGTCTTTGTGAGCCCAGGCATGGTTCTAATTCTTTCAAACTCTTCTCATCCAAGTGCTTTGGTGAATATGTCAGCAATTTGTTCATTTGTGGAATAATGTCATAAATGAATTGTCTTGGCCTCTACATGATGACGAATTAAATGGTACTTTATGTTGATGTGCTTGGTTCGATCATGGAATCTAGGGCTCTTGGCCAACTTGATTGCAAAAGTGCTTTCGATCAATAAGGAAGTGGAATTTTCTCGCTTCTCCAGTAAATCTTAAAGTATCTTCCTAAGCCACTCAATCTCCTTTGTTGCTTTTACAGTTGCCACATATTATGCTTATGTTGTCAAATCTGTTGGAACTAACTGGTTGCATGATATCTAGGAAATAGTTGTTGATCCAAGACTCATTGTGTATCCAAAAGTGGACACGCTTATCTCTTTATCTCAATCAAAGTCTGAATCAATGTACCTAATGAGTTTGAAGTCTTCCACCTTAGTGTTCTTGAGTCCAAAGTCCCAATTCCCCTTCAAGTACCTTAGAACTCTTTTTGTTGCAGACCAGTGTCCTTTACAAGGTTTGTTCATAAATCTGTAAAAGAATGCCAACAACATAAGAGGTATTTATTCTGGTAGTTGTAAGATAGATAAGGGTTCTTACAAGCTATCAGTACTTGGTCGCATCCTCAAAAATATTTTCTTTCACTTGATGTGAGATTCAACTTTTGTTCCATTGGACTTGAGACAGGGTTGCATTCTGTCATGCAAATTCCATTCAAAAATTATCCAACATACTTTTTCTAAGATATGATTGTGTACTTAGGATGTTCAGCCACTTCAATTCCTAGGTAGTAATGAAGATGTCCTATATCATTCATTTCAAAACATTTATTCAAATATTTCTTTATGGATGATATATAATTTTCATTGTTCCCTGTCATCAAAAGGTCATCTACATATACCACAAGAAATACAAGAGATCTTTCAACTTTCTTCACAAACAAAGTTGCATCAACAAGGTTATAATGCTTGAAATTTAGCTTTAGAAGATGCTCAGTTAGCTTTTCATACCTTGTTCATACCATGCTCGTGGTGCTTGTTTTAGGCCATCCAACGATTTGACAATTTCACATACCTTTTGTTCCTGTCCCTTCACAACAAAACCTTTTGGTTGATACATGAAGACATTTTCTTTCAAGTCTCCATTCAAGAAAGTAGTTTTTACATCCATTTGGTTGGATTTCCACCCATTTTGTGCTATCATGGAGATAAGAGTGCAGATGGTATCACATTTTGTTGTGTGGGAGAATGATTCTTCATAGTCAATTCCTTCTTTTTGTGCATATCCTTTCTCCATGGGCCTTGCTTTTTGTTTGTCAAGTGAGCCATCTTATTTGCATTTGTTCTTGTATACCCACTTGTAGCCAATTTGTTTGGTTCCAACTGGAGGGTCAACCACTTTCCAGGTTCCATTCATTATTAGTGCATCATATTCATTTTGTATGGATTCTTTCCATTCATCACATGTAGAAACCTCTATAAAGGAATTTGGTTCAAAGATAGAAGATAAAATCAATTTACAATCAAATGAGACATCCATATCATTATCTGAGTTATCTGCTTCTCCTCCATATTCTTGTCAGGTTGAATTTCTCGTTCCTTTCTTGTAAAATTACCAAATCCACAGGATCATCAAGATGATTGAACCTCACAATGAAAAGAAAGAATGAATAAGGAAAGAATTCAATGCAGCAATTGTCAAACAATAATCATGAAATTATTCAAAAAAGAGGCGAAAATTTGACAGCATAACCACAACTGAATAATTGGTAACCTATATGTAATACATCCATGATACAATAGATATAATTAGAATCTATGGGAGTGATTCTAATTCCATGACTTGGACTGACTCCAGAGATGGATAACTGTGGAAAAATCACTAGTGGAGGCTCACTAATGCAACTCCAAAATATTGAAATGCCTCACATTCAATTAACTAACTAACGTCTAGGTGAGAAAAGGTGCCCAATATCCTTAAATCATATAAAGGTGGCACTAGGATAAATGAAGATGAACTAACTATGGCTTATTGGAGCATAACTCTACACAAACTAGCATTAATTGTTGGTGGCACTCCCATGACTAGTCAATGTGGGTTACTAAAATGTAGGGATTTACCTATGGAGCTCCTAAAATTAGGAAAGGGGGAGAATAAAGTGGTAGGTGGGCCCCATATAAATTCTCCATGGCACTAATGAGGTGGCAACATATTCCTAAGCTAGCAAAGAAACATTTAGACTATGGCAGACAAGGGAGGAATACAAAATAATCCTAACACCCCCCCCCTAATCCAAACTTGGAAAACCTGCGCCCTAGCTAATGAAACCAAAGGTCACCCATACTATCTAATGCAAGAAATTAACTACTCAATAAACTGAGGAAACATGGAAAACCTCATGGAACCTCCCCCCCCCCTTCAAAATGAACAGTGAACCAGGAATAATACTGAATCAAACCTTCACACCAAGAAGTGATCCGAGAAAAAAAAATATTTTCAATGAAATATTTTGTGAATATGTCCACAACCTTCTCCTTTATAAGGCAATAATATAGAATAATAGCCTTACTATGCACTAGTTCCTGGATGTAGTGCATGTGGACTTCAATGTGTTTGGTCTGCTGCTTTTGTATTGGACCATTGGAAATTTTAATTAGACTTTGATTATCATAGGATATGTCTACTAAAGGAGAAGTGCGAATGCTAAACTCTGTCAAAATCCCATGTATCCCAACTACTTGAATAGTTGCATTTACAACCCCTCAATACTCTACTTCATCTTAAGAGAGAGATGAGAGAGAGAGAGAAATAATTGCTTGCTTCTTGCTTGACCAGTAGATTGGTCCTTATCCCAACATGAACACAAATCCTGAAGTATATTTCCTATCAGTACTGTCTCCATCCAAGTCTAAGTTAGTAAAACCAACTAGATCTAGTTGAGCACCATCATAATAGTTGATCCCAAACTCTCTAGTATCTTGCACATAATGCAAGATGTGCTTTTTTTCCTTCCAATGCATCTCATGTGCCTCCTGTGTGAACCTAGAAAGAACACTCACAGCATATGACAAGTTTGGTCTTGGATGAGTGAGGTAAAATAAGCTACCAATCAGCTTTTGGTAGAGAGTTATATCAGCCAGTGATGTAGAACCACCTTCTTCCAATCTGATGCCAGATAAGAAGGGGAAGGATGCTTCTTTACAATCTGACATATGTAATCTCCTAAGAAAATATCCAATGCATATGGACTGAGTAATCATGATCCCTGGATATTTTTTATTCACTTAAAGGCCAATAAACTACCTTAGCATCCCTACATCTGTCATGGAAAATGCCTTACTCAAGGCTGACTTGATGTCCCTCAATCTAGTAGCTGAATTAAGGGCACATAGAGGACATTTTTGAACACTCCATGATAAAAATGAATTGAACCATTCTCAATAGTTCGGATTTGAGATTTATCTCCCATGTGTATGCTAGTTCCACCAGAGAGATCCACATAAGAGAATGATTCATTGGAGGTAACCATGTGGCTGGAGGATCCATTGTGAATGACTCATTGTGTATCCAGAAGTGGACACGCTTATCTCTTTATCTCAATCGAAGTCTGAATCAATGTACCCAACGAGTTTGAAGTCTTCCACCTTAGTGTTCTTGAGTCCAAAGTCTCGATTCACATTCAAGTACCTTAGAACTCTTTTTGTTGCAGACCAGTGTCCTTTACAAGGTTTGTTCATAAATCTGTAAAAGAATTCCAACAACATAAGAGATATTTATTCTAGTAGTTGTAAGATAGATAAGGGTTCTTACAAGGTATCAGTACTTGGTCGCATCCTCAAAAACATTTTCTTTCACTTGATGTGAGATTCAACTTTTGTTCCATTGGACTTGAGAGAGGGTTGCATTCTGTCATGCAAAGTCTGTTCAACAATTCTCCAACATACTTTTTCTAAGATATGATTGTGTACTTAGGATGTTCAGTCACTTCAATTCCTAGGTATTAATGAAGATGTTCTAGATCATTCATTTCAAAACATTTATTCAAATCTTTATTTAAGGATGCTATATAATTTGCATTGTTCCCTGTCATCAAAAGGTCGTCTACATATACCACAATAAATCCAAGAGATCTTTCAACTTTCTTCACAAACAAAGTTGCATCAACAAGGTTATAATGCTTGAAATTTAGCTTTAGAAGATGCTCGGTTAGCTTTTCATACCTTGTTCATACCATGCTCGTGGTGCTTGTTTTAGGCCATCCAATGATTTGACAATTTTGCATACCTTTTATTCTTGTCCCTTCAGAACAAAACCTTCTGGTTGATACATGAATACATTTTCTTTCAAGTCTCCATTCAAGAAAGCAGTTTTTACATCCATCTGGTTGGATATCCACCCATTTTGTGCTATCATGGAGATAAGAGTGTAGATGGTATCGCATTTTGTTGTGTGGGAGAATGTTTCTTCATAGTCAATTCCTTGTTTTTGTGCATATCCTTTCTCCATGACCCTTTCTTTTTGTTTGTCAAGTGAGCCATCTTACTTGCATTTATTCTTGTATACCCACTTGCAGCCAATTTGTTTGGTTCCAACTGGAGTGTCAACCACTTTTCAATTTCCATTCATTATTAGTGCATCATATTCATTTTGTATGGATTATTTCCATTCATCACATGTAAACACCTCTATAAAGGAAGTTGGTTCAAAGCTACAAGATAAAATCAATTTACAATCAAATAGACATCCATATCATTATCTGAGTTATCTGCTTCTCCTCCATATTCTTGTCGGGTTGAATTTCTCATTCCTTTCTTGTAAAATTACCAAATCCATAGGATCATCAAGATGATTGAACCTCACAATGAAAAGAAAGAATGAATGAGGAAAGAATTCAATGCAAGAATTTTCAAACAATAATCATGAAATTATTCAAACAAGAGGCAAAAATTTGACAGCATAACCATAACTGAATAATCGGTAACCTATATGTAATACATCCATAATACAATAGATATAATTATAATCTATGGGAGTGATTCTAATTCCATGACTTGGACTAACTCCAGAGATGGCTAACCGTGGAAAAATCACCAGTGGAGGCTCACTAGTGCAACTCCAGAATATTGAAACGCCTCACATTCAATTAACTGACTAAGGTCTAGGTGAGAAAAGGTGCCCAATATCCTTAAATCATCCAAAGGTGGTATTAGAATAAAAGAATATGAACTAACTATGGCTATTAGAGCATAAATCAACACAAACTAACATTAATTGTTGGTGGCACTCCCATGACTAGTCAATGTGGGTTACTAAAATGTAGGGATTTACCTATGGAGATCCAAAAATCAGGAAAGAGGGAGCATCAAGTGGTAGGTGGGCCCCATATAAATTCTCCATGGCACTAATGAGGTGGCAACATATTCCTAAGCTAGCAAACAAACATTTAGACTATGGTGGACAAGGGAGGAATACAAAATAATCCTAACACCCCCCCTTAATCCAAACTTGGAAAACCTATGCCCTAGCAAATGAAACCAAAGGTCACCCATACTATCTAATGAAAGAAATTAACTGCTCAATAAACTGAGGAAATGTGGAAAACCTCATGGAACATCCCCCCTCCCCCCCCACCTTCAAAATGAACAGTGAACCAGGAATAATACTGAATCAAACCTTCACACCAAGAAGTGACCCGAGAAAAAAAAATATTGTTAGTGAAATATTTTGTGAATATGTCCACAACCTTCTCCTCTATAAGGCAGTAATATAGAATAATAGCCTTACTATGCACTAGTTCCTAGATGTAGTGCATGTGGACTTCAATGTGTGTGGTCTTCTGCTTCTGTATTGGACCACTGGAAATTTTAATTAGACTTTGACTATCATAGGATATGTCTACTGAAGGAGAAGTGCGAATGCTAAACTCTGGCAGAATCCCATGTATCCCAACTACTTGAATAGTTGCATTTACAACCCCTCAATACTCTACTTCATCTTAAGAGAGGGATAAGAGAGAGAGAAAGAATTTCTTGCTTCTTGCTTGACCAGTAGATTGGTCCTTATCCCAACATGAACACAAATCCTGAAGTATATTTCCTATCAGTACTGTCTCCATCCCAATATGAGTTAGTAAAACCAACCAGATCTAGTTGAGGACCATCATAATAGTGGATCCCAAACTCTCTAGTAACCTGCACATAATGCAAGATGTGGTTTGTTTCCTTCCAATGCATCTCATGTGGCTCCTGTGTGAACCTAGAAAAAACACGCACAACATATGACAAGTTTGGTCTCAGATGAGTGAGGTACAATAAACTACCAATCAACTTTCGGTAGAGAGTTATATCAGCCAGGGGTGTAGAACCACCTTCTTCCAATCTGATGCTAGATAAGAAGGGGAAGGATGCTTCTTTGCAATTTTACATATGTAATATCCTAAGCAAATATCCAATGTATATGGACTGAGTAATCATGATCCCTGGATCTTTTTTATTCACTTAAAGGCCAATAAAATACCTTAGCATCCCTACATTTGTCATGGCAAATGCCTTGCTCAAGGCTGACTTGATGTCCCTCAATCCAGCAGCTGAATTGAGGGCATTAATCTTGCACATTGATCTAGGAACAAAGAATCAATCTCATCAAAGAATAATCAACAAATACTCATGAAATTGTGTTAATCGGAACCGGAATTGGTTTCCTCTCTGTATATTTAATAAACATTGAATGGTTACAATACCAATGTCAAGCAATAGCTTGAATCCATGAGGAATTCAAATACCTACGGAGGAAATTCGAATTCAATGAGTGAGTGTAGCTTAACTGACTCTCAACCATAGGTTCATACACAATTAACCACTTAACCAAAACCCTAATTGACTCACCAAACCCTAACTGAAGTTGGAGTGCAATAAATGACTGAATCTCAACTGAAGGAGATCAAACACATGTCATAGCAATCCAACCAGCAAGTGCTAGTGCTCCATGACTTCAATGAACCCCGATGAGGTTAAATGAAGCTGAACTAACCATTAGAAGTTGGTGGAGGTGCCCTGTTGACTCCAGATCATTAAATAATAATAAATAATCATTAAATGATATATTTAATGAGAGGAGGCACCTTAACTGATTGGTTGAACTGATTGTAACCACTAGTTAGCAATTAGGTGCATTAATATCACTCAGATCACCCCCAAAGTGCTCTAGTTAGCCTCCTTGACTGTAGGAGAAGGCTAAGTTAGCCTCCTTGATTGTAGGTAGGCGTGGGTGTGACTGGATGATGGCAATTAATGCTCCACTGATGTCAATTAATGTCAATTATACTTAGGATAGTGGTTTAACTAGGACAATTTGACCAAAAAGAGTGTGTATGATGGTAAATGTCTCCAACACCCCCCCTTAAGCTATACTCAGGAAGAGTTAGAAAACATATGTGCATAAAAATGCTAGGGCCCTGGCAACTAAGGCCATAGGTCACCCTGTACAATAAATCAACTGAAACAATGCTCAAAACAAACTAAGTGAGGAAAAGAGGGAAAACCCAGTGGGAACAAAACCCCCCCTCAAGCTGAACACTGAAAGTAGTCTTGATCACCCTGATGAACTCACCCCCAACAGTGAACGGAGGTAAGTGAACTTCTTTTCTGAAAAGCTCTTGGTGAAGATGTCTGGAGGAATCTTCCACTTTGGAATAANTCTGCAATCTGCTCATCAGTCGGGTAGTATTGCAGAATGATGGTCCTGTCATGCACTAGCTCCCTGATGTAGTGCATGTGAATCTCTACATGCTTGGTCCTTTTCCTGGTAACTAGATCTGTGGATATCTTAATAGCACTCTAGTTGTCACAAAATAGGACAGTGGACAAAGTAATACCAAGATCAAACTCTGAAAGAATGCCTTGCAACCAAACTGCTTGGATGCAAGCATTCACCACTCCTCGATACTTGGCCTCTGCTGAAGATAGTGCTATGGCAGCCTGCTTTTTGCTTGACCAGAAAATAGGGCCACCACCAAACATGAATACATATCCAGAAGTTGACTTCCGATCAATAGAATCATCTGCCCAATCGAAATCTGTGTATCCAACCAGCTCTAGCTCGGAGTTTGCAGCATAGTGAATGTCGTAGGTCCTGGTTCCCTGAATGTACTAGAGGATCCTCTTGGCTGCCTTCCAATGAATATCATGAGGCTGTTGCATGTATATTGATACATCATTCATGGAATAACAAATATCAGGCCTAGAATGTGTCAAGTACAACAAGCTACCAATCAGCTGTCGATAGATAGTGCAGTCCATGGGAGGTGTGTGTTTTCCTTCTTCAAGGATGATCCCTGAAAGGAAAGGGAATGGTGCAGGCCTAAATTCATCCGTGTTAAACTTGAATAACAGGTCTGAAATGTATTTTTATTGAGTGACCATAATCCCATCAGAATTTTGCTCGATTTCGAGCCCCAAAAATTGTTTTAGAAGCCCCAAATCACTCATTTCAAAGGCATTGTGGAGAGCAGTTTTGATGGATGAAATGGAGGAAACTGTGCTACCTGTGATCAGTAAGTCATTAACATATAAAACAATGATAATTATATGACCATAATTCTGCTATAAATACACATTTGGATCTGATATACATCTCTGAAATTTTTGCGAGAGAAGGAAGGCATCCATCTTGGAATACCACTCTCTTGGGGCTTGTTTTAACCCGTATAGTGACTTCTTTAGCTTGCAAAACAAAGATGGATCAGTGATGTATCCCTCAGGATGATTCATTTATATCTCCTCATGAATATCTCCATGTAGAAAGGATGACTTAACATCCATGTGATGCACCTCCCAGTGCTTGGATGCGGAAATAGCCAAAACAAGGCGGATGGAGTCCATTTTTGCAACCGGTGCAAAGGTCTCATGGTAGTCCACTCCTTGGAACTGAGAGAAACATTTTGCTACCATCCTTGCCTTATATTTTCAAGTGCTTCCATCAGTAGAAATTTTTTTTTGAAACAACCACTTGCATTGAACCAATTTCCTTCCCAGAGGAAGAGAAACTAGCTCCCAAGTAGTGTTTTTCTGAAGAGAATTCATCTCTTCATCCATGGAAACTTGCCATCTCGGATCATTTCGAGAATGGTAGTAGGATTTTGGATCTGAACTAATCATCAAATAGCAAGTTTCAGACAGAAAATTATCAGAACAAGAGAGCACAATACTTGATCTTTGGAAATCAGACCGGGTTCTCCTTGGATCATCCAGATTTCCAATGTTGTCTCCTGCGGAGGAGAGTGTCTGTTGGGTCCATGTAGGAAGATGATTTTTCACTTCAGGTTCTGATTCAAAATTTTATTATTGCTGCACACTAATATCAGAAATCATAGGATCCAAATCAGGTTCATCACCCCCAATTTCATTATCCAAATATTCAGTGGAACAGGAAGGAAATTCAACAATTTTCTCCTTCACTAGTTCCACCTCGTGAAGAGGCTCATTGAACTTGACACTTCTCTCGATGATGATCTGTTTGGTATTGATATCCAGTAGCTTGAATCCTTTAGATTCATTAGGATACCCAATAAAGAAACATTCTATGCTTTGCGGTTGCAAAGCCCTTATTTTATCAAGCGGAATCCGGGCCCATGCAGTGGACCCAAACACCCGTAGGTTCGACACATTTGGCTTGTGTCCGAAGTATGCTTCGAAAGGAGTATTTCCTTTCACAGATGAATGTGGCACCCTGTTCTAAATGTATGCTGCAGCATGCATGGCTTTATCCCACAAATTTGCAGCAATCTTCTTTGACTCCAACATACAGGTGGTCATCTCCTTGAGAGACCGGTTCTTCCTTTCCGCTACTCCGTTCTGCTGGGGAGTATAAGGAATTGAATGCTGGAACTGAATACCACTTTGGGAGCATATGTACAGAAACTCATTACTGACATATTCCCCTCCATTATCAAATCTCAAGATCTTGATCTTAAACCCAGAGGCATTTTCGATCAAGGCCTTCAATTCAGAAATTTTTTCACATACTTCTGATTTCTTTTTGAGAAAGAAAACCCATGTATACCTTGAAAAATCATCAATAAAAGTAAGGAGGTACCTTGATCCATTCATGGATGTGACATGCATCGGACCACTGATATTAGAATGTATCATCCCAAATATGCTTGTAGCTCGGTTTGCCTTCCCTCGATCAAACTTGTGCTCAGGGTGTTTTCCAATCACACAGCCCTTGCAGACTCCCGTGGTTGCCTTGATGATAGGGAGGCCTTCAACCATGGAGTTTTTCTATAATTTCTGCAAATATTTGAAATTAATTTGGCCAAACCTCTCATGCCACAGCCTACTAACCTCATTTCCATGAGTTAGCAGAGCGGTGGGCTTTGCATCCACAACAAAGTGAGAGAAATCATAGGATTTTGCATGATGGTTTGCAAGGCCTTTAGCAATGAGTTTCCCGGATGTAATTTCTGTTATCCAACATCGTTTGGTTTGAAAGAGACTCTCTTAGGCATTCCTGTATGTGTCATCTGATAGACACTAAGGATATTTGCTGCTAGAGACGGTACATACAAAACATTAGAGAAAAACCATTTTCTAGATCTATAGTACCTTGTCCTTCGGAAATAATGGTGGAGTCATCTCCCATGTGGATAGGGATGGATTTGCTAGTCTCCAAGGATGAAAAGGATTCTTTTTTCAACCATCATGTGATTTGAATCTCCACTGTCAATCAGCAATGCTTTGGACTTCGAAGTGCTTGCCATGAGGGCATGACCTTTCTCATGCTGTGGTTCCCGATCTTGGTGATCTCTCCTCCGAAAGCTCTCCGGAAGATTGATGTGATTCCTCTCAAGGAGAGAGGTTGCTTCATCAAGATTTTTCTTCATGCAAGTATGTTCAGGGTGAAAAACCTTCCCGCAGTAAGAATACCTGACTTTTTCTTTCCCATTGTGCCCTTTTCCTTTGTTCTTCCTTGAGTCGGAAGATTCATCATACTGCTGGTTTTCAACTCTAGGCTTGGGAGCATCAAATTTAGTTTTCTGATTTTTCTGCTGCTTTCCTTTACCCTTCAGATCTTTGGGCCCCGATACATGGAGGACTTGATCATGGGAAGATCGAATGATCCCCATCTGGACAAGCTTGTCATGTTCATTAGTTAGGGACTCAATGAAGGCATTGAGTGTAGGCATCTTCCATTCGGGGGTTGTGAGCTTCCTCGCATGGAATGTAGAAACAAAAAATGAATAATCAGCCCTGAGTTTGGAGAGGATGGCAAGGATGAGCTGATCATCCTCCTTCTCCACTTTGCATTGCTTCAAGAGTAAAATAGTATGCTTGAACTTTGTAAAGAAATCATTCAGAGTCTCGAAATTGGTAGGTTGGAGAGACATGAGTTCATTTTCGAGTTGGTAAACTCTCAAGTCATCATGCTTTTCGTATAGAGATTCCAATTTGTCCCATATTTCTTTCGGTGTATTCATATTCGTAAGATGGAAGAGAAGGGCTTCAAAAATAGAGAGGCACAAGAAACCGAAGGCTTCATCCTTCTTGTTCAAGAATCTTGATTTTTCTATGGCGGATCCAGGCTCAACTTCAGTGTCCATGGTGACTCTATGGAGTCCTTTGGAGCGCAAATGAATCTCCATTTTATTTTTCCATGAGTGGAAATTGTAAGGAGTCAAGAGATCTACTGAGGAGGCCATCTGGATATGCTGTAGCGAATGCTTCACATGTAGAAACCTGAAAATCAAAACAGAAAGGGAAAAATAAGGTCAGACAGCCTGCACATTCTAGGCTTTCATCACACCCAACATAGTCAATCAAACAAGCTTGATCAACAAGTTCTTTTCTTGGGATATTGAGTGGTAAGCCTTGGCTTCTGGTGTGGTGTTGGAATTTTGAGCTATTGCTCACTTTTCATGGAGAAATCTGTTAAAAAGCTTGTTTTTGAGAGATAGTTCTCTGTCCCGCCGTAAGCTATGATACCATATTAATCTTGCACATTGATCTAGGAACAAAGAATCAATATCATCAAAGAATAATCAACAAATACTCATGAAATGGTGTTAATCAAAATCAAAATTGGTTTCCTCTCTGTATATTTAATAAACAATGAATGGTTACAATACCAATGTCAAGCAATAGCTTGAATCCATGAGGAATTCGAATACATAAGGAGGCAATTCGAATTCAATGAGTGAGTCTAGATTAACTGACTCTAAACCATAGGTTCACACACAGTTAACCACTTAACCAAAACCCTAATTGACTCACCAAACCCTAACTGAAGTCGGAGTGCAATAAATGACTGAATCTCAACTGAAGGAGATCAAACACATGTCATAGCAAGCCAACCATCAAGTGCTAGTGCTCCATGACTTCAATGAACCCCAATGAGGTTAACTGAAGATGAACTGACCATCAGAAGTTGGTGGAGGTGCCCTGTTGACTCCAGATCATTAAATAATAATAAATAATCATTAAATAATATATTTAATGAGAGTAGGCACCTTAATTGACTGGTTGAACCGATTGTAACCACCAGTTAGCAATTAGGTGCATTAATATCACTCAAATCACCCCTGGAATGCTCCAGTTAGCCTCCTTGACTGTAGGAGAAGGCTAAGTTAGCCTCATGTAGGTAGGCATGGGTGTGACTAGATGATGGCAATTAATGCTCCACTGATGTCAATTAATGTCAATTATACTTAGGATAGTGGTTTAACTAGGCCAATTTGACCAAAAAGAGTGTGTATGATGGTAAATGTCTCCAACAGAGGGCACATAGAGGACATTTTTGAACACCATGATAAAACTGAATTGAACCATTCTCAATAGTTGGGATTTGAGAGTCATCTCCCATGTGTATGCTAGTTCTACCAGAGAGATCCAGAGAAGAGAATGATTCCTTGGAGGTAACCATGTGTTTGGAGGATCCAGAATCAATGAGAAAAGCCTTTGATTGAGAAAACCCTACCTTGAGGGCATGTCATCTCTCATGGTATTCAGTCTTTTTTCTAGCCTCAGGCTTCCTTGCTCCTTTAGGGAGGGAAATATTATGTTGTTAAAGGAGTCTTGACATTTGATCAATTGTATTCTTGATACATAGGTTCTCTAGATGATTCCCTCTCTTGCAATACATACACTTTCCCTCTCAAACCTTTTATGCTCATCCTTCTTAGAACCAGAGGCCCTGTCAGAAGGATTTTTCTTCTCTTTAGGTTTGGATTCAATGTTCTTTTTTTACTTCCCATTATTTCTACCTTTAGCTTGCACATTCTTCATCTCCCCAACAAAGAGAGCTTGATTCTTGGAGGCTTTGAGGGCTCCCATCTGGATCAACTTTTCTTGTTCTTGAATGATGGATTCAATGAATGCATCAAGAGAGGGAATTCGCTAGTTTGGGGTTGTCAGTCTCCCACGGGGGCTTCTCCAACGGGAAATAACCATATCACATCTATTCATATTTTGAGTTTATTAATTATAAAAAAAAAATCATTATATTGGGGACATATTAAGGGTTGAGGGGGTTATTATATGTGCAAAAAAAAATGCAATATCCATGGGGGTTTTATTATCAAACGACGCAAAGAAGAGACCCAAAAAATAGGAGCGGGGGAGCATTGACATAGCTTGACGGTAGTTGCACAGGGGATGGGGTGGGGATGGGGGAGAATTGACATAGCTTGACGGTAGTTGCACAGGGGATGGGGTGGAGAGGGTTGCATTCTGTCATGCAAATTCCATTCATAAATTCTCCAACATACTTTTTCTGAGATATGATTGTGTACTTAGGATGTTCAGCCACTTCAATTCCTAGGTAGTAATGAAGATGTCCTATATCATTCATTTCAAAACATTTATTCAAATCTTTCTTTATGGATGCTATATAATTTTCATTGTTCCCTGTCATCAGAAGGTCATCTACATATACCACAAGAAATACAAGTGATCTTTCAACTTTCTTCAAAAACAAAGTTGCATCAACAAGGTTGTAATGCTTGAAATTTAGCTTTAGAAGATGCTCAGTTAGCTTTTCATACCTTGTTCATACCATGCTCGTGGTGCTTGTTTTAGGCCATCCAACGATTTGACAATTTTGCATACCTTTTGTTTTTGTCCCTTCACAACAAAACCTTTTGGTTGATACATGAAGACATTTTCTTTCAAGTCTCCATTCAAGAAAGCAGTTTTTACATCCATTTGGTTGGATTTCCACCCATTTTGTGCTATCATGGAGATAAGAGTGCAGATGGTATCACATTTTGTTGTGTGGGAGAATGCTTCTTCATAGTCAATTCCTTATTTTTGTGCATATCCTTTCTCCATGAGCCTTGCTTTTTGTTTGTTAAGTGAGCCATCTTATTTCCATTTGTTCTTGTATACCCACTTGTAGCCAATTTGTTTGGTTCCAACTGGAGGGTCAACCACTTTCCAGGTTCCATTCATTATTAGTGCATCATATTCATTTTGTATGTCTTCTATCCATTCATCACATGTAGAAACCTCTATAAAGGAAGTTGGTTCAAAGCTAGAAGATAAAATCAATTTACAATCAAATGAGACATCGATATCATTATCTGAGTTATCTGCTTCTCCTCCATATTCTTGTTAGGTTGAATTTCTCGTTCCTTTCTTGTAAAATTACCAAATCCACAGGATCATCAAGATGATTGAACCTCACAATGAATAAGGAAAGAATTCAATGCAACAATTGTCAAACAATAATCATGAAATTATTCAAACAAGAGGCGGAAATTTGACAGCATAACCACAACTGAATAATCGGTAACCTATATGTAATACATCCATGATATAATAAATATAATTAGAATCTATGTGAGTGATTCTAATTCCATGACTTGGACTGACTCCAGAGATGGATAACCGTGGAAAAATCACCAGTGGAGGCTCACTAATGCAACTCCAAAATATTGAAAAGCCTCACATTCAATTAACTAACTAATGTCTAGGTGAGAAAAGGTGGCCAATATCCTTAAATCATGCAAAGGTGGCACTAGAATAAATGAAGATGAACTAACTATGGCTCATCGGAGCATAACTCAACACAAACTAGCATTAATTGTTGGTGGCACTCCCATGACTAGTCAATGTGGGTTACTAAAATGTAGGGATTTACCTATGGAGCTCCTAAAATCGGGAAAGGGGGAGAATCAAGTGGTAGGTGGGCCCCATATAAATTCTCCATTGCACTAATGAGGTGGCAACATATTCCTAAGCTAGCAAAGAAACATTTAGACTATGGTAGACAAGGGAGGAATACAAAATAATCCTAACACCCCCCCCCTAATCCAAACTTGGAAAACCTGCACCCTAGCAAATGAAACCAAAGGTCACCCATAATATCTAATGCAAGAAATTAACTACTCAATAAACTGAGGAAACGTGGAAAACCTCATGGAACCTCCCCCCCCTTCAAAATGAACAGTGAACCAGGAATAATACTGAATCAAACCTTCACACCAAGAAGTGATCCGGGAAAAAAAAATATTTTCAGTAAAATATTTTGTGAATATGTCCACAACCTTCTCCTTTATAAGGCAGTAATATAGAATAATAGCCTTACTATGCACTAGTTCCTGGATGTAGTGCATGTGGACTTCAATGTGTTTGGTCTGCTGCTTTTGTATTGGACCATTGGAAACTTTAATTAGACTTTGATTATCATAGGATATGTCTACTAAAGGAGAAGTGCAAATGCTAAACTCTGTCAAAATCCCATGTATCCCAACTACTTGAATAGTTGCATTTACAACCCCTCAATACTCTACTTCATCTTAAGAGAGAGATGAGAGAGAGAGAGAAATAATTACTTGCTTCTTGCTTGACCAGTAGATTGGTCCTTATCCCAACATGAACACAAATCCTGAAGTATATTTCCTATCAGTACTATCTCCATCCAAGTCTAAGTTAGTAAAATCAACAAGATCTAGTTGAGCACCATCATAATAGTTGATCCCAAACTCTCTAGTATCTTGCACATAATGCAAGATGTGTTTTTTCTCCTTCCAATGCATCTCATGTGCCTCCTGTGTGAACCTAGAAAGAACACTCACATCATATGACAAGTTTGGTCTTGGATGAGTGAGGTACAATAAGCTACCAATCAGGTTTTGGTAGAGAGTTATTTCTGCCAGGGGTGTAGAACCACCTTCTTCCAATCTGATGCCAGATAAGAAGGGGAAGGATGCTTCTTTACAATCTGATATATGTAATCTCATAAGAAAATATCCAATGTATATGGACTGAGTAATCATGATCCCTGGATCTTTTTTATTCACTTAAAGGCCAATAAACTACCTTAGCATCCCTACATCTGTCATGGAAAATTCCTTACTCAAGGCTGACTTGATGTCCCTCAATCTAGCAGCTGAATTAAGGGCACATAGAGGAAATTTTTGAACACTCCATGATAAAAATGAATTGAACCATTCTTAATAGTTGGGATTTGAGAGTTATCTGCCATGTGTATGCTAGTTCCACCAGAGAGATCCACAGAAGAGAATGATTCATTGGAGGTAACCATGTGGTTGGAGGATCCAGAATCAATGAGAAAAGAGCCTTTGATTGAGAAAGAACTTGCTTGAGGGCATGTCATCTCTCATGGTATTTAGTCTTGTTTATAGCATCAGGCTTCCTTTATCCTTCAGGGAGGGAAATATTATGTTTTTAAAGGAGTCTTAACATTTGATCAATTGTATTCTTGACACATAGGTACTCTAGATGATTCCCTCTCTTGCAATACATACACTTGGCCTTCTCAAACCATTTATGCTCATCCTTATTAGAACCAAAGGCCCCGTCAGAAGGATTTTTCTTGTCATTAGGTTTGGATTCAATGTTCTTTTTTTCCTTCCCATTCTTTCTACCTTTAACTTGTGCATTCTTCGTCTCCCCAACCAAGAGATCTTGATTCTTGGAGGCTTTGAGGTCTCCCATCTGGATCAAATTTTCTTATTCTTGAATGATGGATTCAATGAATGCATCAAGAGAGGGAATTCACTAGTTTGGGGTTGTCAGTCTCCCATGGGGGATTCACTACCGAGAAATAACCATATCACGTCTATTCATATTTTGGGTTTATTAATTATAAAAAAAATCATTATATTGGGGACATATTAAGGGTTGAGGGGGTTATTATATGTGCCTGAAAAATATGCAATATCCATGGGGGTTTTATTATCAAACGACGTGGAGAAGTGACCCAAAAAATAGGAGTGGGGGAGCATTGACAAAGCTTGATGATAGTTGCATGGGGGATGGGGTGAGGATGGGGAGCATTGGGGTTTTGGGTCACGAGGGAAATCTAGCTACAAAGGATCAAATATAAATCCAGAATCAATGAGATTTCTTGGAAATATTGAACCCACCCTTACCCTTTATCTCTTTATGTTGATATAGCACCAACAACAGATCCATTTAAGGAAAGCTCACTGAGTTAAGGCAGGGAAACTCGCTTGGTGGATACTGAGAGCATTCATTTGTATTACCTTTCTTTGGCCTACATTGATGGGTTTTTGTGGTAAGAAATAAGAACATAAGTTCCAATCACATTTCGTGGTCACAGTTGGTGAGGGAGCTGCAAGCTATTATATTATCACATATTCCTTCAAGAATTGTGTGATTGGCCATTATGCACATGTTATTATTGCAAACCCTTTACATGAGAAGATTCCTCATTTGGTTGTGGTTGTTCATCCAATGTGCAACAGGTTTGATGAAAATTTGGTCCATTGACAATGGGAAAAAATAGAAGACCTATGGAAGAAACATGTGGAACATTTTGTAGGACTTATTATTGGTCATTCCTCGGATGGGGATAGTAGGAGAAGAATGCTTATTTTGAAGGGTTATTAATCAACAAAAGGCATGAGATATCAAATTCCTTGGGAAGGGTGGAGGATAACTAGGTTGTATGATGGCTTTAAAGTAACATGACTTCATGACCAGGATTACATCCACAATGGAAAAAATCTAGTGAATCCTTTGTTTAGTGGTCGACGAGATTTGATTGTTGGACAAGAGTTGATTAGTTTATACCATGTAAGAATGGTTTATAACAATTTTAAAGTGGATGAACACAATATTAAAATTGAGGATATAGAGAGGGTTGATCACCACAACTAGGGTTCAACACAACGCATTGGTTCAAGGCATGTCTAGAGGTGCTTGAAGGAAATGAGAAGTACAAGTGGGAGGACAGAGAGGACATCGGGTACAGAGACCTATCTAGAAATCACCATTGACTATATCGATATTTTTTGTCTCCTAGTTTGACTATTCGGGAAAGAGTGCAAAATTCTTCAAGAGTCCATCATTTCTTCACGTTATGGCTATGTTGGGTCAGAGAACAAGAAAATACTAATGTCAACATTAATTTCATTAGCAAAGAAGCATATCAAGATGTGAAAATTTTAATTATTTGATTAACATAGAAGTGGATAATTGACACTACTTTGAGACAACCTCTTAGTTGTATAACCCTCATAAAGACTTTCAACTTTACATAGATCACATTCCATGGTTGTAAATATTTCACTATTACAACATATCAAATTTTCTTATGTCTATATTTGTTTGTTCAAGTATTCGTTGTAGGTCTAATGTTTTTCCATTTTAACTTTTCTACAAGTGTAACCCATTTCACTAGGTTTTAAGTTGCTTGTTAATTCACTGTATATTTACATAATACTTGGAACCATAATCACAAGGATTAGGTTTCCAACATCCCCCCTTTAATCTGAAGGGGTCTTTGTGAGTCCAGGCATGGTTCTAAATCTTTCAAACTCTTCTCATCCAAGTGCTTTGGTGAAGATGTCAGCAATTTGTTCATTTGTAGAATAATGTCGTAAATGAAATTTCCTGGCCTCTACATGATGTCGAATTGAATGGTACTTTTTTCTTTACTTTCTTTGTGTGATCATGGAATCTAGGGCTCTTGGCCAACTTGATTGCAGAAGTGTTGTCGATTAATAAGGGAGTGGAATTTTCTTGCTTCTTCTGCAAATCTTAAAGTATCTGTAATTTTCCCAAGTTTGATATGCATACCCTAACACTAACTAATGCTGCAATTTAAATACAAATTCTGATATTAAATTACAACCACTCAGTGAATCTTCAAACACGGTAATTCAAGGCATTTTGTTGGGAAATTTGTGAACATGGGAGTAGGTAGTGGAAAGAAACCAAGAGTAAGTTCAGAACAGTGAATTCATTTCCCCTATCACATTTATATCAGGTACCATTTAGGTTTCATATTTCACTATGCGAAAACCTACTCCCACGCTTCTGGGTCACCCAACCGTGAAACTGGGGAAATTCATTCCTTCCTTTCGACTAGGGGGCTTGGGGAAAAGTGAAGAGGTGTTATTAGGCCTTCATACAGTATGATTTGGGATATTTCATAACAACTATGAATATTTATGAAGAGTTTAGGAAAGAATTGTGATTTTTAGGAAATTTTGGCCTAGTGATTCCTTGGACAATGGAGGCTCCGAAATAACTGTACGAACTCAAATAAATTCTCATATAGATTTATGTATGGGTATTTGGGAATTTTAGTGATCCATAGAAACTTACAGAACCAGATTTTAGTGGGTAGAACTCATTTTATAGCAGAAACTCTAAAACTAGTCAATTAAAACTAGTGTTCTAGCTAGGGTGCAAGATTAAGCATAAATATTGTAGAAGAATGAATTCAATACAGAAAAATACATTTGAAATAAATTAATACCAATTAAGTGGACATATATAATCATTTATACATTCCCACAACCTTTTCTTACTCCTTATTGCACTAGATTCGTTAATTCCCCCCATTACAATGACAAATTAAGATTTTCATGAAAAACTAAGAGGGTAAAATTCAGGAACGGAATTATTACAGTATTAAAAATATAAATGACATATTTTATTATTTTTTACACATCATAGAGCGTTGGATTGACTGACCACTACATAATAGGGCTCAAAATGATGGGCAGGAAGCCCAAAATTATGCATAAAGAAGGCTAAGAGCGTAGGTGAAGCTTGGGCTTCACTAGAGCTCGACCTGAATGAGATGGAGGCTGAAAAATATGGCTGTTATTATCTCAATATATGAACACCATGTGCTGCATACCTGCAAAGAGAAGGAATGGGGATGAAGGAGTGAGAAGGGAAGGTTTATGGTTCATCTCCCAAGTGTCTGAGACTCAAAAAGGCATGCTCACATAAGAAAAAACCAATTAATACATCAACCAAACTAGTAAATGGAGCTTGAATTATCCTTTAGTAGATATTTGGGTGACCTTCTTATCAAGTAGAGGCAATAGGTGACCTGTGAGAGCAAGTCATCCTCATAGAATCCCTAACCCTGGCCACATATGCGCCCTCCTTGACTAATTGGAAAGTAGTGAACCTTGTGAGTTGTTTCCCTATCCATGTCATTCATCAAACTTGGAAACTGTGCCCTCCTTAGGTCCAAACTTGCTGCTTTTTTCAATGAAAACTTTTTCTGCCTTTCCTGCTTTTGTGTTGAGCCTCCAAAAAGAAAGTTGTGCCCTCTTTAGTCAATTGTTTCCTACTTTTCCCTATGACAAATTTTCTGACTTTCCTTCTTTTCAGACTGAGGCTCAAAAAGGAAATTTCACCCTCCTTAGTCAATTGTTTCCTGCTTTTATTATGATAGCTTTTGTCATAGATTTTGGGCAGTTTCCCTTTTCTCTCTGACTTCTTTTGTCATAGAGTTTCCACTTTCTTAATATCCTCCCTTGGCAAGTTGGATTGCCAATTGTTCTTGACATGGAAAGCTCAATTCCACATGTTATTTGCAAAATATATAGTAATGATAAATAAAATTTAAATACATGCCTCAATAATGTTTATCTAGCAAAAGTCTCCTAGGCTAATTAATTAATTCCTTGTAAATAATATTTGGACAAAATTCCGTAGGTGAGGTAATTAATGCATCTTTGACCCCCCAATGTGTTGGGCATGGTAAAAAAATTTATGTCCAAAAATATGGGGACATGATAGTATCTTCCTAAGTGACTCAATCTCCTTTGTTGCTTTTGCAGTTGCCACATATTCTGCTTCTGTTGTCAAATCTGTTGGAACTAACTGTTTGCACAATCTCTAGGAAATAATTGTTGATCCAAGGCTCATTGTGTATCCAAAAGTGGAAACGCTTCTCTCTCTATCTCAATTGAATTTAATGAGTTTGAATTCTTCCACCTTGTGTACTTGAGTCCAAAGTATTGAGTCCCCTTCAAGTACCTTAGAACTATTTTTGCTGTAGACTAGTGTCCTTCACAAGGGTGTGCATAAATATGGAAAAGAATGCCAACGACATAAGAGATATTTTTTTTGGTAGTGGTAAGATATATAAGGATTCTTACAAGCTATCGGTACTTGGTTGCATCCTCAAATTCTTTTATTTCACTTGATGTGAGATTCAAATTTTGTTCCATTGGACTTGAGAAAGTGTTGCATTCTATCATGCAAATCCTGTTCAACAATTCTCCAACATACTTTTTCTGAGATATGAATATGTACTTAGGATTTTGAGTCGCTTCAATTCCTAAGTAGCAATGAAGATGTCCTAGATCATTCATTTCAAAAAATTTCTTCAAATCTTTCTTTATGGATGCTATATAATTTTAATTGTTCCCTTTCATCAAAAGGTGATCTACATATACCACAAGAAATACAATCGATCTTTCAACTTTCTTTAAAAACAAAGTTTCATCATCAAGGTTATAATGCTTGAAATTTAGCTTTAGAATATGCTTGGTTATATTTTCATACCATGCTTGTGGTGCTTGTTTTAGGCCATCAAAGGATTTGAAAATTTTGCATACCTTGTGTTCGTGTCCCTTCACAACAAAACCTTATAGTTGAGACATGAATACATTTTCTTTCAAGTATCCATTTAAGAAAACAAAAAGTGCAGATGGAGAGAAAAGTGCACAAAACCTTATAGTTTACTTCCATCTGGTGGGATTTCCACCCATTTTGTTTTTCCATGGAGAGAAAAGTGCAGATGGTATCCCATTTTGTTGTGGGGAAGAATGTTTCTTCATTGTCAGTTCCTCTTTTTGTGAATATCCTTTTTCCACAAGCATTTCTTTGTGTTTGTCAAGTGAGTCATCTAATTTGTATTCATTCTTGTATACCCACTTGCAGCCAATTGGGTTGGTTCCAACAGGAGGGTGAAACAACTTCCGGGTTCCATTATTTATGAGTGCATCATATCCATTTTTCATGGCTTATTTCCATTCATCATATGTAACATCTTCTATAAAGGAATTTGGTTAAAAGTTAGCAGATAAATTTAATTCACAATCAAATGAGACATCCATGTCATCACCTATGCTATCTACTTCTCCTCCATCTTCTTGTCTGGCTGAGTTTCTCATTCCTTTCTTGTAAAATTACCAAATCCATGGGATCATCAGGATGATTGAACCTCACAATTAAAAGAAAGAATGAATGAGGAAAGAATTCAGTGCAAGAATTACCAAACAATAATCATGAAATTATTCAAACAAGAGGAAAAATTTGACAGCATAATCATAACTGAATAATCAATAAACTATAAGTAATACATCCATGATATAATAGATATAATTCGAATATTTGGGAGTGATTCTAATTCCATGACTTGGACTAACTCTAGAGATCATTAACTATGGAAAAATCACCACTGGAGGATCACTAGTGCAACTCCAGAATACTGAAATGCCTCACATTGAATTAAATGACTAATGTTTAGGTGATAAAAGGCGCCCAATATCCTTAAATCATGTAAAGGTGGTGCTACAATAACTGAATATGAACTAACTATGGCCCATCAGATCATAACTCAACACAAACTAGCATTAATTGTTGGTGGCACTCCCATGACTAGTCAGTGTGGGTTACTAAAATGTAGGGATTGACCTCTAGAGATCCTAAACTCAGTCAAGAGGGAGCATCAAGTGGTAGGTTCCCCATATAACTTATCCATGGAACTAATTAGGTGGAAACATACTCCAAATCTAGAAAAAAAAAATTTATACTAAGGTGGACAAGGGAGGAATACAAAATAATCCTAACACCCCCCCTTAATCCAAACTTGGAAAACCTGGGCCATGGAAAATGAAAACAAAGGTGACCCATACAATCTAATGCAAAAAAGTAATTGCTCAATAAACTGAGGAAAAGTGGAAAACCTCTTGGAACCCCCCCCCCCCCTCAAAATGAACAGTGAACCAGGAATAATACTAAATCAAGCCTTGACACCAAGAAGAGATATGATATAAAAAAAATATTTTGAGTGAAATATTTTGTGAATATGTTCATAACCTTCTCCTCTATAGGGCAGTAATGTAGAATGATATCCTTACTATACATTAGTTCCTGGATGTAGTGCATTCGAACTTCATTGTGTTTGGTATGTTTCTTGTATACTGGACCACTGGAAATTTTAATTACACTTTGATTATCACGAAATATGTTTACTGAAGGAGAATTGTGAATTATAAAGTCTGTCAGAATCCCATGTATCCAAACTACCTGAATAGATGCATTCACATCCCCTCGATACTCTGCTTCATCTTAAGAGAGAGAAGAGAGAGAAATAATTCCTTGCTTCTTGCTTGACAAGTAGATTGGTCCTTATCCCAACATGAACACAAACCCTGAAGTATTTCCTATCAGTATTTTCTCCATCCCAGTCTTAGTTAGCGTTTTGAGGGTAGCCTCATCCAGGACAAATATGTTACCATGTTTACTAATGTTTATATATCTATAATTTTATTTTATGTTAAGCAATCCCAGTGATGTTGATTGAGATTATGTATTTTTTTTCCATAGTAATTTGTCCATAGTACTGGATAGTATTTCTTTTAAGTCTTTTTGTGTTTGATTATCAAAATTTGTTCTATAGGTCAGCAAAATTGTGAATGGGGTGAAATAATGATATAACACTATGTTAAAATATATGAACATGCTATAAAATTCAATGGAGAGGATTTTTTTAGTTCAAGTTTCATGTTTTTAGTGAATCCAATCATAATTCTAATATCGTATTCATTGTTTTATTAATTAATATTTTGATTATTTCATTAAAAAAATCCAATCATAACTATATTTTTTGTTTTTGTTTTTTTTATCCAATCATAACATATATTTGTTTATTGATAATATTTATATTTATTGTTCGATTAATTAAAATTTTAAATATTTTATTAATATAGAAGTGGAGAATTGGCACTACTTTCAGATGACACCTTAGTTGTATAACCCTTATAAACACTTTCAACTCTACATAGATAGCATTACATGGTTGTAAATATTTGAATATTACAACATATCACATTTTCTTATGTCTATATTTGTTTGTTCATTTATTTATTGTAAGTTTAATGTTTTTCCATTTTAACTTTTCTATAAGTGTAACTCATTTCACTAGATTTTAAGTTGTTGATTAATTCACATTATTCTTTTGCAAACACATTTCTTTATAGATTTCATATGGTGGTTGAGATTCATCTTCCAACTAGCCTTTCACCTTTCTACAGGACTATTCATATTCATTATTTACATAATACATGGAACCATAATCACAAGGATTAGGTTTTCAACATTTCCCCTTTTAATTTGAGGGGTCTTTGTGATTTTCAACATGGTTCTAAATATTTCAAACTTTTCTCGTCCAAGTGCTTTGGTGAATATGTCAGCGATTTGTTGATTTGTGGAACAATATCGTAAATGAACTGTCTTGGCCTCTACATGATTTTGAATCAAATGGTACTTTTGTTGATGTCCTTGGTTCGATCATGGAATCTAGGGATCTTGGACAACTAGATTGCATAAGTGTTTTCGATCAATAAGGGAGTAAAATTTTCTTGCTTCTCCTGCAAATCTTAAAGTATCTTCCTAAGCCACTCAATCTTCTTTGTTTTTTTAACAGTTTCCACATATTCTGCTTAGGTTGTCAATTCTATTGGAACTAATTGTTTGCATGATCTCTAGGAATTAATAGTTGTTGATCCAAGACTCATTGTGTATCCAGAAGTGTATACTCTTCTGTCTTTAGCTCAATTGAAGTATGAATTAGTCTACCCAATGTGTTTCAAGTATTCCACGTTAGTGTACTTGAGTCAAAAGTCTTGAATCCCCTTCAAGTACCTTACAAATATTTTTGCTGCAGACCAATGTCCTTCACAAGGTTTGTGCATGAATCTAGAAAGAATGCCAACAACATAAGAAACAGTTGGTATTGCAGTGGTAACATAGAGAAGGCTTCTTACAAGCTATCAGTACTTCGTCGCATCCTCAAAATATTTTCCTTCACTTGATGTGGGTTCAACTTGTGTTCCATTGAAGTTGAGAGAGGGTTGTATTCTGTGATGCAAAGTCTGTTCAACAATTCTCCAACATACTTTTTCTGAGATATGAATATGTACTTAGTATGTTCAGTTACTTCAATTCTTTAGTTGTAATGAAGATGTCCTAGACAATTCATTTCAAAACATTTATTTATGGATGCTATATAATTTTCATTGTTCCCTATCATTAAAAGGTCATCTACATATACCACAAGAAATACAATAGATCTTTCAACTTTTTTCACAAACAAAGTTGCATCATCAAGATTATAATGCTTGAAATTTAGCTTTAGAAGATACTCAGTTATCTTTTCATTCCATGCTTGTGGTGCTTTTTTTAGGCCATACAAGGATTTGACAAGTTTGCATACCTTGTGTTCTTGTCCCTTCACAACAAAACCTTATGGTTGAGACATGAATACATTTTCTTTCAAGTCTCCATTCAAGAAAGCAATTCTTACATCCATCTGGTGGACTTTCCACCCATTTTGTGTTTCCATAGAGAGAAAAGTGCAGATGGTATCCCATTTTGTTGTGGAGAAGAATGTTTCTTCATTGATAATTCCTCTTTTTGTGCATAGCCTTTTCCCACAAGCATTGCTTTATGTTTGTAAAGTGAGTCATTTGATTTGTATTTGTTCTTGTATGCCCACTTGTGACTAATTTTTTTCGTTCCAGATGGAGGGTCAACCAGCTTCTGGGTTCCTTATTTTTGAGTTCATCATATTCATTTTACATGGCTTATTTCCATTCATCACATGTAGCAGCTTCTATAAAGGAAGTTGGTAAAATTTAATAGATAAACTCAATTCACAATCAAATGAGACATCCATGTCATCACCTGAGTTATCTACTTCTCCTCCATCTTCTTGTTTGGTTGAGTTTCTCATTCCTTGTCACAAGCCTCAATTTTGCAAAAAAACAATTTCATATTATTTGATATTATTTGAAGACAATATGTTAAATTTTATGCTAAATTGAAATTGATGACTCATCAGAGTCAAGGATATTTAGTGTAATTCTGAATATTTTAATTATAAATAAATAAAGGTGGAGACAATAGCTTAGGAGAGTTGTTAAAAGAGTGTTTACTAGTCAAATTGGTGAAGGAGATTGGGTGGAGAGCGAATAGACATGTGGCAGCATCCTCAAACCACTTCCACCTATTGCAGATGGAAACTTCCCTACATTTGGGGTCATGATCCCCCAAGAAAGTGGGATCAGAGCAGGTGGCTCAATTAATGACAACTGACCCAAAAGACCTAGGCAATCTTTATAAAAATGCCCATTGAAGAGAGCTAAGGATGCTCATTCTAGAGAAGTGATCATTCAGGTGAATGTACTTTAGAGAAATTTAATGGAAGGGAATTGTGGAAAGAGTTTGAGGGGATAACTGCTGAGTGATCTAGTGCATCTTTTTGGCTGAAAGATCTTACTGCTGAGTGCAGAGTGTCTTACTGAGTCATTGGACTAGTCTATTGTTTGCATGCTCCACCAGCTCTCAGCCAAGAAGACCAGAAATAGGCTCGGGGGTCCTGAGGAAGCATTGTTTGAGTGCTCTCCAGGAGTTTGGTAGGGAGGAATGGCCTCCTAAAACTGTTGTTGTCTATCCTAATTAGGTTCTACATTTTTCTGTTTTACTATGTTAGATAGTTAAATCTGAATCTGACTGTTAAATGAATGTTAAATATTTAGTTGAAAAATGCTAGAGTTAGTAATTGTTTAGATTATTGAAGAAATGAATATGAATTAGTAATGTGTTAAGATGGAAAATAATTCTAATATGTGTTTTTCCACACCTAGAAGGACCAAGCCGTACTCTAGCACAAATAGAGTATTTACAGTAGATGAAGAAAATGTTAAGAGACTGAATAGAATAGATGTGGTTCCGCATTTCATAATAGCAGAGTAATTTATTTCCATATGTAAGTTATTATAAAAAAATAACAATAATCTGGTTATCTATTTTTATTTTTCTTACAAGCTTATTTATGTAAATATACTGGAAAAGAAATAGCAGTAATCTAGTGCAGGTAGAAGGATTAATATGTTAAGAAAATACCCTAGTAGATAATATGTTGTGTTTACAGACAGTAGATTATTCTTTTTATTCAAGATAAAACATGCTGGAGGGTAAACTGTATTAAGTTAGATATATTTTCCTTGTGTTTACTTAGAAATTAATTGCAATGCAGTAGAAGAATTACAGTCAAGCTATCGTTTATATTCAGTTCAGTTAAAAAAAAAAAACTACTAACCATATAGTTTATTTACTAATAATATCAACTAAACTAAGACTAACAATTACTATAAATTAAGAAGGGTTATATGAAAAGTATTTGAACTAAAAAGAATAAACTAGTTACAGAATCTATGCTAATCTTTTCAAATAACTCTAAGTAAATTTATTTCTTTTATTTTAGTAAATTAAAACAATAAGAATATGATAATAACTAATATAAAAATAAATATATACATCTAGGTAAAGATCTGTTCTATAATTATCAACAGGTTTATATCTACAAAAGTAAACTACAGGGTCGAAACCCTAAACTAAATATATTGTTTCAAATAAAAACAGTTAAGCTATAATCCATTTATTTGGATCATTATATCAATAAACAATTAAGCTATTATAGACTGGTTACAGTTCTTACTGCAAATATATGTACAGATACAATTTAAAGATATTACAATACACACCTGTAATAATATTAACTTAAAACAAATTTAACAAGTAACATAACCTATTTTAAAATAATTATTTAAACAAGGGTTTCATTCAGGAAAACCCTAGCTCATATTTCATGAGCAAACAAGTAAAATAAATTATACTATGACTGAGTTACAGTCTTAAAATATTAACAATAATCTATTACAAATATAATAAACAGTAAAATTCTTTATTCACAGTCGAATAGGGGAAAACCCTAATTTACACAAAGTCACAAAATAGTATTACTGCAAAACGAGTTCGAGCTTGAAAGAAGTCTTTTTAAAAACCATTGTATCATAGTGATAGGCTGTGAGGATAAATATTTTAACTAATTACAACACCAGCTCACGGCCGGGACTACCCATCGACTTAGCGAGGGTTGTAAATCAAATAGAACTCAACAACATTCTTAAAAGGAAAACCATATATCTAATGGCGAAACTAGACAAGTTTCCAAGCTCGGGTTTCACCATCGACAACCCTGTTACAAGCAGGGCAAGAACCCAATCGTTGAACACAGGGCTTACCGGATTGAAGCCATGGCCTTCGAGAACAACCAACATCATTTTCTTCACAGTTTGCAAGTGGAGTCTTGAGTTCCTGCAAAGAGAGCACAAAACTGCGTTAAATTCAAAACTCTTTCCATAAAAATAAACCTAACTATAACTAATATTTACCGTGAGCTTTCTATTCTGGATTGAAACTAAAATATTTACCTTAATAAGAGTATCGAACAGTCTAGCGATGGGACTGTCACCAACGACAATGTGCTTATAAAATCCCAAAACCCTACTATGCAGATGGAGCACAACCAACAGAGGTGAAGCTTAGCTTCTCACCATAGTTACAGGCCACAGGGAAGGCAAGACGAAGTTTAAGATAGACTGCGAACAATTGAAAACAACCAGTGAGATCTCGCATGGTAAAACCCATAGCGACGAAGGCTAGCAACAATACCGAGCTCAAGATATTACAGCACGTTAAACCCAGGCATTGGGGCAAGCTGGAATAAGAAGAACACTCACGACCACCATGAAAACCTTGCAGAGCATCCCAAAGGCTAGGGCGAACTGCAAAGGGAGAATGACAAGGTGTTAGGGTTGTAAGAGTTATATATCTCCAATACACGGACAAGAGGTGACCACATGCCCTCAAATAATTCAAACCATGCATGGGTTGATTTCAATAGTTCTCCTGCATTTCAATCATCCCAATTATTTAAACAATGATTATTATCAAAACGATGCATGAACTATAATGTATGCAATTATATATCCCATCGTTAATCATGTAACATGTATATCATAATGTTGGCTAGTTTCGATTTGGCGTTTGGGTAAAACAATGGTTTCTCAACGTTGACCCTAGTAAAATGTGATAACCATTTGATGTATGGAAAAGTCCAAAATTGATTTGTTTAGAACCTTCAAACTAACTATAGATTTATATGCTTGTAAACATTATTGATTATGCATGTTTATAACCCTTTTAAAACCAACAATTCGAATAGTGATAAATTATAGAGTTGGATAGCATAGTAAAGAGCATAGTTATGACTTTTACAAAGTTCCACTTCGGTTTAAAACTTTCATAGGAACAAGTTGCTTCTCAACTTGTCAATGCTAGAAGTTTACCATATTTGTGTATGTTGGACTAGTTAGTTTTGTGAATATACAAGATAACCTGTACTTCTTATAAGGTAGAATTTTTTTATCATAATCAGAAGATCTACCATAATAGTTGTTCTAGACATTAACTTAATGTAAGAAAAGTGTTATGGTAATAATAAGAATTACAATGGAATAACCTTACTCAAGTCCATAATCATTGGAACAACATTGATTGACTTAGATTAGGAAGTAAAGGAAAACAGTTTTCCATCTGAAACGATGCAGTTGATTTTGCACTAATCAAGCTTATAATATCAAGAAGTTTTACAGGCAGTAAGTTTCCCTACAGAATGTAAATATCGATCAGTTTGGTACTTAAGTAAATAATACGATAATGTATATGATTCAATAGTACATGCAGTATGACATTGACGGGGAAGCTAATAACCTATTAGTGAGAAACTGATTTGTACATATAAGTAATAGGTTGATACTTACCATAACTAAAAAGTTAAAAATGAAATTGAATTTATTCTATTGAGAATATTTACTATCAGTATTGATAGAAGCTCTTTCATGAATAAAAACCAATAGTACAATAAGTATAACATTTGCAATATAAGCATGTTAAAATAGAAATTAATATGCAACAAATAATACGAGCTTAGAGTTCACAGTATGTATCGTTGGTATCGCTAAGTTTGATAAAGAAAGGAACTCATTTATCTAAACTTTGCTTATAAGAAAAACTAGATAAAATAAACTACTTTACCTCATTGAAGTTGTTTGGAATTTATCAGCTTATTTTACTAAGCATATTAATTGCAAATAGAAACACTTCTTGATACTTTATGGATTTAAAACGTCTACTTGTTCGATCATACCTGTAAACCTGTAAGAACCAGTAATATTTTTGCATTAGCATAAATGCTAAGTAAGCTCAGGATTCAAAGTTAGATTCCACCTACTTGCCATAAAGTAAACTCATTAGTAAACTGAAAGACCACAGTATGCAAGCAAATATTATTTACGTTATGAAAAGGAAATTGCTTAGTTAATGTAGTTGAAAATGTGTAATACTAATCATTGGAGTGTTTCATTTCCTACTAACCGTTAGCAGTTAGTAAACCGTATAATCTGCATTTTATGTTATCTCAAAATTTTAAATTTTTGTGAAAATTTGGGGTTTTGACATTCCTTCCTTTCCAACTTAATGTGGATGAATAGTTTCAAGTATTTTTATGGCCCATTTTAGAATATTATTTGATGGTCCAAGTTGATCAATTGGAGGTGCTTCATTGTCTTCAAGGTTCAATCATTCCAATCATGTCAATGACATCATCTAGTCCAGGTGAAGTGTTGGGAACTTATTCTTCATGAGGGGGTGTTGGTTCTTCAAAAGGAAATTCCAAAGATTGATCTTGATCTAAGATCGAGATCTCCCCTTCAATATTTGGAGTTTCATTATCAAATTCATAATATGTTTTTAGATGGGAAAACTTCTCCAGGCGATCAAGTTGTCTTTCAATAGACTTGTCATTTTTATTAGTTTAAAGAAACATGAAATCTATGGAAATACCAAATTTCTTGTTTACCTCCACATAAATTATGCATACCTTGGAAGTGTTTGAATACCCCAAGAAAATGCATCTTCAACTTCTAGCACCAAGTTTATTTCTTTGCTCCTTTGGTATCAAGGCATAGCAAGTCGAACCAAAAAACTAGAGATGCCTAACCAAAGGAAGGTGTAAAAATCACATTAAGAGCATGAAATGGACTTCTATTTCTCAAAGATGTTGCACATACTATTGCATCACCATAAAACATCAGTTTCACATTCTTGAAAAACATCATTGATCTTGCCATATTCATTAGTGTTCTATTCATCATTTTTTGCTACACTATTTTGTTGAGGATTATAAGGAACCGAAGTTTGATGTGTAATCTCATGTTTGCAAAGATATTCTTCAAATTCATTAGAGGTATACTTTTTTCCATTATCAAAACGAAATGTACCAATATATGCTTGTGCTTGATTCTCTATCCATGCATGGAGTTTTTGAATGTTTGAAATGTTTAGGACTTTCTCTTCAATAAATATACCCAACACATTCTTGAATAATCATAAACAAAGGTTATGAGGTACTTATTACCATTTGCAGAAGGAATATACATAGGACCACATAAGTCAGAATGAATTAGTTCTAACTTTCTACATGCTCTAAATTTATACTCTTGAAATGGTGTCTTACCATGTTTTCCTAGTATGCCTGCATCACATTTGTTTCTTTTATTAGGAATAGTGGGAAAACCATATACACCATTGTTTCTTAACAAACGAAGACTGTTATAATTAAAGTGACCAAATATTTCATGCCACAATAAACTAGATGACAAATTACCTTTTTCAAGTTGAGACATATAGGCAAAGTTTTGAATTGTTGCAGAACAACCCTTCAACTTCAGCAACTTTATATCTTCATACCCGGTCATGATGACCTTGTTGTCAGTAGAATTCCTTATCTCTACAATTCCATCAAACATGTGGATGGAATGGACTTGTTTTCGAATCTACACTGAGGACAAGAACCTTCTTTGCAGTTCTATAATATAGAGAACATTATTTAATACAAAATCAGGAAAACCAGGAAGGTTGAGCCTAATTGAACCAATTCATTTTGGTTTGAGGATAGATGTTTCTACAAACCATACTATTCCATTTTCAATGTCATTCAATTCTTCAAAACAATATTTTCTAAAAATCATATGGAAATTTGCATCAGTTTCAAGAAGACAACAATCTTTGTAACAAGAAAGAGAAGTTATTTCATTTATACCAAGATTACAGTGTTCAACTATACAATGAGTAGAATTATTGGCTTTACCAGCCTCTTGATTTTTATTTTCGTCTTCTTTATTCTCATTGTGTCTTCCTTTTATGGAATCCTAAGTATCCCAACATTGATTTGTTTCATGTCCATTCTTTCCACGATGCTTACACTTCATATCTAATCTTTTGTTTCTGTTGTTTATGCCCCCTCTACGTTTGAAATTTCTTCTTCCTCATCCTCTTTTGCTGCTATCTCCCTTGGAAGGGTATTTGGGATGATTCTTTTCTTTATGAACAAAGAAAATGGATTCTCCATCAATCCTAGTTTATTTCTTTCCAAAGGCTTTCTCTCTATATGCAATATTTTCTACCATGGTGTCAAAGGTGAGGTCTTTGAACTTGTCTCTTTCTTGTAGGAACTCAAGGTAGTTGGATTAAGTTGGATAAAGTGACTTTACAAATGCTACAAGTGTGAGTTTAGGTTTCACGCTAGACACTTAGATATTATGCGTGATTGCTCTGATCTTAGATGTAGCCAGTACATGATCATTATCTTTTACTTCCAAACCGAATGATTTTAACATTAACTAGATTACTTCCATCTCAGAGTGTCAGTAATACAAGTATTTTAATATCTTTAAGGATTCAAAACATTATTTTGTTGATTAAGTTGGCATTAATGCCAACAGTGTCTGGGAATTGATGCCAACTGTTGAGTCCTTGGTGCCCCTTATGGATCCCCTGAGTGTTAGTGTTTAGTTTCTGGTTTTCTGTTTCAGAGGAGACCTTTTGACCTTGTCCAATCCCAAGCTTGAATCCCTAGGAGGCCTTGGAACAATGGTAAAATCCTTGGTTACCGATTGACTTAGTCAAGTGCCCCTAAGTTGTATCTTGGTCCCATTTGAGTCCATTGCCGAGTTCCTTGATCCTGATTGATGTTTGGTTACTAGTATTTATGCTTATTGTTATGCTTGTACTTGTTTTGGTCTCTTGATTGGTTGTTGGATGGATGATCTTGATCATGTGTGTAAGTCCCTTGATGTGTTGATGTTGGATCCCATTGATTACATTGGATGGTATTGAGGTTGTTGAATTCTCGTGGAGTCCTTGAGTCCACAATCTTAGATCTTGATCCTCTTACATGTGGAGACATGGTTCTTAGAACCCAGACTTATGATGGTATGTTGGAACCCCTTCTTATGGGGTCCATGGTGACCTTTGAAGATTGGGTCTTGAACCCACACATATGGTGGCTTTATGGCCCTTGGATGCTATATGGTCATTGACATGTTGTAGCCTTGTGAGAATGTATATGAAGCCCATAAGGTGTTGCAAACCAGTGGTGAGGTATTTGTTCTCCTATTTTGGGGTGTTGGTACTCTTATTATGATGAATATATATAATGGAACCATTGGATATCTTTTTAATTATATGGAGACCTTGAATATGATGATGATATTCTTGAAAAATTCTTTGCTCCCACTTGATTGGTGGTGTTGGGGTCCTTGATACCCTTGATATGATGAGTATATGGTGGATCCCTCCTCCTTGCTGATGTGAAATTTATGGATGTGAATATCATAGGAGAAGAACCTGCTTCTTCAAGATTAACTCCTGAAAGGAAGGGAGTCTTGTTTGGCTTGCAATATTTCATTTTGAACTTGTTGAGAAAATCTAAATCATACTTGGGATGATGTACTTTGATTCCATGTTGGGATTGAGCAATTTCTAGACCCAAGAATTGGCTCAACAATCCCAAATCTGTCATAGAAAATGCATGGTTCATTGCATCCTTCAAGGAGGAAATCTCTTTCTTTGAACTTCCTGTAATCAGTAGGTCATCCACATACAAGACAATAATCATCAAAGAACCATGAATCAGATTCAATCTTGGCATACCAAGCCCTGGGGGATTGCTTGAGCCCATACATTGATTTCTTTAACCTGCACACTAAAGATGGATTAGAAACAAACCCTTCAGGTTGCTGCATGTAAATATCCTCAGTGAGATATCCATTTAGGAAATCACACTTCACATCCACGTGATGCACTTCCCACTGCTTCTAAGCTGCAATGGCTAGAGCTATCCTTATGGAGTCCATCTTTGCCACTGGTTCAAAGGTTTCATTGTAGTCAATACCTTGTACTTGTGAGTAGCCCATGGCTACCAATCTTGCCTTATATTTTAAAGGTGAACCGTCAGCAGAAAAATTTGTCTTGAAGACCCAATTACATTGAACGAGCTTCCTCCCGGGGGGAAGATCAATCAGTTCCCAAGTTTTGTTTTTCTGGAGCGAGCTGCATTCTTATTTCATGGATGTTTTCCATCTTGGATCATGTGCTGCATCTTCATATGTTTGTGGATATGATTCAACCATCAGATAGCAATTCTCAGAAAATTGAGGATCTTTCACACAAAGGGCACTCTCAAATTGATATCTAGTCCTCCTAGTGTCAATAGGATTTCTAGCTAGTTCCCCAGCTGCATGAATGGTATTTGATGCCCATTTTGGTCTTGTAGGACTATTAGGATCTGCAATCAAATCATCATTATCAAGAATATCAGAATTAACAAACTCATTAGTCTCTTCACTTATAATCAATGGTTTTGGTGATGAAGAGGACTCTCCAACTTCAACTGCTGCTAAAGGCTCTTCTTCAAAATGAAAACTTCTTTTAATGAAATCTTTGTTAGTTCTCAATTTGATCAGCTTGTTCTATTTGAATCTTCAGAATACCCAAAAAATAGGCACTCTTTGCTTTGGGGTTGCAAATCCTTCCTCTTTTCAGTTGGAATTCTAGCCCAAGCCTTTGAGCCAAAAATCCTGAAATAGGTCACATTTGGCTTGTGCCCACTCCAAGCTTCAAAAGGATTAATACCATCAAGTTGCTTATGAGGAACCTTGTTCTAGATGTAGGATGCACATTTTATAGCCTCTCCCCAAAACTTTGGTGGCAAAGTCTTAGCCTCCATCATGCAGGTTGCCATCTCTTTCAGTGATCTGTTCCTTCTCACAGCAACACCATTTTGTTGTGGTGTGTAAGGGATCGAATGTTGCATCTGAATACCTACATCTTTGCAATACTGAATGAACTCAGACTTGACATACTCACCACCATTGTCAGATCTGAGGATCTTGAGTTTCCTCTTAGACTGGTTTTCAACCAAGGCTCTAAAGACTTTGAAGAGGTAAAAAACTTCAGACTTATGCTTTAGGAAGTCAAACCAAAAATACCTGGAAAAGTCATCTATAAAGGTGAGTGCATATTTGGCTTGACTCATGGACATATGAGGGAATGGGCAAGCAATGTCACTATGGATCAACGCAATAGGTGCAGAGGTTCTCTCATGACTAGATCTCTCATACTTGTGCTTTGGGTGTTTTCCTAGGATACAAACTTAACATAATCCCTTAGAAAAAATGATCTTTGGTAACCCTATGACCATATATTTTTCACTCAAATTAGAAAGATACTTGTAGTTAATATGGCCAAATATTTCATGCCAAATATTGCTTGCTTCATTAGCATGAATTAGAAGAGAAGAGGGGTTTGAGTAGGGTAGTAAATGGGAAAACTTGTATACCTTCGAAGTGTGATCAACGATACCTTTTGCTATGACTTTACCATTCGAAATCTCAGTGATTTCAACATTATCAAGGGAGAATATGACCTTCTTTGGAGACCCTGTACGAGTCATCTGGTACATTGAAAAGAGATTAGGGGAAAGACCTGGAACATACAACACATTATTTAAATTACCATGGTCAATATCAATCCTACCCTTCCCCAAACTGTCAGTGAGAGAGTCATCTCCCAAAACTATTGGTGGACCTTTCGACATGTCAAGAGAGGAGAATGTCTCCTTTGTCAAAACCATATGTCTAGAAGCTCCAGAATCTATGATGAAGCTAGGTGAGCTTGATGTGACAGCAACCAAGGCATGTACTCTCTCTTTGTCTTCTGAATTTGATCCTCCTTCCCTCTTCTCTAAGAAATCAGGAAGGGAGATGTTATTCTTCTCCAGGAGTTGGGTCAACATGTCAATTTTCTTCTTCATACAAGAGCTCTTAGGATGATAGCCCTTACTGCAGTATGCACACTAGCTCATTTTTCCTTTATTCTTCTTCTTCTGGGAGTTCTTCTTGGAGCCTTGGGGCTCCTCTTGAGACTTGTTCTTATCTCTCTTCTGCTCAGGTGGATTTTTATATTTTTTCTTTCTTTTTGAATCCACCCTTGAATCTCCATCAACCAAATCTCGGTCTTTGGAAGGTTTGATGGTTCCCATCATCACCAACTTATCTTGCTCTTGTGTGAGGGATTCACTGAACTCTGCAAGATTAGGAATCTTCCAGGCTTGTGCTGTCAACTTGGTGGCATGGAAGGTAGAAATAAACAATGAATAGTTAGGACCAATCATTAGAGAGTATGGCCAAGACTAGTTGCTCTTCCTTCTTTTCGTTCCCACACTGTTTTAGCTGCAAAACAAGGTCCTTCGACTTGGAAAAGTAGAGTTGCAATGATTCCAAGCTACTGGGACTAAAGGAGATCATCTCATTCTCGATTTGATGTCCTCTCATATCATCTGTCTTTCCAAAAATCTCTACAATATTCTCCCACACTTCATTAGGTGATGTCAATCCATCAAGATGGAAGAGGAGGTCTCTTGAAATGCTCAGACACAAAAGACCATAGGCCTCATCCCTCCTGTTGTGCCATTTAATTTTTTGTACAACTGGATTGGGATCTACCTTAGTTTCCATGGTCACCCTATAGATACCTTTTTCTCTCAACAATATCTCCATCTCATCTTTCCACTCAAAGAAATTGAATGGACTAAACATGATCTTTTGAGATTATAGCTCAGTAGATGTGCCCTCTAGTCAGCAGAGTGCACTCCCAGTCAAGATGTTGAACCTGTAATAGCAATATGGAAGGACATAAATTGATCTACAAAGGCTTTGATACCATGTGGAAATTGAACTCAAGAGATAGAACAATAACACTCACAAAATTGCTAATCAAACATGCAAAATTCACACCAAAGGAGACTGAAATTGGAGAATAACACTAATTTGTATTGAGTAAGTGTACAATAGCCAAACTTGTGAAGTAATAGGCTGCTCAAATATATAATTACATGAGAGGTTCAAATGCATAAGGATGTCATTCGAAATAGTCAAAAAGCAAGCTTACAAAATCTAGTCAAATCCCCAATGTGCATAAAGCAGTTTCCAAATTTATGAAGATTCTCATGAATTTGCTAAGTCAAGTGGGAAATATAAAGAGAGATGTAAAGACAACTCATACATGATTTTAATTGGATAAAAAGAGGGAGGATGACGTGGGAAAAAAATAAGGCAGTTACACCTAGACTAGCTTTTCCTTTTGCCTTAAACCAGCTATAAAGCAAGGCAACTTTTCAGAAAAAGTAGATATGTGCTTTAGGGAATCAGGATTAAAGAAGACTTGCTAAAATTGGTTTCCAGGAATTTTCCCAAGCTCTTCATGATTCAGTTTTAGCATGTGTTGACCTCTACGACATGTATAAGGCAACTAGCATAGAATGGAATCTAGGAAACTAGGTAATAAGACAAAAATGATTAATTAATGTCAAATGTAGGTAACTATGGGTTGATTATTCTAATAGTAACACATTGAGAAGACACATGGATTATTTATAGTGGTGCCTTGAAGCACATGACAAGGAAGAAGCAAGATCTGTTAAGACTTGAAGAAAAGAACTCTCCCGAGAAACTATCATTGGGAGATGACTATCAATATCCCCTCAAAGGTATTGCTGAATCAATCTACAAGCTTGACTCCGGGACTTCCATGAAGATGAAGGAATTATTGCATGTACGAGGTTTGAAAAAAAAACTTACTATCCATATCAACTCTAGATAAGAAATGATACAGAGTTGTTTCTATAGATGGACAAGTATTGATGTGGTCCAAAGGAAAGACACTTGAATATGTTGTGGTCATTGGAGAAGAACAAGGAAAACTGTATAAACTCAAAGGAAACCCAGGGACTGTTGGAAGACAATTTTGAAGATAATTAGTTGTGCAACACCAAGGATGATGTGCAAGGTAAAAGATGGCATACAAGGTGAAATCTGGCGCATAGGGCATATTGGTCATATATTGTAGATTTTGGTCATATTTTGTAGGATTTGGTCATTATTTTGTACATTTGGTCTAAGTAGTTAGGAAGTTGATCTAAGTGGACCAAATAACAATATTCCTTCTAGAAAGATCCTTTATTCATCAAAATGATGATACAAATAGTCATGTATAGTTACAAGTCAGGATGTACACTCTTTATCCAAGAAGGGGCTTCTCCATTAACTATGTTGCAACAACAATGCCAAAAGACAAGAAAATCATAAAATAACTAGTGCACAAATTTATTTGAGCCAAAACAAAAGTATGTTCATTATGATAAAAATCGATGAAAAATGAAAATTAACATCCCTCTGCAACATCCATTAGAACCTCCTCTATAGAGTAGAAAATTCTATTTGACTTCTAGAACTATGGTAGGTGAAGGGTGTGGGTGAAGGAGCCAAAGACATAATCATCGACCTAAGGTAAGGCGTAAGGTTGAGGTCTCAACAACGACCAACATATAGAGAATCACAATACATATTTAGCAAGATATTTCTTAGATGAAATATTAGGTGAATATTGAACACGATTTGGTCAACAATGAAGAGATGGAACAAGAAATGAAGTTGTGGATCCCTGAAACATGGAGGTGTCTCACATGTACCACACTAAATATTTCAAAAGAGATTTCCTCCATTAAAGCGTTGTTGGGGAAATCCCTCATGGATAGCAAGGAGGAGTACAAGGAGATGTTGCAACATATGGATGAACTTCATGAGAAAGTCAAGCAAATGGATGCCAAGATAAACCTCATAACCAAAGCTACAAGTGGATTTGAATTTGCAGAAGAGGATGGTTCACCAACCAAGAGTCAAGAGGTTCCCACAAACTCTATTTTTGATGATGATCATGTTATATATCTTATCTTATATTATTATTCCTCTTTTAATTTCAAGTTATCCTTGATTTCACCTTAACTTATATAAATAATATAAATACAGCTAATATACTCTTAGATTACAAAATACTTGAATCAACGTCCTTAACTTATCTAAATAATATAATTACAGCTAAGAGTATATTACAAAATACTTAAATCAAATTCCTTAACCTATTTAAATAATATAAATACAGTTAATATACTCTTTAATTACAAAATACTTGAATCAAAGTCAATAACATGGTAAGGTTCACAATAACAATCCCCTTGTGACAAACGAGCATACTAATGCTTTGTACACTTTCTTTTACTTGATTTAATTTTCACATTAAGAATGGCGTATGCACAAATATTCAGCAGTGTACATATGTCCAGAATTGTAGTAAATTCCTAAGACTTATGCTCTTCGAAAGGGCTCTTTCTGGTCACCGCACTCGAGGCTATGTACAAATGATTTATTATTTTATGAGCTACCCACAGTGGTAGCAACTTATTTGCATTTAAATTGAATTCTTCCAGCAGTAGAAGTTTGGACTCGGGAGATTCACTATATTTCAATACAAACGATTGTGAAAGTAGTGAAGGCTGTCATGTCACATCATGAATAGTCAAAACATTCACTATATAGTGGCAGAGAGTTATTCGGATTTAAAGAGATGATACATGTGAAGGTAGTGTCGTAATATGAAGAATAATTTATTTATTTATTAGGTAGTGTCGTAATATGATGATGAATTATTTGGTCTCACTAGACCTTGGGACTCATTCATAAAGACTCTGTGTTCCAGAAAAGAAAGTAATAAGTTTGACATAGTATGGGAAGAATGCATTCAAGAAGAAGCTAGAGTAGCCAATAGAGAAGATTTACTCAAAGAATATGATCAGGATTTGGCCAGCCATACTAAAGAAAGGAAACAATCAAACTTTAAGAAGATTAATCAGAAACCTTCCAAGAAGAAGAAGGATTACTCAAAGTATCAATGCTATAACTGTCATAAGATAGGACACCTAGCCAAAGAGTGTACATCACCAAGGAAAAAAAACAACAACAAGAGACATCATGCTCATCTAGATGAAGATGAGGATGAAGAAGAAAGACGTTGAAAGAGATTAACAAAAGAATGAGATGTAGATGAATGTGTACTATTCTCTGCACTCTCTGGGTCTGTAACACCTGGAGAAGACACATGGATTATTGATAGTGGTGCCTCGAAGCACATGACAAGGAAGAAGAAAAATATGTCAAGACTTGAAGAAAAGAACTCTTCCCAAAAAGTATCATTGGGAGATGACTATCAATATCCCATCAAAGGTATTGGTGAATCAATGTACGAGCTTGACTCTAGGACTTCCATGAAGATAAATGAAGTACCGCATGTACCAGGATTGAAAAAAAAAAGTTACTTTCCATCTTAGCTCTAGATAAGAAAGGATATAGAATTTTTTTTATAGATGGACAAGTAATGATGTGGTCCAAAGGAAAAACATTTGAATATGTTGTGGTCATTGGAGAAGAAGAAGGAGGATTGTATAAACTCAAAGGACATCCAGAGACTGTTGGCAAGACGTTTTGAGGATAATTAGATGTGAAGCACTGAGGATGATGCGCAAGGTCAAATATGGCGCACAAGGAGAAATGTGTCGCGTAGGGCTGATTAGTCATATTTTGTAGAATTTGGTCATTATTTTGTACATTTGGTCCAAGTAGTTAGGAATTTGATCTAAGTGGACCAAATAACAAAATTCCTTGTAGAAATATTCTTTATTCATCAAAATGATGATACAAATATTCTTGTATAGTTACAGGTCAGGATGTACACACCTTATCTGAGAAGGGGCTTCTCCATTAACTATGTTGCAACAAAAATGCCAAAAGAACATCATAAAATAACTAGTGCACAACTTTCTTTTAGCCAAAACAAAAGTATGTTCATTATTATAAAAATAGATGAAAACTAAAAAATTAGCGTCCCTTTGCAACATCCATTAGAACCTCCTCTATAGAGTAGAAACTTATATTTGGCTTCTAACAATATGGTATGTGAAAGGTGTGGTGAAGGAGCCAAAGATATAACCATCGACCTAAGGTAAGGCACAAGGTTGAGGTCTCAACAACGACTTACATATAGAGAATCACAATCCATATTTAGGAGGATATTTCTCAAGCGAAGGATTAGGTGAAGACAGAACACGATTTGGTCAACAATGAAGAGATCGAACAAGAAATGCAGTTGTGGATCCCTGAAACATGGAGGTGTCTCACATGTACCACACTAAATATTTCAAAAGAGATTTCCTCCATTAAAGCATTGTTGGGGAAATCCCTCATGGATAGCAAGGAGGAGTGCAAGGAGATGTTGCAACATATGGATGAACTTCATGAGCAAGTCAAGAAAATGGATGTTGGAAAGGTGTTGAGGATCAGTTAGTTGCATAGCATCGTGGATGTTGCACAAGCTCAAAAGACACTGTGAAAGACAAAGATAGCATGCAAGGTGGAAGATAGACTACTTTTGAATATTTTATATCACTTATTGTATGTTTTGACCATATTTTGTGGATATTGGTTATTAGTTGGTAGAATTAGTTAGAAGTTAATTAAAAGTGGACCATGAATGTAAAGGCGCAAGCCTATAAATAGAAGAAGAATTGTGAATGTAAGAATCAGGCATCAATCAGTTGTTATCTAAATCTTAGAGATCTAGACTGAGGATTGAATTGTTGTATGTTTTGGATCTATGATTTATTGCGCAGAAGTAATATGAAAGGACGAAGGTTGATCTGAAAGACTGTTATTTTTGTCCCTTTCTATCTTTTATTTCTGTTTCTGCAATGCAATAGCGAGTATGTGCGACATGAATCTATGATGTAATGTTTACTACTTGTGAATGATGTTATCTTCTTAGGTCTGTTTGTGCGACATTATAGTTATTCATGTTATATGATACTTTTTCTATGGATGAATAATGTGATCTAGTGATGTTGAATGGTTCTATGGATGAAGTCTATAGGGGGATGATTGAAGAATTTTGGAAACCTAAATTTGAGGCACAATACATTACTGAGTTAAAAGAGATTAAGCAATTCCCCAATGAGAGTGTTTGGGATTTCGATCAAAGATTTAAGACATTGATGGCGAGAGTCAGTTTTGGTATGAGCGACGTTCAGCACAAAGAATGGTTTATCACAGCCTTGGTACCTCATATCCGGCAACCCCTGATGCAACAGAAGATTGCGACACAGAGCGAAGCTATGGATATTGCAATGAAGCTAGAAGCTTCACCAGTTGGGGAAAATGCAGTTGGTATGAACGAAATTCAAGCACAGTTGGAGAACTTGATGCTTTAATTGTGAGACATTAAGAAGGGCAAAGAGAATTGCGAAGATATTTGGTGCACTCGTTGTTGCATAGATGGACACACCAAAGACACTTGCCCCGACTTCCAGAATTATCTACTATCTGGGGCGCTAAACCCACTAAATTGCGGAAATGTACCATGGTGTCGCATATGTCAAGTTTATGGGCACCGACATGAAGAATGTAGCTACATGCAGAATATGTTGTCAAAGCCATCCAACCTAGCTATATTGTTCATTTTGTAGATTGATGGGGCATGAATATAAAAACTATCGTGCATATGATTTGCTTCAAGAAAGAACATATGATTCATACTTTGTGAAGGGTGAATATCATCATGCAGTACAACAACCATAGCTGTAGCCTTAGGTGGTAAACTATCGACCTCAACCGTAGTATACACCACCATCACAGATGCAATTTATACCATCACAGCTACAACCGCAGTTTGCACTGTAGCCACAGATCGCACCATAGGCGCAGTACAATAAAATGGCGATGCCTCAGCCACAGCCACAATATGTTCAAGTCACACACTATGTTCAACAGCAGCCAAATCCCCCGCCACAACAGATGGCTAAGCTGCAGTACTAGTAGCAAGCAGGATTTCGTGAAGGATTCCGAGGAAGAGGACGAGGCCATGGATCTTTCCAGTGTTACAATTGTGAGGTATTTGGAAATTACCAAAGATATTTCCTGCACTTGCAGTGTTCATGTACGTATTGTACTACAATTGATCATACTATCAAGAAATTACCACAGCTAATCGCAAGATGGCAGGATGAGAACGTTCCTCAGTTGCAGAATCAGAACCAGTTACAGACTCAGAATCAACTACAAAACTGGAACCAGTTATAGAACCAGGCCCAAACTAAAGTTCCACTTCAGAATCAGACCATGAATCAACCCATGAATCTGTCATTGAACCAGAATTTGACACTGACTTAGAATCCACTGATGAACTAGAATCAAGGGCCGACAATTGCGGCGATCTCAATGGATCCCATAACAGAGGATGTTGATGTTGACTTCATCACTTGCGGAGGTGCGATGACTAGAGAGGATGGGCCCCTCCAATAGATTCGATTGGCTAGATAGAAGAACGCGTTGTTTGATATCGCAACAGAAAAGGAGACATTTTTTGGAGTCGGGGATGCAATCAGAAGAAATCTTGATAATTCACCTATCTACGAAATTCCCTCTGCTTTTGATTCTTCACTAGAGGTAGGACCATCACAGAAGCATGGTACCTGGAAGCACTTCTTTGAGAGTTTCTTATCACTATCAATAGATCCCGATGCTCTAGCCGAGATTGAAAATTTGTTGTACCACCCAGGTAAGGAACATAAGGATTCCACGGTGAACTCTTTACACAAGAAAAAGATGAGAAAGGAGATGTGCATGAACATTTAGATTGGGGACTGTTAAGTCAACTCAGTCATTCTGGTTCTGGGTTCAGAAATAAATATTCTGACAAAGAAAACCTGGAATAAAATGGAGAGGTCGACACTGGGTTGGTCCCCTTTGCTGCTGCAATTGGCTAATCAATCTAAAGTGCAACCAATTGGATGTGTGTCGAACTTGGTTGTGGATGTTGAAGGTATGAAGACTTATACCAACTTTGATGTGATTGAAGTTGTTGGGGGTGGAGGTTCTTATCCTACAGTGTTGGGAATTGGATGGGCCAATGATAGTATGGTGGTAATTAACTTTAAGAAGCGGATGATGACATTTGAGAACCAAGATATCAGAGTCATCGCTCCTATGGATCCAAATGAAGGATGATGATATATTGAACAAGTACAGGACAAATTTGTCAAGGGATGGGATCATGCTTACAACATTTCCAAAGATTACATCCACCCCACTCCTGATGGAGAACTCCGTTGGCACAGTGCTAGTTCTGCGTCCTCGGATTATGAAGATGCGTTAGAAAACTGGAAAAACTGCATGCATGAGGTGTTATTCAGGAAATGTGGTCTGATTACGTAGTCATTGTGCCATGTTGCGACTGATATTGTTGAATTACCAGTTTATGAAGGGCTACCTGAGCTTTATGTGTTTTTAATGGATTTTGAAGAAAAAATCGCAGAACCGCAACGATTGTTAATAATGGAGGAAGCAGTGAAGGTTACTCCATCATGCTAGTGGGAAAATCATAAAAATACAATTACTGGATGGGCACAGTGTCGATGGTTGATGACAGTTCACTTTGGCGACATAGAAGTGTATCACACAGGGAAGTATGATGGGTGGAATGACCCTAGCATCCATTTTATGGAATTCCAAATACTATGGGCGTCACAACCAAAGGATGAATGGGTCCACGCCTTTTTTCACACCTTGGATGAATGCCAAGGTCATAGTATATATTAGTGGAGTTGCGCAGAGAAATATCCACTTGGGAAGAGCTCATGATTTGCTTTGCGCATACCTTTAGTTTCGCATATGTTAATATAGATGTCAACAATGCACTTCAAATCATCTGGGATGTGATATTAAAAGTTGTGCCATTTTCATATCCCATGGACCCACATGCGCTTTTCCACATGCATGCGATAATTGAATGCTATAATGTATCTGGTGAACCTAAAGATGATGATGAGCTACGAAATATCAATATTCCGGAGACAAAAGGGAGTATGGATGTCACAGCACCAGATATACCGACTGATCCTATGAATCAACCATTGAAGATTAGAAAAGTTAACATTGGGACAGAGGAGAATCCAAAATTTGCAAGTGTTGGGGACTACTAGTCTGAAGAGACCATGGCAAAGATCACGGATCTTCTGCATGAATTCTAGGATCTCTTTCCGACGAATTTCTTAGAAATGAAGGGGATAGTGGGTGATCTAGGGGAGATGAAGATTCTGTTAAATCCATATGCAAAGCCAATAAGACAGAGGTCATACTACCTGAATCCATGATACAAAGAAATAGTCAAGGTTGAGCTCGACTGGATATCGGATGCTAAAATCATTGATCCAGTGGAAGAATCAGAATGGATCAATCCTATGGTGGTCTAAGACAAGAAAACCGGTGCAGTTTGAATCTGTGTCGACTTAATAAAACTGAATGATTCTTGTAGCATGACCCATTTTCGACACCATTCATAGATGAAGTTCTCGAAGGAGTAGGTGGTCAAGAGATGTACTCTTTTATAGATGGATTTTCTGGTTATCACCAGATAAGAATCACAAAGGAAAATCGACATAAAACGACATGTGTTACTAAATGGGGCCACTTCCAATACATAGTGATGCCTTTTGGGTTGAAGAATGCGCCTGTGGTATTCTCACGAGTTATTATTGCCACATTCAAATATTTCATTCAGAATTTCCTACAAGTTTATATGGATGATTGGACAGTGTATGGTCTAATTAAGGATCATTTGGAAAACCTTTGATTAATACTGGAAAGGTGTTGATGACATTAGATTACGCTTAACTCCAAAAAGTGTATTTTTTGTGCACCATTTGGGATACTGTTGGGTCACATTGTATGGAATAAAGGATTATTGGTTGATCCTACGAAGATAGCGCTCATTTTGAGTTTACCACTACCAACGAATGTAAAGATGCTTCAGGAGACACTGGGGAACACAGGGTACTATTGCAAATTCATTAGAGGATATGCTACAATTATTGTCCCCATGGAGAAACTATTGAAGAAATATGTTGCATTTGTATGGAGCCCAGAATTTCAAGGAATATTTGACACCCTAAAGGCCAAGATGGATTCAGTGCCCATACTTGTGTTCCCCAACCGGAACAAAGAGTTTCACGTGCATGTCGACGCATCATCCATTGCACTGGGAGTAGTGCTCGCGCAACCAGGAGAAGCAAATATGGATCACCTGATTGATTTTGCTAGTCAAAAGTTGTCATTTCTTAAAATAACTATATGACCATAGAGCAAGAAGCTCTGTCGATGGTATATGCATTGCAAAAATTCAGGCATTACCTTTTAGGCGGTCACTTTAAGATGTTTATTGATCATTCTTCTTTGAAGTACTTGGTCAATAATACTGTCTTGGGGGGGAAGATATGTCACTGACTACTTCTCTTTAAGGAGTTTGATTTTGAAATAATTGTAAAGTTGGGTCGCTTGAATGTTGGCCCTAATAATTTGTCCAAAATCGAGACAGACGAGGATCCTACTAATATTGAAGATGGATTGGCCAATGTGCAGCTATTCAGAGTCGACATGGCAGATGACCACTATGCTCAAATAGTTCAGTTATTGGCGATAGGAGTCGTGCTGGAATATTTTTCAACAAGCCAGAAGAAGCAGTTGGTGGTTAAATCTTCTAATTACCAGTTGATTGTTGTACGCCTATATAAGTTGGGACCAAATGACATTTTGTGGCGCTTGTTGGGCCCAGAAATGACCCCTTTTTTACCACCTTTACCTACCTCTTTTTGCCTCATCTTACTCCATTATGTACACTAAATAGATGTTTTTCCTTCACTTGATCCCTCAATTCATACAGGTATGGTTAATTATTGTCTTATCTTATTAATGCTTAGGATTGTTGTAATCATGCCTCTATATCTTGAGTTATGCTAACATATGGTGGTTTTATAAAGATAATTCGAGATGTAAAGGATACAGGTGTAGCAGGATGAACATGCCAAGAGAGGGATGGACATTCATTACTACAATAATCTCCATCCATTCCATCATTTCCCAAAGAAAGCGGTCAAAGGTAACTATTCCACGCAAGCTATACAAAGGTGGCTGCAACAAGCTGCAACAGTGCGTCGCTGCTCAAGGATAGCTACAATCAAAGGAGTATATTCGATATTGATCATGATTTCCATCACTGGCTCGAGTAATAGTATTCCTATATTTCCTGCTTCTATCTTTCCACAACTGTAACAGCTTATCGTAATTGGGGCAGCCTAAAGATCAGAGATCTTCATGGCTACTCGATATCAATGGGTAGAAGTTATGCTTGTAATTGTATAAATACTGGGAACTATTCTGAGCTAGGGGTTGGAGATTAATTGATTTTATTTGTATAAGCTGTAATAGGGGTTGTGTGTTCATCTTACCATTTTACTACAAGGAGTTTGATTCTTTAGATCTTGGTGTTTTAACCTGTTCCATCTCTAGCATCTCTATGCGAAGGCTGGGCCCACCTTCCCATAGGGATTGCTAAGTTAATTAGGTATTTCATTTATTCTATTGTGTGGTTTGAATCTTATGATAAATTCATTTATTTACAGTAAGCTGCAACAGTCATCGATTTATCATGTGTTCCTTTGAATGATCAGTAATTGTATCCCCTGTAAACTACAATGGTGTGGTGTGACAGTCGACTTTGTAGGTTAACTTTCTCTTATGCAACTGTGTGATAGTTGTGACAGCCTTGTTCATCCCTAGTTCTTTCAATTGTTTTTTTCTTTAGATCTTTGTAGTTCATCCCTTTACATTTATTGTAGAACTTAATTCCTACACGTTGAATTCCTAGATTAAGTTGAATTAAGATAGTTGAGATGGATCTTCAGATGGCTTGGTAATTAAGGATTTAACTTTCTGCAAAAGTAATCTAGATGTCTATTTCTTGAATCTTTTAATTCTAGATTAAGGATTGTAAGAAGGTATTTGTGATTGCATTCTTAAGAAGGTAAGCTATATTAAGTAGATCATGGGATGAGTTGGGCTGAACAGGAAAGTAGGGTAATTCATTTATAGCATCAGCTACTTAGTGTTTAAAGCATATACAGTGCACATTATCCTTGAAATAAAATACTTCCTTGGGTTTACAACTTATATTGAATGCTCTTTATGTTGGCTTTAATTAACTTGCATATAGGGTTCCCAACAGCGATGTGTCCTACCCCAGGAAAAACGATAGATATTAGCAAAAGCACATGCATGAGTCATTGGGGGACACTATGGGGGTTGTGCTACAGCAAGAAAGGTGCTTTGCGGAGGGATCTAGTGTCCCGCTTTACATAATGATGTGGTAGATTATGTGCGAAGCTGCGATGTCTATCAACGCACTGAAAAACCATCGCGGCGGGTTGAGATACCACTAGTACCCCAGATAACCTTGCAACCTTTTGCTAAATGGGTTATGGATTTTGTGGATCCAATCAACCCACTTGGGAAGAGAACTGGTGCACTGTACATAATCACAGCAACAAACTACTTGATGCAATGGGCATAGGCTGCACTGGTTGTGGATTGCATTGTTACGACATCAATAAGATTTTTGTTTGACAACATTGTGATGTGGTTTGGATGCCCAAGGATATTGATGAGCAACCAGGGTATCCATTTTATCAATCACACAGTAAGAGAACTGACAGAGGAGTCACATATACAACATAAGAAAAGTACACCATATCATCTACAAGCGAATGGGACTATCGAAGCATTCAACAAGATCTTGGAGCATGCACTTACAAAGGTATGTAATGTTAACCGAGATGACTGGGATTTGAAGAGTCCAGTAGTATTGTGGGCATATTGCACCACCTACAAGATATTGACGGGGCAAACACCATTCAAATTGGTCTACATGAAAGAGGCATTCATGCCTATGGAATACATTGTTCGCAGTCTGCACATTGTCGCCGCAATGGGCATGGATGATGAAGCAGCGCTAGAAGAGCATGTAGTACATTTGATACAACTTGAAGAAGACCATTTTATCATAGGATTCCATCAGTGTGTCGAGAAGGATCAAAAAGAAGCTTGGCATGATCTCCACATAAAGAATAAATAGTTTCGGTAAGGAGATTTGGTGTTGTTCTATGACAGCAAGTTCCTAAGGAATCCAGGTAAGTTATAGATGCACTAGTTAGGTCCATATCTTGTTAATTTTATTACTTCTTAGGGGGGAGTTCAACTACAACAATTAGATGGAACGATGCTACCAAAACTGGTGAATGGTAGCCGGTTGGAGCCCTAGATAGCCAGAGGGAGGGTGCACTAGAAAGGAAGGGGTTGCGCAAGCACAGGATTTAGTAGCGTAGTTAGGCATATATGTCACAATAGTTGTAGGGTCGCGACATAGTCAAATCAGCAGTAAATGAAGAGTAGTTAATAGAGTTAATCGGACACTGCTTGAGGCACTGCGTAATGAAGGGGAAGGATAGATAGAAAGCAGAAGTGGTTACGTAAGAGGAAGTGGTTGTGCAAGAGGAAGTGGCTGCGTAAGAGGAAGTGGTTGCGCAAGAGGAAGTGGTTGCACAAGAGGAAGTGGTTGTGCAAGAGGAAGTGGTTGCGCATGAGGAAGTGGCTATGCAAGAAGAAGAATCAGTAGCGTCATTAGGAAGACGGACCCCACCAACCACAAGATGGTGACCAGACGTCACATCAATACTCAATGACGATCGTTAAAGCAAGTAAACAACGTCACCTTTCAACATCACATCTAATTATAGTAGATCCAAGCAGTGTGTTGGAAGAATTGGTGATGTATTTTGGATCATGGATGAATGATTTCATCATAATGATGAACCTGATATGTGAATGATGACATTTGAGTTGAGCTGGTATCATAAGCAGAAGCCCACTCACTGAGAGGACACCATCGTGCAGACTTGAACTATGCAAAGTTGCGGAAGTGATCAGAAGGGCTATGGAGGGAAGCACTGCTAAGTAAGGCAGTGGATCCACCCATAAAAGGTATCATATTTGCAAGTTACCAAGAAATGTGATATGATATGCAACACACCCTCGACCCAGGGGAGATTTTAAGTAAGCATGTTTCACTAGTTGCAATTGAAAAAGAAGTTGCAAGTATGCGGGCTAGCTCGTCCAAGATGAAAATTCTTGGAAAGGTAATCCTTGGCTATATCTCTCTTAGTCAGTCTAGGGCGCAGACCAAGAAACCCATGACAAATCCAAAATGGGTACGAGTTCTTGCCCCACTTGACAAAGTTTTCAAGAAAAGGGAGTGGGATTAACTTGTAGCATTCCGGGCCAAGCTTGAATGGAAGGAATGACAAGGTTGTGAGAGATGGAATGGATTTCAATGTGGCATGTAGGTTTCAAAATTGTAGCTGCAGACTGTTGCTATGCAGCAAGTATCCACCCAAGCAATGGTAGATAAACAGAATAATTTCAGCGACCAGTATCTATGGTCGGAGGAGAAAGCAAATTCCGCCAACACGAGGTTGTAGAAGTGTGCTGAGTTAAGAATAAATTGACCACGAAAAAGGAAGTCACATCAAATTTCACAGGTCAACAAGTTCTAGGCGATTGATTTATAGTTATCTGTGAGGATTTTTTGAGTACACCATGTCCATGTGACATGGATCGAGGATGAGCCATAAGACTGTGTTGGGGGCCTGTTGGAAAAGGGTTGAGGGTCATTTATTTGTGCAGCATCGCGGATGTTACACAAGCTCAAAAGACACTGTGCAAGACAAAGATAGCGTGTAAGGCGGAAGATAGACTACTTTTGAATATTTTATGTCACTTTTTGTACTTTTTGACCATATTTTGTGGATATTGGTCATTAGTTGGTAGAATCAGTTAGGAGTTAGTTAGAAGTGGACCATGAATGTAAAGGCACAAGCCTATAAATAGAAGATAATTGTGAATGTAAGAATCAGGCATCAATCGGTTGTTATTTGAATCTTAGAGATCTAGACTTAGGATGGAATTGTTGTATGTTTTGGATCTTTGATTTATTGCGCAGAAGTAATATGAAAGGACAAAGGTTGATCTGAAATACTGTTATTTTTATCTCTTTCTATCTTTTATTTATGTTTTTGCAATCCAATGGCGAGTATATGCGATATGGATCTATGATGCAATGTTTACTACTTATGAATGATATTATCTTCTTAGATCTGTTTGTGCGACAGTATGGTTATTCATGTTATATGATACTTCTGTTATAGATGAATGATGTGATCTAGTGATGATGAACGGTTCTATGAATGCATAACCAACTTGTCAGATCTGATAAATAAGTTGATGAATTTTCGATGTCCATAGTCCTCTTCTATTATGTAGAAATTTGGTTTCGTCATCCCTCCCTTGAACATCTCGGGTGAGACTCCATCCACTTCGCGGGTATTGCTGGACAGGGTAAAAGATGTCTAAATAGGTACTGAAGGAGATCGCGGTGAGTCGAGGGTCGATAGAGTGGGAACCCCTGTCGACTAGGTTTTGTTGGTTGGGATTGAGCCAACAATGGATACTAAGATAAAATCTCATAACCAAAGCTACAAGTGGATTTGAATTTGCATCAAAGGTTGTTCCACCAACCAAGATTCAAGAGGTTCCCACAATCTCTATTTTTGATGATGATCAAGATGTGCGACTTCTCTGATATTATTATTCCTCTTTTAATTTCAAATTATCCTTGATTTCACATTAACTTATCTAAATAATATAAATACATTTAATATACTTGAATCAAAGTCCTTAACTTATCTAAATAATATAAATACAGCTAAGAGTAAATTAAAAAATACTTAAATCAAAGTCCTTAACCTATGTAAATAATATAAATACAGCTAATATACTCTTATATTACAAAATACTTGACTCAAAGTCAATATTATGGTAATGTTCACAATGACAATCCCCTTGTGACAAACCAACATACAAATGCTTTGTACACTTTCTTTTACTTGATTTAATTTTCACATTAAGAATGGTGTATGTACAAATATTCAGCAGTGTACATATGTCCAAAACTATAGTAAATGCCTAAGACTTACGCTCTTCGAAAGGGATCTTTCTGGTCACCGTACTCGAGGTAAGGTACAACTGATTTATTATTCAATGAGCTACCCACAATGGCAGTGACTTATTCACGTTACAGGTTTACTTCTTCCAGCAGTAGAAGTTGGGACTCGGGAGAGTCACTCGATTTCAATACAGGCGATTGTTGAAGTGGTGAAGGTTATCATATAACATCATGAATAGTCAAAACATTCACTATATAGTGGCAGAAAGTTATTCGGATTTAAAGAGACAATACATGTGAAGGTAGTGTCATAATATGATGAATTATTTATTTATTTATTATGTAGTGTCATAATATGATGATGACTTATTTGGTCTCACTAGACCTAGGGACTCATTCATATAGACTCTGTGTTCCAAAAAAGAAAGTATGAAGTTTGACATAGTATGCGAAGAGTGCATTCAGGAAGAAGCTAGAGTAACCAATAGAGAAGCTCTACTCAGAGAATACAATCAAGCTCTAGCAACCCATACTAAATAAAGGAAACCATCAAACTTGAAGAAGAGTAATCAGAAACCTTGCAAGAAGAAGAAGGATTACTCAAAGTATCAATGCTATAACTTTCATAAGATAAGACACCTAGACAGAGAGTGTACATCACCAAAGAATAACAACAACAACAAGAGACATCATGCTCATCTAGCTGAAGATGAGGATGAAGAAGAAAGACCTCAAAAGAGATTAACAAAAGAAGAAGATGTAGACGAATATTCATTATTCTTTGCACTCTCTGGGTTTGTAACACCTGGAGAAGACACATGGATTATTGATAGTAGTGCCTCGAAGCACATGACAAGGAAGAAGCAAACTCTGTCGAGACTTGAAGAAAAGAACTCTCCCCATAAATTATCATTCAAAGATGACTATCAATATCCCATCAAAGGTATTAGTGAATCAAGCTACAATCTTGACTCTGGGACTTCCATGAAAATGAAGGAAGTACTGCATGTACCACGTTTGAAAAAAAAACTTACCTTCCATCTCAGCTCTAGATAAGAAAGGATATAGATTTATTTTTATAGATGGACAAGTAATTATGTGGTCCAAAGGAAATACAGTTGAATATGTTGTGGTCATTGGAGAAGAAGAAGGAGGACTGTATAAACTCAAAGGACATCCATAGACCATTGGAAGGTCGTTCTTAGAATAATTAGTTTCGCGGCACCGAGGATGATGTGCAAGGTCAAAGATTGCACACAAGGCAAAATGTGGCAAATAGGGAGGATTGGTCATATTTTGTAGATTTTGGTCATATTTTGTAGGATTTGGTCATAATTTTGTACTTTTGGTCCAAGTAGTAAGGAAGTTGATCAAAGTGGACCAAATAACAAGATTCCTTATAGAAAGCTTCTTTATTCATCAAAATGATGATACAAATATTCATGTATAGTTACAAGTCAAGATGTACACACTATATCTGAGAAGGGGCTTCTCCATTAACTATGTTGCAACAAAAATGCCAAAAGACAAGAACATCATAAAATAACTAGTGCACAACTTTATTTGAGCCAAAAAAAAGTATGTTCATTATGATAAAAATAGATGAAAACTGAAAATTAACATCCCTCTACAACATCCATTAGAACCTCCTCTATAGAGTAGAAACTTCTATTTGGCTTCTATCACTATGGTAGGTGAAGGGTGTGGGTGAAGGAGCCAAAGACATAACCATCGACCTAAGGTAAGGCAAAAGGTTGAGGTATCAACAATGACCTACATATAGAGAATCACAATCCATATTTAGCAGGATATTTCTCAGGCAAAGGATTAGGTGAAGATGGAACACAGTTTGGTCAACAATGAAGAGATGGAACAAGAAATGAAGCCATGCATCCCTGAAAGATGGAGGTGTCTCACACGTACCACACTAAATATTTCAAAATATCTTTCCTCCATTAAAGTGTTGTTGGGCCAAATCCCTCATGGATAGAAAGGAGGATTGCAAGGAGATGTTGCAACATATGGATGAAATTCATAAGAAAGTCAAGAAAATGGATGCCAAGATAAACCTCATAACCAAAGCTACAAGTGGATTTGATTTTACAGCAAAGGATGTTCCACCAACCAAGATTCAAGAGGTTCCCACAATCTCTATTTTTTATGATGATCAAGTTGTGTAGCTTATCTTATATTATTATTCCTCTTTTAATTTCAAGTTATCCTTGATTTCACCTTAACTTATCTAGATAAAATAAATATATCTAATATACTCTTAGATTACAAAATACTTAAATAAAAGTCCTTAACTTATCTAAATAATATAAATAAAGGTAAGAGTATATTACAAAATACTTAAATCAAAGTCCTTAACCTATGTAAATAATATAAATACAGTTAATATACTCTTAGATTACAAAATACTTGAACCAAAGTCAATAAGATGGCAAGGTTCACAATGACAATCCCCTTGTGACAAACCAACATACTAATGCTTTGTACATTTTATTTTACTTGATTTAATTTTCACATTAAGAATGGTGTATGCACAAATATTCAGCAGTGTACATATGTCCAAAACTATAGTAAATGCCTAAGACTTATGCTCTTTGAAAGGACTCTTTCTGGTCACCGCACTCGAGGAAAGGTGGAACTGATCTATTATTTTATGAGCTACCCATAGTGGAAGCAACTTATTCACATTTACATTTTCTTATTCCACCAGTAGAAGTTGGGACTCGGGAGAATCACTTGATTTCAATATAAGCAATTCTTGAAGTGGTGAAGATTATCATATAACATCATGAATAGTCAAAACATTCACTATATAGTGGCAGCGAGTTATTTGGATTTAAAGAGACAATACATGTGAAGGTAGTGTTGTAATATGATGAATTATTTATTTATTTATTAGGTAGTGTTGTAATATGATGATGAGTTATTTGGTCTCACTAGATCTCGGGACTCATTCATATAGACTCTGTGTTCCATAAAAGAAAGTATGAATTTTGACATAGTATGGGAAGATTGCATTGAAGAGTAATCAGAAACCTTCCAAAAAGAAGTTTCAAAAGAAGAAGAAGGATTACTCAAAGCATAAATGCTATAATTTTCATAAGATAGGACACCTAGGCAGAGAGTGTACATCCCAAAAGAAGAAGAACAACAAGAAGAGACATCATGCTCATCTAGGTGAAGATTAGGATGAAGAAGAAAGACCTCGAAAGAGATTAACAAATGAAGAAGATGTAGATCAATATGTATTATTCTCTGCCCTCTCTGGGTCTGTAACATCTAGAGAAGACACATGGATTATTGATAGGGGTGCCTCGAAACACATGACAAGCAAGAAGAAAACTCTGTCAAGACTTGAATAAAATAACTCTTCACGAAAAGTATCATTGGAACATGACTATCAATATCCCATCAAAGGTATTGGTGAATCAAGATACAAGATTGACTCTAGGACTTCCATGAAGATGAAGGAAGTACTCCATGTACTAGGTTTGAAAAAAAAAACTTACTTTCCATCTCATCTCTAGATAAGAAAGGATATAGAGCCATTTTTATAGATGGACAAGTATTGATCTGGTCCAAAAGAAAGACACTTGAATATGTTGTGGTCATTGGATAAGAAGAAGGAGGACTATATAAAATTATAGGACATCTAAAGACTGTTGGCACGCCATTTTGAGGATAATTAGCTACGCAGCACCAAGGATGATGCGCAAGGTCAAAGATGGCACACAAGGTACAACGTGGAGCGTAGGGAGGATTGGTCATATTTTGTAGGATTTGGTCATTATTTTGTGATTTTGTTCCAAGTAGTTAGGAAGCTGATCTAAGTGGACCAAATAACAAGATTCCTTGTAGAAATATTCTTTATTCATTAAAATGATGATACAAAATTCATGTACAGTTATAGGTCAGGATGTACACACTTTATCCAAGAAGGGGCTTCTCCATTAACTATGTTGCAACAACAATTCCAAAAGACAAGAACATCATAAAATAACTAGTGCACAACTTTCTTTGATCCAAAAAGAAGTATGTTCATTATGATTAAAATATATGAAAACTGAAAATTAACATCCATTAAAACCTCCTCAATAGAGTAGAAACCTCTATATTTCTTCTATCATTATGGTAGGTGAAGGGTGTGGGTGAAGGAGCCAAAGACATAGCCATAAACCTAAGGCAAGGCAAAAGGTTGAGGTCTCAATAATGACCTACATATATAGAATCACAATCCATATTTAGCAGGATATTTCTCAGGTGAAGGATTAGGTGAAGATGGAACACGATTTGGTCAATAATGAAGAGATGGAACAAGAAATTCAGTCGTGGATCCCTGAAACATGGAGGTGTCTCACATGTAACACACTAAATATTTCAAAAGAGCTTTATTCCATTAAAGTGTTGTTGGCGAAAGCCCTCATGTATAGAAAGGAGGAGTGCAAGGAGATTTTGTAACATATGGATGAAATTCATGACTAAGACAAGAAAATGGATACCAAGATAAACCTCATAACCAAAGCTACAAGTGGATTTGAATTTGCAGCAAAGGATGGTCCACTAACTAATATTCAATAGGTTCCCACAATCTCTATTTTTATGATGATCAAGATGTTTAGCTTATCTTATATTATTATTCCTCTTTTAATTTCAAGTTATCCTTGATTTCACCTTAACTTATCTAAATATATAAATACAGCTAAGAGTATATTAGAAAATACTTAAATCAAAGTCCTTAACCTATATAAATAATATAAATAAAACTAATATACTCTTAGATTACAAAATACTTGAATCAAAGCCAATGATATGGTAAGGTTCACAATGACAATTCCCTTGTGACAAACCAACATACTAATGCTTTCTACATGTTCTTTTACTTGATTTAATTTTCACATTAAGAATGGTGTATGCACAAATATTCAGCAGTGTACATATGTCTAGAACAGTAGTAAGTGAATAAGACTTATGCTCTTTGAAAGGGCTCTTTTTGGTCACTGCACTCGAGGCAAGGTACAACTAATTTATTACTTTATGAGCTACCCATCGTGGCAGTGACTTATTCATGTTTAAATTTACTTCTTCCACCATTAGAAGTTGGGAATCGGGAGAGTCACTCAATTTAAATACATGCGATTGTTGAAGTGGTGAAGGTTATCATATAACATCATGAATAGTCAAAACATTCACTATATAGTGGAAACGAGTTATTCAGATTTAAAGAGACAATACATGTGAAGGTAGTTTTGTATATGATGGATTATTTATTTATTTATTAGGTAGTGTCGTAATATGATGATGAAGTATTTGGTCTCACTATACCTTGGGACTCATTCATATAGACTCTATGTTCCAAAAAATAAAGTATGAAGTTTGACATAGTATGGGAAGATTGCATTCAAGAAGAATCTAGAGTATCTAGCAGAGAAGCTCTACTCAGAGAAGATGATCTATCTCTAGCCACTCATACTAAAGAAAGGAAACAATCAAACTTGAAGAAGAGTAATCAGAAACCTTCCAAGAAGAAGAAGGATTACTCAAAGTATCAATGCTATAATTGTCATAAGATAGGACACCTTACCACATAGTGTACATCACCAAAGAAGAAGAACAACAACAAGACACATCATGCTCATCTAGTTGAAGATGAGGATGAAGAAGAAATATCTCGAAATAGATTAACAAAAGAAGAATATGTAGACGAATATGTATTATTCTATGCACTCTCTGTGTTTGTATCACCTAGAGAAGACACATGGATTATTGATAGTGGTTCCTTGAAGAACATGACAAGGAAGAAGCAAACTCTGTCAAGACTTGAAGAAAAGAACTCTCCCCACAAAGTATCATTGGGAGATGACTATCAATATCCCATCAAAGGTATTGGTTAATCAAGCTACAATATTGACTCTGGTACTTCCATAAAGATGAAGGAAGTACTGCATGTACTAGGTTTGAAAAAAAACTTACTTTCCATCTCAGCTTTAGATAAGAAAGGATATAGAGTTGTTTTTATAAATGCACAAGTACTGATGTGGTCCAAAGGAGAGACACTTGAATATGTTGTGGTAATTGGAGAAGAAGAAGGAGGACTGTATAAAATCAAAGGACATCCAGAGACTATCTATTGAAATATATTAAACCCACTCATAACTTAGGATAAAATAATCAATCATTATTTGATTAATTATTCACCCACTAGCTTAATTAGTTGGCATCCACTTGCACCTTAAAGTCAATACATGCCATATATATCCTAGGAATGATTTATTTCTAATTCTGGGTTGGTCTTTACCACCTTTTGACCATCCAAAATGAGTATACAACACTTTACAGCAGATTCTGCTTTATTCTGCTTTTCCTGCTTTTCTGTGGATAAGGTAAAGCTAGTCAAACTAGGAAACTAGGTCATTTTGTTGCCAAACCATCCTTCGTGAATTTTCCTCCATTTTCTAGGATTAGCATGTTTTTTCCATGTCCTTGACAAATCACTCATTCTTTTTCCAATTTGTGAGGTCCTTGATATATTTGGGAAGTTCTTTAGCCAACTATGGGGGTTTGCTATACTTTGGTAAGTCAGCATTTTTGAGCTTTATGAGTTGTCTCCATACAACTTGATTTTCCTATGAGGGATGTACTATTTATGTATACTATTATTCATCATTATTCAATGGAAGGATACACACCAATATTCATCTCTTCATTCATGTGATTCAATCTCTTTTCTTCTCTCTATTTTTCCTGTGTATGCTTATGAGAATTCTTAGTAGCAAGATCTATTTCCTGTGCTTCTTCTTAGAATCATTGCTCATAGAATTGATATATTATTTATACATGGTATAATAGATACAGGGATCACAACCTTGCAAGCTTCTACATGGTATCAGAGCAGCAAGGTTGATCAAGTTCTACAGAGTTGAGGAGTGCATCCAGTCTCCTATCCCTCTCTGAAGAAGAGCTTGTCTATCTTACAAGATTTTGTCCTATTTTTTTTTGCAAGTTGCAGACAGTATCTCCTAGAGCATATCAACAAATTAAATATGGATTCAAAATATCCTTTACTATCTCGTTTCAACTATGCTGATTGGAAGCCAAATACGAGTGCATACTTGAATAGGCAATGTCTCTTTGATGTCTCCATTGGTGCATTGAGTGAACCTGAGTATTATGAAGAGAAGATTGACTGGATAAATAGTTGTGATAGATCTTATGGAAATTTTTTTTTTGAATGTCTCCAAATATATATCATCTCATAGAATCTACTGAGTATCCATTTGAGCTTTGGAAGAATTTGGACAAATATTTTGGTCTGCAGGAAATAGAAGATGAAGCATGGAGCGAAAACAGCATCTCCTCTTGTTCTCTCTCTCAATATTTATTGGCCTCTACATTCTCTGATGAATTTGATCATGATGAATAAGTTTCTAATATAGTTCATGTTGCTGCTACTCTCCTTGATTCGAATGCTTCCTCCTTCAATGAAGAAGCAAATATTGAATAGCCATCTTTTTCTGTGTCTCTTGAAGGTGATTTTTCTTGTTGTGATACTAATGATGAAAAAGAAGTAACACATGGAGCTTCTATTTATATTTATGATGATCCTATCACCCATTCATTGTTCTCTATATCTCCTATCTTACATTCTGAGATATATGTGCCTAACTCTTCACACTTTGTGTGTACCTCTCTCATTGATGGTGCGCAACCTAGTGATTTCCAAGATGTTTGCTTAGCTAAATCAAGACTTATTTGTGTCATAACACTTACCTTACTTGATATTATGTGCTTCAGCATCTCCTCCTTTTTTCTCGGAATCAATACTCAGAACCTTTTTGAAGATTGTGAACATCTCATTCTTTCCTCCTTTCATACAGAGGATTCATTACCAGTGTATTCCCATGAGTCTATTGATATGATTATATGTGATCCTTTGGATTCTAATTTATAAGAATATTTTCAGGTTGATACACATATCATACCACCATCCATACCACCTACCATACCTCAAAATAATCCTAATACTATACAAATCCCAAGTTCACTAGGTGATTCCTCATTGGTCTCTTATGCAGTGATATTTATCTAACATGGTTTGAAGTCTTTCGTATCTTTCAGTGGCTGGTTATCCATGTCCTTAGTAATGTTTGGAATTATATTAAACATGTTTGTATCTATTCTAAACACTTATGGTTCAGATCTTATGCCCATCCATCATTCATATTTTTACACCTATCAGTTTGCCCCAGTTGCTCATAATTTTCCTAGTCTGGTCCTATATCCTCATGGAGCCACTGAATCCTTTGTATTTTATGTTACATATGCTAATATTTATGATGTATCAAAGTTTTATCAGCCTCATATCAGATCTGGAAATGTGCTACATCATATTGGAATATTGGCATGTGATTCACATCACAATTTTGCAGTTATTCAGTGAATTGAGTGTGAAATAAATTGTCTTAATTTTTGTACTCTTTGGGAAGGAGTATGCACAGATATCTTTTCCATTTCATATTATGTTTTCAGATAAGAGTTTTACATTAGAAATAAGCATTCAGATAATTCTCCTACTTCATCAAATGATGAGATACAAGGAGTCTCTCCTCTTCCTTCTTGTAGGTTCTACACTCTAGTGCATGATCATGGAGTTCATGATTTCTTCAACAAGTCTTCCATCCAGAAGAAGTTCATTCATATCATTAAAGTGAAGATAAGGATATTTTGAATACATATTAATTCAAATTTTGTGCCTTGTCCTTTCTTGAGGGAGGATTTTCCCCGTGTGGTTTTGCCTCTTTCCTCACTTTTCTCGACATAATAATTGTTAAAGGGTGACCATAGCCTTGCTGTTGGGACCTATATGCATCTATATTTTTTGTCATACCATCATAAGGTTAGACTTATAATGGGGTTTTGGAATATATTGAACCCACTCATAACTTAGGATAAAATAATTAATCATTATTTGATTAATTATTCACCCACTAGCTTAATTAGTTAGCATCCACTTGAACCTTAAAGTCAATACATGCCATCTATATCCTCGGAATGATTTATTTATAATTTTTGGTTGATATTGATCACCTTTGACCATCCAGAATTAGTATACAACACTTTACAACAGATTCTTCTTTATTCCACTTTTCCTGCTTTTCTCTGGATAAGGTAAAACTAGTCAAACAGGGAAACTGGGTCCTTTTGTTGCCAACCCATCCTTCATGAATTTTCCTCCATTTTATGGGATTAGCATGTTTTTTCCATCTCCTTGAAAAATCACTCATGATTTTTCCAATTCGTGAGGTCCTTGATATATTTGGGAAGTGCTTTAGCCACCTATGGGGGTTTGCTATATTTTGGTAAGTCAGCCTTTTCGAGATTTATGAGTTGTCTCCATACAAATTGATTTTCCTATGAGGGATGCACTATTTATGTACACTATTATTCATCATTATTAAATGGAAGGATACACACCAATATTCATCTCTTCATTCATGTGATTCAGTCTCTTTTCTTCTCTCTATTTTTCCTGTGTATGCTTGTGAGAATTCTTAGTAGCAAAATCTATTTCCTGTGCTTCTTCTTAGCATCATTTCTCATAGAAATGATCTATTATTTCTACATTTTTGGCATGTTTTTTTGAGGATAATTAGTTGGGAAGCACCGAGGATGATGCGCAAGGTCAAAGATGGCGCACAAAGAGAAATGTGGCGCGTAGGGAGGATTGGTCATATTTTGTATATTTTGGTCATATTTTGTAGGATTTTGTCATTATTTTGTACTTTTGGTCCAAGTAGTTAGGAATTTGATATAAGTGGACCAAACAACAAGATTCCTTGTAGAAATATTCTTTATTCATCAAAATGATAACACAAATATTCAGGTATAGTTACAGGTCAGGATGTACACACTTTATTTGAGAAGGGGCTTCTCCATTAACTATGTTGCAAAAACAATGTCAAAAGACAAGAACATCATAAAATAAGTAGTGCACAACTTTATCTGAGCCAAAACAAAAGTATGTTCATTATGATAAAAATATATGAAAACTGAAAATTAACATCCCTCTGCAACATCCATTAGAACCTCCTCTATATAGTAGAAACTTCTATTTGGATTCTAACACTATGGTAGGTGAAGGGTGTGGGTGAAGAATCCAAAGACATAACCATTGACCTAAGGTAAGGCAGAAGGTTGAGGTCTCAACAAAGACCTACATATAGAGAATCACAATCCTTATTTAGTAGGATATTTCTTAGGCGAATGATTAGGTGAAGATGGAACACGATTTAGTCAACAATGAAGAGATGGAACAAGAAATGTAGTCGTGGATCCCTCAAACATGGAGGTGTCTCACATGTACCACACTAAATATTTCAAAATATCTTTCTTCCATTAAAGCATTGTTGGGGAAATCCCTCATGGATAGAAAGGAGGAGTGAAAGGAGATGTTGCAACATATGGATGAACTTCATAAGCAAGTCAAGAAAAAGGATTCCAAGATAAACCTCATAACCAAAGCTACAAGTGGATTTGAATTTTCAGCAAAGGATGGTCCATCAACCAAGATTCAAGAGGTTCCCACAATCTCTATTTTTTATGATGATCAAGTTGTGTAGCTTATCTTAGATTATTATTCCTCTTTTAATTTCAAGTTATCCTTGATTTCACCTTAACTTATCTAAATAATATAAATACAGCTAAGAGTATATTACAAAATATTTAAATCAAAGTCCTTAACCTATATAAATAATATAAATACAACGAATATACTCTGAGATTACAAAATACTTGAATCAAAGTCAATATGATGGTAAGGTTCATAATGACAATCCCCTTGTGACAAACCATCATACTAATGCTTTGTACATTTTCTTTTACTTGATTTAATTTTCACATTAAGAATGTTGTATGCACAAATATTTAGCAATGTACATATGTCCAGAACTGTAGTAAATGCCTAAGACTTATGCTCTTCTAAAGGGCTCTTTCTAGTCAGCGCACTCAAGAAGGTACAACTAATTCACGTTTAAATTTACTTCTTCCACCAGTAGAAACTGGGACTCAGGAGAGTCACTCGATTTCAATACAGGCGATTGTTGAAGTGGTGAAGATTATCATATAACATCATGAATAGTCAAAAAATTCACTATATAGTGGCAACAAGTTATTCGGATTTAAAGAGACAATACATGTGAAGGTAGTGTCGTAATATGATGAATTATTTATTTATTTATTAGGTAGTGTCATAATATGATGATGAATTATTTGGTGTCACTAGACCTTGGGACTCATTCATACAGACTCTGTGTTCTAGAAAAGAAAGTATGAAGTTTGACATAGTATGGGAAGAATGAATTGAAGAATAACCTAGAGTAGCCAATAAAGAAGCTCTACTCAAATAAGATGATCAGGCTCTAGCCACCCATAATAAAGAAAGGAAACAATCAAACTTGAAGAAGAGTAATCAGAAACCTTCCAATAAGAAGTTTCAAAGGAAGAAGAAGGATTACTCAAAGTATCAATGCTATAATTGTCATAAGATAGGACACCTAGCCAGAGAGTGTACATCACCAAAGAAGAATAATAACAACAAGAGACATCATGGTCATCTATCTAAAGATGAGGATAAAGAACAAATACCTCGAAAGATATTAACAAAAGAAGAAGATGTAGATGAATATGTAATATTCTTTGTACTCTCTGGGTCTGTAACATCTGGAGACAACACATGCATTATTGATAGTGGTGCCTTAAAGAACATGACAACGAAGAAGCAAAGTATGTCACTACTTGAAGAAAATAATTCTCCCCAGAAAGTATCGTTGGGAGATGACTATCAATATGCCATCAAACGTATAGGTGAATCAAGCTACAAGCTTGAATTTGGGACTTCCATGAAGATGAAGGAAGTACTGCATGTACCAGGTTTGAAAAAAAAAACTTACTTTCCATCTTAGCTCTAGATAAGAAAGGATGTAGAGTTGTTTTTATAGATGTACAAGTACTGATGTGGTCCAAAGGAAAGACACTTGAATATGCTATGGTCATTGGAGAAGAAGGAGGAGGACTGTATAAACTCAAAATACATCTAGAGACTATTGCCAGGCCATTTTGAGGATAATTAGTTTTGCAGCATCGAGGATGATGCACAAGGTCAAAGATGGAGCATAAGGGGAAATGTGGCACGTAGGATGGATTGGTCATATTTTGTAGGATTTGGTCATTATTTTGCACTTTTGGTCCAAGTAGTTAGGAAATTGATCTAAGTGGACCAAATAACAAGATTCCTTGTAGAAATATTATTTATTCATCAAAATGATGATACAAATATTCATGTATAGTTATAGGTCAGTATGTACACACTTTATCCAATAACGGGCTTTTCCATTAACTATGTTGCAACAACAATGCCAAAATACAAGAACATCATAAAATAACTAGTGCACAACTTTCTTTGAGCCAAAACAAAAGTATGTTCATTATGATAAAAATAGATGAAAACTGAAAATTAACATCCCTTTGCAACATCCATTAGAACCTCCTATGTAGAGTAGAAACTTCTATTTGGCTTCTAGCACTATGGTAGGTGAACGGTGTGGGTGAAGGATCCAAAGACATAACCATCGTGCTAAGGTAAGGCACAAGGTTGAGGTCTCAACAACGACCTACATATAGAGAATTCAATACGATGGTAAGGTTCACAATGACAATCCCCTTGTGACAAACCAACATACTAATGCTTTGTACATTTTCTTTTACTTGATTTAATTTTCACATTAAGAATGGTGTATGCACAAATATTCAGCAGTGTACATATGTCTAGAACTATAGTAAATTCCTAAGACTTATGCTCTTCGAAAGGGATCTTTCTGGTCACCGCACTCGAGGCAAGGTACAACTAGTTTATTATTTTATGATCTACCCATAGTGGCAGCGACTTATTCGTGTTTAAATTTACTTCTTCCAGTAGTAGAAGTTGGGACTCAAGAGAGTCACTTGATTTCAATACATATGATTGTCTAAGTGGTGAAGGTTATAATATAACATCATGAATAGTCAAAACATTCACTATATAGTGGCAGCAGGTTATTTGGATTTAAAGAGACAATACATGTGAAGGTAGTGTCGTAATATGATGAATTAGTTATTTATTTATTAGGTAGTGTCGTAATATGATGAAATATTTATTTATTTGTTAATATTATTTGTAATATAATTGGTGTAAGACAGCATTCCTTAAGGGTGTGATTGAGGAAGAGTTTTACATCAAACAACCACAAGGATTTGAAGTAGAAGATAGAGTGACTCATGCCTGCAAGTTGAAAAAGGCTATGTATGGACTGAAGCAAGCTCCTAGAGCTTGGTATGGTAGAATGAAGAGCATCTTAACAATCATGGGCTTTACCAAGAGTAAAGATGATCCTAACCTTTATATGAATATTATGCATGATGAACCAATCATATTATTACTGTATGTGGATGATATATTTCTAACTAGAAATGAGAAACAGATCAAAGATTGCAAGAAGAATCTAGTTGAAAAATTTGTATGAAAGAGATTGGATTCATGCATTATTTCCTAGGGTTGTAAGTGTGGTAGAGACCAGAAGGAATCTTTATAAATCAGGGAAAGTATGTAGTATAAATCTTGAAAAGATTTGATATGTTGGATTGTAAATCCATGGCCACACCCATGGAAACCAACTTGAAGTTGTTGTATGATGAGACATCGGAGTTAGTGGATGTGACTCAATACAGACATATTATTGGGTCATTAATATATCTAAGGAACAAAAAACTAGATATATGTTTTGCTGTGAACACCGTGAGTCAGTATCTAGTTAAATCTAGATAGGTTCACCTGATAGCTACAAATCATGTGATGAGGTACCTTAAAGGTACATTAGATTTGGGACTTTACTATGGGAGATATCATGACCTTATATTGTATACAGATTCAAATTGGGAAGGAAGTGTCGCAGATAAGAAGAGCACCTCAGGAGGATATTATTGTTTGGGATCCACCATGATCTCATGGTTTAGTAAGAAACAGTCTAGTGTTACTCTTAGTACAGCTGAAGCAGAGTACATTGCAGCTTGCTCCTCTTGTTGTGAAGCGATATGGATTCAGAAGTTGATGTCAAGATTATTTGACATGGAGTTGGACACCACAATAATTCTTTGTGACAGCTAGAGTTGTATAAAGATGACCGAGAATTCGGTGTACCATGACAAATCGAAGAAAAATCTGATGGTTTTATATAAGGGGTATGGTACAAAAGGAAGCTATAAAGGTCCAGTATGTGAGTATCGATGAGCAAGTTGTTGATGTACTGACCAATCCTCTATCTAGAGTAAAGTTTGAATATTTCTGTGGAAATCTTTGTGTATTTCAGAAAGGCTTTCCTCGCAAGTAGGAACAATGATGGGACTATAGATGATGAAGATATGGAACTTCTTTGAAAAGGAGGAACATGTCAAAGATATGGAATCTCCTTGAAAAAAAGAACAGGTCGAAGACATGAACCCTCCTCGGAAAAAGGGGGATCAGGTTGATAATATAGATCCTCCCAGGAAAGGGGGAGTGATGATGAGACTGACATCGATGATGGGATGACAGTGATGCTTGAGCATTAAATATTCCAGTGCACATGAATATGCTAACAATGTTTGACATTCACTTATGGATGATAGTTTCCTCTCTTAAGGATGGCAGGTATAACACTTTGTGCATGAGAGTGGTCTTTACTGGATAAGGATGGCCCTTCAGATCATGTTACTCTCACATGGAGAGTACCCACATTCAGTTGTGGATACCGTAGAATAACACTCACTTGGGAGTGGTACTAACCTTAGTGGTATGGATGCTCTGCGATGAGTCCTCGTGGATGACATGGATGGCATTCTGTATGCAGTCCAGATATGCTCTATAGACAATAATCTTGTATGGAGAGTATGCCTATATTCTGATGTAGATACCATAGAATAACACTCACTTGGGAGTGGTCCTAACCTTAGTGGTATGGATTCCTTATGATGAGTCCTCATGGACGTCATAGTATAACACTCACTTGGGAGTGGTCCTAACCTCAGTGGTATTAATTTTCTATGATGAGGGCCAACATTTTGTATGTGGTCGAGATCTGCTCTACATACAATACTCTTGCATGGAAGAGTATACCTACGCATGAATGTAGATACAGTAGTATAACACTCACTTGGGAGTGGTCCTAACCTCAGTGGTATGGATGGTCTAAAATGAGTCCTCATGGATGATAGGGCATGCATTGGGTGCAGTTGAGATCTACATTTAGTTGTAGATGATTCAACTGATCAATATTATGGATCATGTTGATGGAGGATTGCATCATCCTTGGACTTATGTCCTAAAGTGATCAGGATTGATCATCCCGCAAATAGATCATGTGTACTACAGGTAGCGTGTTGGTAAAGGTTCAAGTAGATCGAAGTATGATGGAAAAGGATCAAGTAGATAGATGTGTGACTGCAAAGGATTAAGAAGGATCGAAGTATTGCTGCAAATGATTGAAAGGATCAAAGTGCTTCCGCAAAAGGATTGAAAGGATAGAAGTGTTGCTACAAAAGATCAAGAAGATCATAGTGCTACTACAGAAGATCAAAGTGCAGCAATGTCAAAGTTGTTTGATTCATGGTAAAGAAGTCATGTCAAGTCTTACCAAAACTCAGAGGAGGAAGGAAATAAGTCGTAGATCTTCAAGAGAAATATTAAGTATATTGATGATCATAACAGACACAGAATCAACAGCAAGATCTACTTCCTAGGTGTTAATCAATTCACTGATTATAAAAATGAGGAGTTCAAGGATCTCCATTCTAGAAATATTGTGGAGCAACCAACTGCAATATCCTCCTACCAACAAGGGCCTTGACTTAATTATACATGTGAGGATCCTGGATGCGTTTACTGGAGAAGGAAGGGTGTTGTCACACTAACCAAAGATCAAAGGACATGCAACAGTGAGTTTCCAATATATATATGTGTGTGTGTGTGTGTGAGATAAAATAAAAATAAAATTTCTTATGGATAAAAAACATTTTACTCACTCCATGTATCAAGTTGGCATATTCTTGTAAATGGTATTTTTATTTGTTTATCCTTATTGTTGGAATTGCTTTGGTGATGGTGGCATAGGAGGTGGTTGGGCATTCTCAGCTATAGGAGCAATTGAAGGAATCCATGCAATAGCAACTGGGAAACTGATAAGCTTGTTTGAACAAGAATTGTTGGACTACGTTACAATCAATCATGGGTGCGATGGAGGTAATGCGGATTATGCATTTGACTGGGATATTTGAAGATGGAGTGAATCATGTCTGCAAGTTGAAAAAGGATTTGTATGGACTAAAACAATCTCCTATAGCTTGGTATGGTAGAAAGGATAACTTCTTGACAAGCATGGGATTTACCAAGAGTAAAGTTGATCCTAACATTTATATGACTATTATGGATTATGAACCAGTCATACTATTACTGTATGTGGATGATCTATTTTTGACTGGAAATGAGAAACAAATCAAATATTGCAAGAAGAAGCTAGATGACGAATTTAGATGAAAGATATTGGAATGATGCATTATTTCCTAGGGATGCAAGTGTGTCAGAGACTAGAAGGAATATTTCTCAATCAGGGAAAGTATGCAACAGAAATCTTAAAAATATTTTATATGTTGGATTGTAAATCCATGGCCACACCCACGGACACCAACTTCAAGTTGTTAGTTGATGACACATCGGAGTTAGTGGATGTGACTCAATACATACAAATTATTGGGTCATTAATGTATCTGACGAACACAAGGCTAGATTAATGCTTTGTTGTGAACACCTTGAGTCAGTATCTAGTTAAACCTAGATAGGTCCACCTAATAGCTGCAAATCATGTGATGAGGTACCTTAAAGGTACATTATATTTGGGAATTTACTATGGGAGAGATCATGAATACATATTGTATGGATATACAGATTCATATTGGGAAGGAAGTGCCACAAAAAAGAAGAGAACCTCAAGAGTATGCTATTGTCTGGGATCCACCATGATCTCATGGTTTAGTAAGAAACAATACAGTTTTGTTCTCAGTATAGCTGAAGCAGATTACATTGCAGCTTGCTCCGCTTATTGTGAAGCGATATGGCTTCAGAAGTTGATGTCAAGATTATTTGACATGGATTTGGACACCACAATAATTCTTTGTGACAACCAGAGTTATATAAAGATGACACAGAATCCAGTGTTCTATGACAAATCGAAGAATATGGAAATCCGATGTTTTTATAAAAGGGATATGATACAAAAGGCAGTTATAAAGCTCCAGTATTTGAGTACCGATGAGCAAGTTGTTGATGTATTGATCAAGCCTCTATCTCGAGTAAAGTTTGAATATTTGTGTGACAAGCTTGGTGTAGTTTGAAAAGACTTTCCTCGCAAGTAGGAATATTGATGGGATTACAGATGATAAATATATGTACCTTCTTCGAAAAGGAGGAACAAGTTGAAGATATGGGCTCTCCTCAGAAAGGAAGAATAGGTCAAAGACATGAAGTCTCCTCAAAAAAAGGGGGAGCAGGTTGATAATATTGATCCTCCCAGGAAAGGGGGAGTGATGATGAGACTCACATCGATGATGGGATTATAGTGATGCTCCAACATGAAAGAGGCCATTGTGCATGAAGATGCTCACAAGGTTCAACATTCACTTATGGATGATAGTATCCTCTCTTGAGAATGGCGATTATAACACTCTTTGCATGACAGTGGTCCTTATTACCTAAGGATGACCCTATAGATGTTACTCTTGCATGCAGAATACCCACATTCAGTTGTTGATACCTTAGAATAACACTCGCTCAAGGGTGGTCCTAACCTTAGTGCTATGGATGGTCTACAATGATTCCTCATGGACGACAAGGTCGACATTTTGTATGTAGTCGAGATCACCTCTGCAGACAATACTCTTGTATGGAGAGTATGCCTATATTCATATGTAGATACCATACAATAACACTCTCTTGGGAGTGGTAATAACCTTATTGGTATGGATGTTCTATGATGAGTCCTCACGGATGTCGTAGTATGAAATTCACTTGGGAGTGGTCCTAACCTCAGTGGTATTGATGTTCTACGATGAGGGACGACATTTTATATGCGGTTGAGATCTTCTCTACAGACATTACTCTTGCATGGAAGCGTATACCTAAATGTGAGTGTAGATATCGTAGTATAATAGTCACTTGGGAGTGGTCCTAACCTCATTGGTATGGATGGTCTACAATGAGTCCTCATAGATGATAGGGCCTACACCGGGTGGAGTCGAGATCCACATTTAGTTGTAGATAATTCAGCTAATCGGTATCATGGATCAGGCTGATGGAGGATTGCATCATCCTTGGACTTATGTCCTAAAGTTATCGGGATTGATAATCCAACAAATAGATCCTATGTACTGCAGATATCATGGCGGAAAAGGATCAAGTAGATCGAAGTATGACGGAAAAGGATCAAGTATATCGAACTGCGGTTGCAAAGGATCAAGAAGGATCAAAGTACTGCTACAAAGGATCGAAAGGATTGAAGTGCTACCACAAAATTATCGAAAGGATAGAAGTGCTGCTACACAAGATCAAGAATATCATAGTGTTGCTACAGAAGATTGTAGTGCCACTGCAAGTGTGGAAAATTTATCATTAATTTTAATAGCAAATGGGAAGGGTTGTGCCAATTTCTCAATAGAGAACTACATGCATTCCTCATATGACTGTAAAGAACCTACCAACTCAACCACTTTTAATGTGGTAAGATATTCACTCTCTTCTATGGCTATAATTACTAGATCATATTTTGGAAGAAGATACCTCAATTTTTTTTCAACAATTCTTTGTTTTATTGTAGATTTCCCTTGAGACCTCAATCCATTCACAATATCTTGAACTCTACTAAGAAATACTTGAATTAACATAGTTTCTTTCATTTTTTAAATTTTAAAATCTCTTCTTAAAGTTTAAAGTCTTTCCAGTTTTACCTTGTCTAAACCTTGGTAGATAGATTGCATGACATCCCAATCATCCTTTGATTTAGTCATCCAACAATCCAAGAAAATATAGACACATCCAATGTAGTATGTATAGCAAAGAGGTCTCAATTATCTCTTTTCTAGTTTCCTTTAGTTAATTTGTTTGATATGCAAAAAAAGTATTTAGGGATTTTTTTATCTAAAGGCTCATTAAACCCTGTATTGACTATCTCCCAAAGATCCTAAGACAATAATAGGGTCTTCAATTTAATGCTCCGATACTCATAATTCTCTCATGTAAACTATGGAATATGCAATGTAAAATTTCCATATGGCATTTTTCCTTTGAGAAATCTACAAAATTGTTTCTTGAAACCTTCTCTGATACCAATAGAAGGAGGAAGAGATAACAAAACATAGTGTGCTTTGTCTTAATTATATAAACAATCATTATAAAATAGAGTTACACAAGATACAATTCAATAAGTAGATTAAATGAATACAAAGAAGGTATATTCATCAAATAACAAGATTCCCTGTAGAAAGCTTCTTTATTCATCAAAATGATGATACAAATATTCATGTATAGTTACAGGTCAGGATGTACACACTTCATCCGAGAAGGGGCTTCTCCATTAACTATGTTGCAACAATAATGCCAAAAGACAAGAACATAATGAAATAACTAGTGCACAACTTTCTTTGAGCCAAAATAAAAGTATGTTCATTATGATGAAAATATATGAAAACTGAAAATTAATATCCCTCTGCAACATCCATTAGAACCTCCTCTATAGAGTAGAAACTTCTATTTGGATTCTAGCACTATGGTAGGTGAAGGGTGTGGGTGAAGGAGCCAAAGACATAACCATCGACCTAAGGTAAGGCGCAAGTTGGAGGTCTCAACAACGGCCTACATATAGAGAATCACAATCCATATTTAGCAAGATATTTCTCATGCAAAGGATTAGGTGAAGATGGAACATGATTTGGTCAACAATGAAGAGATGGAACAATAAATGCAGTCGTGGATCCATGAAACATGGAGGTGTCTCACATGTACCACACAAAATATTTCAAAAGAGATTTCCTCCATTAAAACGTTGTTGGGGAAAGCCCTCATGGATAGAAGGGAGGAGTGCAAGGAGATGTTGCAACATATGGATGAACTTCATGAGAAAGTCGGGAAAATGGATTCCAGCTCCCTCAAAAATTATCAGCTCCCTCAAGCTTTTCATCAAGCTTGGTATGATGAGACATCTTATCTGAGAACCACAAATGGAAATACAAAATATTTGGATCTTACCAGGTCAAGATGTTGGAATTGGATTTGGAGCTGAATTTCTGTGTAGCTGAATTTTTGCAGAGTTGGCTCAGAAGCATATTAGGGATTGACTTTCTCAGAGTTTTGTCCAACCAAAAAATTTGATCTTAACCTCTAAACTTTGATTTTGAGGAGGATATCAATCCAGGCATGGGCTCACTCAAAAATTCCTCTTCTGTGGAAAGCCCTAATTTTCGGCAGGAGTGTCGGGTCTAAAACTAAAAATGCTCAGAATCCGATTATGCTTCGACAGAAAGATGTGCCCTAGAGAGGAGAGTTAGCCCAAAATTATTTTGCTGAAAATCTATGGAGAGAGATCCAAAAATTAGGAAGCCCTAGTTTCTGCAGCTGCACAGTGTCTTCTTCTCAGGTTAGCTCTGATACCATGTTATATTTTTAACATTTAAGACAACATTATCTTAGGATCTTTAATTGAGAGAATAACAAGCACAGTAATCAAACATAAGAGACAATAGACACAAATATTTTCCCCGGGGAAACCATAAGGGAGAAAACCCTGCAGCTTCCTCAGAGATAGAATCAACACCAAAAGTAAAACCCCAAAACAGTAAGATGATCTCCCGATAGCAGTAGTCTCTCTCTCTCTTGTCCCAGCAAGTTCTTCTCTCTCAATTATGCTCTACCACTGAGTGTGAGTGAGTGTGTGATAAATAGAGAGGCTTAGTATCTATTTATACTAATTCCCGACTTGATAATAACTCACTAGGGCCGACTTCACTAAGAGAGTCTAATAACCCTAGGGCCCCACAACTGCGGGGATTTTAACCCTTGATCAATAGGAGGGTTACCCACAATGACTTGACATAACTTGTTTACATAATAGAAACTCCTGATCGGAACATCAGGGCATGACATGACTCAATTACATTACAAACACTTCCCAAAATAAACATAGGGGTACAATACATAAGATATACAAGTGAATACATTCTGAAGTTACAATTACATCAACACTCCCTCTTAACTAGGAAGGTATTCTATCGACACAATTTATCAGCAAAATTCTTCTTCTCTGTATCATCTGAATCATTGTCAATTTCTCGTCATCTTCATCTTCAAGTCATATTCTTCTTCAAGTCATCTTCATCACTACATCTAGATCATCACTTGATCTGGATCATCTCTAGATCTGGATCATCACTGGATCTAGATCATCTCTAGTCCTGTAACATCTCTGCTAGATCATCATCACAGGTGCTATCTCTTGATTCTTCTCGTCATAGGAAGTTCTACAAAGCCATCCCTTTTCCATGCTAGTTGTAGGCCTAGCCTCCATGTAGGTCTTCTTCAGCACTTATATCTGACCATAAGTCAGAATGGCCCACCCAACACTTACATCTGACCATGTGAGAAACACATCCAACATACATGTCAGAAGGGCACACCCAGCACTCACATCTGACCATGAGAGGATCAAATCTAGTCATCTATGTCAAAAAGGCCTAGCACTCACATCTGACCATGAGAGGAACCAATCCAGCATTCATGTCAGAAAGGATCTGCACTTACATTTGACCATGCGAGGAACCAATTAAACATACATGTCAAAAAGGCTTTTCACTTACATTCGACCATGCGAGGAACCAATCCAACCTACATGTCAAAAGGGCTCTTAGCCCCAGGCTGAGGATTCCTGGTAACTGACCAGGTGCCTCCATTCTCCTAGAGAATGGAATTCACCACTTATATTTGATCATGTGAGAACACATCCCTCAATCACATCAGAATGGCCCTACACTTATAGCTAATCATGTGAGAACACATCCCACAGTCATATTAGAATGGCCCTTAGCCCTAGGATGAGTATTCTTGGTAACTAACCAGGTGCCTCCATTCAAAGAATGGCATTCAACACTTATATCTGATCATGTAGGAACCAATCCTATAGTCACATCAGAATGGCTCAGCACTCATATCTGACATGGAAGGAACCAATACTCTCACCATGACACAATGGCTCAGCCCTTACATCTAACCATGGAAGGAACCAATCCTCTCACCATGTCAAAATGGCTCATGGACTCATCACTTCCCCTTTGAGGGAACCTCGATATGGAGAACACCAAGCTTCTCCCTGAAGTACTCAAACTTCACTCTGGCTAATGGCTTTGTCAACACATCAGCTACCTGTTCATCTGTCGCAACATACTGGAGCTTCACTGCTCCTCTCTACACCATATCCCTGATATAGTGATATTTGATCTCGATATGCTTCAACCTGTCATGGAACACCGGGTTCTTTGACAACTTCACACAACTCTGGTTGTCATAATATATACAAGTAGCATCTGGAGATCAAATAAATCAGACAGTAGCTTCCTTATCCATACTGCCTCACAACTAGCTAAACAAGCTACGACATACTCTGCTTCAGCTATACTCAGTGCCCCACAAGATTGCTTCCTGCTAAACCAAGAGATCACACCTGATCCCACATTGAAGCAACACCCCAAGGTTCTCTTTCTATCGATGGTACTGCCTGCCCAATCTGAATCAACATAACCTTCTAGGTTAATCTTCTGATCAGCATTATACTTGAGCCCATAATCAACTGTACCCATCAGGTACCTCAGAATATGCTTTGCAGCAATCAAGTGAACATGTCTCGGATCTGTCAAGAACTAGCTCAAGGTGTTCACAGCAAAGAAAATATCTGGTCTTGTATTCATCAGATACATCAAGGACCCAATCATCTGACAATACATTGTAGCATCAACCACTTCTGATGAAGCATCACTCAATAGCTTCAGGTTCGATGCCATAGGTGTGGTCATGGCCTTGCAGTCCATCATCTTGAATCTCTTCAAGATCTCTACTGCATACTTTCCTTGTCTGAGGGAAATTCTATCTGCATTCTGCCACACCACCATGCCTAGAAAATAGTGCATCATACCCAAGTCCTTCATTTCAAACTCGACAACAAGCTTCCTCTTTGTATCAGTAATCAACCCATCTCCCCCTGTTACAAACAGGTCATTTACATACAGTAGGAGTATCACTGGGTTCCCTTCTTCAACCTTGTACTAACGGTTGGAATATGCTTTACTTTTGGTAAATCCTAAACTAGATAGAAATCCATCAATTCTACCGTACCATGTCCTGCGTGCCTATTTCAAACCGTACAGGGATTTCTTCAATCTACACACATGAGACTCCCTATCATGTGTCTCAAAACAGAGTGGCTACTCCACATACACTTCCTCTTCCACTACACCATTCAAGAAAGCAGTATTGACATCCATTTGGTGTATCTTCCATTTCATCACTGTAGCCAAAGAAAGTACTGATCTGATGGAAATGTATCTGGCTACAGGTGCAAAAGTTTCTTCATAATCTATTCCTTCTTTCTGGGAGAAGCCACGAGCCACAAATCTTTCTTTATATTTTTCTATGCTACCATCTACAGCATGCTTGATCTTGTAGATCCATTTGGAAGTTACAATAGACTTCCCCTTTGGTCTAGGGATAACATCCCAGACATCATTCTTCATGATCGACTGATACTCTTTGATCATAGCATCCTTCCATTCTTTCCTTTATGTCAATTATTCATAGTTGGAAGGTTCTTTATCGATGAAGTTACATAATAAGGATACATAACTGGAGCAGGACCTGGTCCTTTTCCTTTCTCTGTGATTTTCTTCTGGAGCCCCATATCTTTCTGCACCTTGGATAGATTTTCATACCCAAGCAGGTTTACTCTTGTGAGGATTCTTCTTCTGAGGTGTATTTACAGGTTCTTGAGGTTCTTCTATTTCTCAATCTTCTTCCTCAATTTCTTCGTTCATGGTTGTGTCATGAATTCTGGGTACTTCTGTTTCTTCAAGTTCTTCAGCAGGTCTCTTTCTGGATTTGTTGTAAGCTGAGTCTTCATCAAATGCTACGTCTTTGCTAATGTCGATATTCTTGAATCCCGGGAAGTATATTCTATCAACCTTTAAGCTTTCAGAGTATCCAACAAATATACCCTTCTTTCCTGAAGGATCTAACTTTGTCCTCTTTTCTTTTGGAATGTGTATGTACACTGGACAGCCGAATATTCTAAGATGGTGGACTTCTGGTTTCTTGCTGGAGAAGACTTCTTCAGGTTTTTTGTTCTCGAGTACTTTATGTGGAGTACGGTTCTGTACATGCACAAATGTTCTAACAGCTTCTTCCCATAGATGCATAGGAATATCTTGATCATGAAGGATTACCCTTGTAGCTTCCATAATTGTTCGATTCTTTCTTTATGCAACCCCATTCTGTTGTGGATTATATGGAGTGGTTAACTCCCTCTTAATCCCTAAATATCTGCATAATTCTTTGAAATCATTTGATGTGAATTCTCCGCCATTGTCTGATCGAAAGGTCTTAATTTTCTTTTCTGTATGATTATCGATGAAAGCTTTGAACTCTTTGAACTTGTTGAATACTTAATCCTTGTTTTTCATGAAGTATATCCATGTCTTCCTAGAAAAATCATCAATGAAATAAACATAGTATACATACCCGCTTAATGAGCTGAATGACATTGGACCGCATACATCGGAGTGAATGATTTCCAAGATTCCTTTTGCTTTGCTTTCGCTACTTGGAAATGTCTTCTTTTTGTTCTTTCCTTTCGCACATCCTTTGTAATCTCCTTCATTTTTTGTCCTTCAACAACTTTGCTTGCAAGTGGTAGTGCTCTATAGTGTACATGTGCAAGCCTTCTATGCCAAAGTTCATTTGGCTCTACTGAGTCATGAACAAAAGCTTGTTCTGGTTGGCCCTTCAATTTGTATAATCATCCTTCTTGTTCTCAAATTACTATTGCATCATCAATAGTCTTTCCACTTGGACACATGAGGACTTGGCCATATACAAATGCAACCCTCATTCCTTTTGCATCCAGTGCCGATATGGAGAGAAGATTCTTCTTTAGTCCTGGTACAAACAAGACATCCTTCATTTTCATAGACTTTCCAAAGTCTAGCTTGTAGGAGGATTCACCACTACCTTTTATGGGATATTGGTAGTCATCCCCAAGTTTCACCTTATGGAGTGAATTATGTTCAGATAGTTTCTCAAAGGATTCCTTGAATCCTGTCATGTGCTTGGAAGCCCCACTGTCAATAAGACAATCTTTGCTTCCATGTGTGACAATTCCCATGAGAGCAGAGATTAGAACATATTCTTCATCACTTGAAGAGTCTTCACTTTCTTGCATTAGAGGAAATTTCAACTCAAAATGGGCCTTTTAACTTTTATTCAAATTCCATGTCATCATGTGTTAGCCAATGAAATTGCTTTAAATTTGAAATACCGTATAGGTCTTAAACACTTTTTTAATATAAATTTGGGGATAGCTATCATAAAAAAAACTACTTTTTTGTTTGTATTTTTGACATATCTCCCTGTGTTTTTACTCAAATTTTGATCGGGAGAGCTCATTGGATGCGGAATTAAATTCCGCATCCAACGAGTACCCACTCGGCATACTTTTGACGGAGCCCGCTACCCCAAAAAAAGAAATACTTGAAAAAATGGAATGATGATGTCATCATTCTGTTTTCTCAGGTATTTCTTGTTTTTGGGGTAGCAGGGTTCGTCAAAAGTATGCCGAGTGGGTACTCGTTACATCATCATTCCATTTTTTCATGTATTTCTTGTTTTTGGGGTAGCGGGCTCCGTCAAAAGTATGCTGAGTGGGTACTCTTTAGATGCAGAATTACCCCAAAAACAAGAAATACTTGAAAAAATGGAATGATGATGTCATCATTCTGTTTTCTCAGGTATTTCTTGTTTTTGGGGTAGCAGGGTCCGTCAAAAGTATGCCGAGTGGGTACTCGTTACATCATCATTCCATTTTTTCATGTATTTCTTGTTTTTGGGGTAGCGGGCTCCGTCAAAAGTATGCTGAGTGGGTACTCGTTGGATGCGGAATTTAATTCTGCATCCAAAGAGCTCTCCCGATCGAAATTTGAGTAAAAACACAGGGAGATATGTCAAAAATACAAACAAAAAAGTAGTTTTCTTCTTTTCTTCATTCAAAATTAATAAATATTATTTTATTATTTTAACTATTATTTTATTAGTTCATTTTAGGAGGCCCATTTTGAGTTGAAATTTCCTCTAATGTTTTACTCTCTTTCTGGGAGGATCATCATCCTCAGAAGTGTGAGCATGATGTCTTCTTTTGGAGTTCTTCTTCTTCTTAGATCCACTCTTATTCATGGGAAATTTCTAGCGAAGTGTCCTCTTTCATCACATGTATAACATCTGAGTTTGGATAGATCCTTGTTTGTTCTTACAGAATTATTTTTCTGATGAGAGTGCTTACCTTGGTGATGATGATTGTCCCTTGTTCTTTTCTTGGAGTGTACTGTGAGATCTTGATATTCATTTCCCATCTTTTCTTCTTGAGCTACTATTCAATCTTCATCTTGTGAGCATTCTTCCCACAGTCTACTGAACTTGATTAGCTTCTTTCTAGTACATATTCCTTGGATGAAAGAATCCCATGATCTAGGGAGACCATTCAAGGTTGTCATCATAATTTTTGCATTCTCCACTTATTCATCCACTGCTTCAAGTTGTTCTTTGATCTAGGAGACCCTTGTAAAGTATGACTATATCATATCCTCATTCTGGATCTTTACATTCTTCAACTGGTTTCTCAAAGTCATTTTTCGGTTTATGTTCTTCCCTTCAAACAGTTTGGTCAGGGCATCAAGCATAGCTTTAGGTGTCTTGAGGGAGGACACCTGTGGTATGAGGTGATCCTTAATTGAATAAAAAATAATCCTCTTGGCCATGACCAACTTCTTTTTATGTAAGGCCTTAGCCTCATCTCCCTCTAGAACTGGAACCTCCTCATTGATGTAGGAGTCCAACTCATTTTCTTCCAGGACTAGGGAGATCCTATACTTCCAAGCTCGAAAGTTATCATCTCCCTCAAGGTTTTCATCAAGATTGGTATGACGAGACATCTTATCTGAGAACCTCAAATGGAAATACAAAATATTTAGATCTTACCAGGTCAAGATGTTGGAACTGGATCTGAAGCTAAATTTCTGCAGAGCTGGTTCAGAAGCAGATTAGGGTTTGACTTTCTCGGATTTCTATCCAACCAAAAAATTTGATCTTGATCTCTAAACTTTGATTTTGAGGAGGAGATCAATCCAGGCCTAGGTTCACTAAAAAATTCCTCTTCTGTGGAAAGCCCTAATTTTCAGCAGCATTGTCAGGTCAAAAACTGAAAATGCTCAGAATCTGATTCTGCTTCGACAGAAAGATGCGCCCTAGAGAGGAGAGTCATCCCAACCTTATTTTGCTGAAAATCTATGCAGAGAGATCCAAAAATTAGGAAGCCCTAGTCTCTGCAGCTGCATAGTGTCTTCTTCTCAGGTTAGATATGATACCATGTTAGATTTTTAGCATTTAAGCTAGCATTATCTTAGGATCTTTAACTGAGAGAATAACAAGCACATCAATCAAACATAAGAGACAATAGACACAAATATTTTCCTTGGGGAAACCATAAAAGAGAAAACACCGCAACTTCCTCAGAGATAGAATCAACACCAAAATTAAAACCCCAAAACAGTAAGATGATCTCCCGACAGCAATAGTCTCTCTCTCTCTTGTCCCAACAACTTCTTCTCTCTTAGTTATGCACTATCACTGAGTGTGAGTGAGTGTGTGATAAATAGAGAGGCTTACTCTCTATTTATACTAATTCCCGACTTGACAATAACTCACTAGGGCCGACTTCACTAGGAGATTCTAATAACCCTAGGGCCCCACAACTGCGGGGACTTTAACCCTTGATCAATAGGAGGGTTACCCACAATGACTTGACATGACTTGTTTACATTATAGAAACTCTTGATCGGAACATTGGGGCATGACATGACTCAATTACATTATAAACACTTCCCAGAATAAACATCGGGGTACAATACATAAGATATACAAGTGAATACATTCCGAAGTTAAAATTACATCAACAGGAAGTGCCACAGACAAGAAGAGAACCTCAAGAGTATGTTATTGTCTGGGATCCACCATGATCTCATGGTTTAGTAAGAAAAAATCCAGTGTTGCTCTCAGTATAGATGAAGTAGAGTACGTTGCAGCTTGCTCCGCTTGTTGTGAAGCGATATGGCTTCGGAAGTTGAAGTCAAGATTATTTGACATGCATTTGGACACCGCAATAATTCTTTGTGACAACCAGAGTTCTATAAATATGACATAGAATCCGATGTTCCATGACAAATTGAAGAATATAGAAATCCAATGTTTTTATATAAGGGATATGGTACAAAAGGGAGCTATAAATCTCCAGTATGTGAGTACCGATGAGCAAGTTGTTGATGTACTGACCAAGCCTCTATCTCAAGTAAAGTTTGAATATTTGTGTGACAAGCTTGGTGTAGTTTGAAAAGACTTTCCTTGCAAGTAGGAACATTGATGGGATTACAGATGATAAATATATGTACCTTCTTTGAAAAGGAGGAACAAGTCGAAGATATGGACTCTCCTTGGAAAGGAAGAATAGGTCAAATACATGAACTCTCCTCGAAAAAAGGGGGAGCAGGTTGATAATATAGATCCTCCCAGGAAAGGGGGAGTGATGATGAGACTCACATCGATGATGGGATGATAGTGATGCTCCAACATGAAAGAGGACAGTGCACATGAAGATGCTGACAAGGTTCAACATTCACTTGTGAACGATAGTATTCTCTCTTGAGAATGGTGGGTATAACACTCTTTGCATGACAATGGTCCTTATTACCTAAGGATGACCCTATAGATGTTACTCTTGCATGGAAAATACCCACATTTAGTTGTTGATACCTTATAATAACACTCACTCAGGGGTGGTCCTAACCTTAGTGGTATGGATGCTCTACAATGAATCCTCACGAATGACAGGGCCAACATTTTGTATGCGGTCGAGATCTCCTCTACAGACAATACTCTTGTATGGAGAGTATGCCTATATTCATATGTAGATACCATAGAATAACACTCTCTTGGGAGTGGTCTTAACCTTAGTGGCATGGATGCTCTATGATGAGTCCTCATGGACGTCGTAGTATGAAATTCATTTGGGAGTGGTCCTAACCTCAGTGGTATTGATGTTCTATGATGAGGGCCGACATTTTATATGTGGTTGAGATCTTTTCTGCAGACATTATTCTTGCATGGAAGAGTATACCTACACGTGAGTGTAGATACCGTAGTATAACAGTCACTTGGGAGTGGTCCTAACCTCATTGGTATGGATGGTCTACAAAGAGTCCTCACAGATGATAGGGCCTACACGGGGTGTAGTCAAGATATACATTTAGTTGTATACAATTCAGCTGATCGGTATCATGGATCAGGCTGATGGAGGATTGCATCATCCTCAGAATTATGTCCTAAAGTTATCGGGATTGATCATCCCACAAATAAATCCTATGTATTGTAGGTAGCGTGGCAGAAAAGGAACAAGTAGATCAAAGTATGACGGAAAAGGATCAAGTATATTGAAGTGTGGTTGCAAAGGATCAAGAAGGATCGAAGTACTGCTGCAAAGGATCGAAGTGCTGCCACAAAATGATCGAAAGGATAGAAGTGTTTCTACACATGATCAAGAATATCAGAGTGTTGCTGCAGAAGATTGTAGTGCCACTACAAGTGAGGAATATTTATCATCAATTTTAATAGAAAATGGGAAGGGTTGTGCCAATTTCTCAATAGAGAACTGCATGCATTCCTCATATGACTATAAAGAACCTACCAACTCAACCACTTTTAATGTGGTAAGATATTCACTCTCTTCTATGGCTATAGTTACTAGATCATATTTTGGAAGAAGAGACCTCAATTTTTTTTCAACAATTCTTTGTTTTATTATAGATTTCCCTTGAGACCTCAATCCATTCACAATATCTTGAACTCTACTAAGAAATACTTGAATTAACATAGTTTCTTTCATTTTTAAAATTTTAAAATCTCTTCTTAAAGTTTAAAGTCTTGCCAGTTTTACCTTGTCTAAACCTTGGTAGATAGATTGCATGATATCCCAATCATCCTTTGATTTAGTCATCCAACAATCCAAGAAAAGATAGACACATCCAATGTAGTATGTATAGCAAAAAGATCTCAATTATCTCTTTTCTAGTTTCCTTTAGTTAATTTGTTTGATATGCAAACAAAGTATTTAGGGATTTAGTTTATCTAAAGGCTCATTAAACCCTGTATTGACTATCTCCAAAGATCCTAAGACAATAATAGGGTCTTCAATTTAATGCTTCGATACTCATAATTATCTCGTGTAAACTATGGAATATGCAATTTAAAATTTCCATATGGCATTTTTCCTCTGCTAAATCTACAAAATTGTTTCTTGAAACCTTCTCTGATACCAATTGAAGGAGGAAGAGATAAGAAAACATAGTGTGCTTTGTCTTAATTATATAAACAATCATTATAAAAAAGAGTTACACAAGATACAGTTCAATAAGTAGATTAAATGAATACAAAGAAGGTATATTCATCAAATAACAAGATTCCTTGTAGAAAGCTTCTTTAATCATCAAAATGATGATACAAATATTCATGTATAGTTGCAAGTCAGGATGTACAAGGCTTTATCCAAGAAGGGGCTTCTCCATTAACTATGTTGCAACAACAATGCCAAAAGACAAGAAGATCATAAAATAACTAGTGCACAACTTTCCTTGAGCCAAAACAAAAGTATGTTCATTATGATAAAAATATATGAAAACTGAAAATTAACATCCCTCTGCAACATCCATTAGAACCTCCTCTATAGAGTAGAAACTTCTATTTGGATTCTAACTCTATGGTAGGTGAAGGGTGTGGGTAAAGGAGCCAAAGACATAACCATCGACCTAAGGTAAGGCACAAGGTTGAGGTCTCAACAACGGCCTACATATAGAGAATCACAATCCATATTTAGAAGGATATTTCTCATGCGAAGGATTAGGTGAAGATGGAACACGATTTGGTCAACAATGAAGAGATGGAACAATAAATGCAGTCGTGGATCCCTGAGTACCACACAAGATATTTCAAAACAGCTTTCCTCCATTAAAGCGTTGTTGGGGAAAGCCCTCATGGATAGCTTATCTTATATTATTATTCCTCTTTTAATTTCAAGTTATCCTTGATTTCACCTTAACTTATCTAAATACTATAAATACAGCTAATATACTCTTAGATTACAAAATACTTAAATCAAAGCCCCTGACTTAGCTAAATAATATAAATACAGCAAAGAGTATATATTACAAAATACTTAAATAAAAGTCCTTTAACTTATCTAAATAATATAAATACAGCTAATATACACTTAGATTACAAAATACTTGAATCAAAGTCAATAAGATGGTAAGGTTCACACAATGACAATCCCCTTGTGACAAACCAGCGTACTATTACATTTTATTTTACTTGATTTAATTTTCACATTAAGAATGGTGTATGCATAAATATTCAGCAGTGTACATATGTCAAGAACTGCATTCTTTTACTTGATTTAATTTTCACATTAAGAAAGGTGTATGCACAAATATTCAGCAGTGTACATATGTCAAGAACTGCAGTAAATGCCTAAGACTTATGCTCTTCGAAAGGGCTGTTTCTGGTCAGCGCACTCGAGGCAAGGTACAACTGATTTATTATTTTATGAGCTACACACAGTGGCACTGTGGCAGCGACTTATTCGCGTTTAAATTTACCTCTTCCAGCAGTAGAAGTTGGGACTCCGGAGACTCACTCGATTTCAATACAGGCGATTGTCAAAACATTCACTATATAGTGGCAGCGTGTTATTCGGATTTAATTATGCTTATGTGTATTTAGATATTATCTTAGAATTTGAATTTGGTAGAATAGATCAATAAGATTAACCTAATTGTAATAAGTGTTTATGAGGGATTCATTTTATAGTGATAGTATCTTGTTATGCTTAAATACATCTTGACTAAGATTTAAATAAGCTTCAGTTAAAGTGGTTAAAGAAACTATGTTCAATTTGTTTTTGTTTTTCATATTAGAGTTTGGTTTTTTGTTTATTAAGTAGTATTTGTTTTGTGCTTATATTAACTCTAACAATCTGGTATGAATAATGGATATAAAGTTATATACTTAACCTTTGTTTAATAGTTAGCTGTCTTCACATAATAAATATGGATAGGAATTTAGATATTAGCTCAGATTTTGGACTTGATTGAGCGGATCAACAACATACAGCAGGGATTCATTTAGTGGTATAAAATTATATATTTTAGCCTTTATTTAATAGTCAGCTATCTTTACAAAACTAAGTGGTTGGTTGTGCCTATCCTCATTCATAAGTCCCTTTACTTGTAGTTAGTTGTCCTTATCCACATTCACAGGTCCCTTGACGTGTAATTAGTTGTGCTTATCCACATTCACAGATCCCTTTACTTGTAATTATATGGGTTACTACAGTTTATCAATCTTTTTCATATTTTAATTGATAATCAACTACTCCAACTGCATTATCAACTACAAAACAACATTCACATCATAGGTCCCTTTACTTGTAATTATATGGGTTACCACAATTTATCAATCTTTTTCATATTTTAATTGATAATCAACTACTCCAACTGCATTATCAACTACACAACAACATTATTAAAAATGATTAAAACTGTTAACATTTATGGCTCTAATTTATAAAAACGTCTCTTATTCTTATTTCATGCTTGACTGTAGGTCGGAGGAAGTTAGCAACTATAAATTTGTGTAATCCTATTCGACACACATACTTTGTGATGGGGTCTTATAATTGTTTTTTTTGCGTCGTGGTGTCTCTCCTCCTTTTGTCATCGTGGTCAATAGATGCAATGCAGCGTCCACTTGTGGGATATGAGGCCGAGGACGTCAGTTCGGAAGAAAAATTGTGATTTGGGTGAAATAAATATAAAATCCTATGTTAAATATTTGCATGTTTTTAGCTAATCCAATCATAATTCCAATTTCATATTTATTGTTTGATTAATTAAAATTTAGATTATTTAATTTAAAAAATTTAATCATAATTATATATTTTTATTATATTTGGAAAAGAGTTTTTAAGTTCAAGCTGCATGTTTTCAGCTAATCCAATCATAATTCCAATTTCATATATTCATTATTTGATAAATTAAATTTATAATTATTTATTTAAAAAAATTAATTATAATTATATATTTTGTTTTAATTTTTTTTACCAATCATACCATATATTTATATTTATTGGTTGATTAATTACAATTTTAATTATTTGATTAACATAAAAGTGGAGAATTGGTACTACTTTGAGATGACCTCTTAGTTGTATAATCCTCCTAAAGACTTTCAACTCTACATATTCCATGGTTGTAAATATTTCAAGATTACAATGTCACATTTTCTTATGTCTATATTTGTTAGTTCAATTATTTGTTGTAGGTTTCATGTTTTTCCATTTTAACTATTTTACAAGTGTAACCCATTTCACTAGATTTTTAGCTGTTGATTAATTCACTTTATTTTTTTGCAAACATATTCCTTTATACATTTTATATGGTAGTTGAGATTCATCTTCCAAAGAGCCTTTTCATTTTTCTACGGGACTATTCATACTCATTATTTATTTACATAATACGTGGAACCATAATCACGAGGATTAGGTTTCCAACATCACCCCTTTAATTGGAAAGGGGTCTTTGTGAGCCCAGCATGGTTCTAAATCTTTCAAACTCTTCTCATCCAAGTGCTTTGGTGAAGATGTCGGCAATTTGTTCATTTCTGGAATAATGTTGTAAATGAATTGTCTTGGCCTCTACATGATGACGAATCAAATGGTACTTTGTGTTGATGTGCTTGGTTTGATCATGGAATCTAGGGCTCTTGGCCAACTTGATTGCAAAAGTGCTTTCGATCAATAAAGGAGTGGAATTTTCTCGCTTCTCCAGTAAATCTTAAAGTATCTTCCTAAGCCACTCAATCTCTTTTGTTGCTTTTGCAGTTGCCACATATTATGCTTATGTTGTCAAATCTGTTGGAACTAACTGGTTGCATGATCTTTATGAAATAATTGTTGATCCAAGACTCATTGTGTATCCAGAAGTGGACACGCTTATCTCTTTATCTCAATCGAAGTCTGAATCAATGTACCCAATGAGTTTGAAGTCTTCCACCTTAGTGTTCTTGAGTCCAAAGTCTCGATTCCCATTCAGGTACCTTAGAACTATTTTTGTTGCAGACCAGTGTCCTTTACAAGGTTTGTTCATAAATTTGTAAAATAATTCCAACAACATAAGAGATATTTATTCTAGTAGTTGTAAGATAGATAAGGGTTCTTACAAGCTATCAGTACTTGGTCGCATCCTCAAAAATATTTTCTTTCACTTGATGTGAGATTCAACTTTTGTTCCATTGGACTTGAGAGAGGGTTGCATTCTGTCATGCAAAGTCTGTTAAAAAATTCTCCAACATACTTTTTTTGAGATATGATTGTGTACTTAGGATGTCCAGTCACTTCAATTCCTAGGCAGTAATGAATATGTTCTAGATCATTCATTTCAAAACATTTATTCAAATCTTTCTTTATGGATGCTATATAATTTTCATTGTTCCCTCTCATCAAAAGGTCATCTACATATACCACAAGAAATACAAGAGATCTTTCAACTTTCTTCACAAACAAAGTTGCATCAACAAGGTTATAATGCTTGAAATTTAGCTTTAGAAGATGCTCCATTAGCTTTTCATACCTTGTTCATACCATGCTCATGGTGCTTGTTTTAGGCCATCCAACGATTTGACAATTTTGCATACCTTTTGTTCTTGTCCCTTCACAACAAAACCTTCTGGTTGATACATGAAGACATTTTCTTTCAAGTCTCCATTCAAGAAAGCAGTTTTTACATCCATCTGGTTGGATTTCCACCCATTTTGTGCTATCACGGAGATAAGAGTGCAGATGGTATCTCATTTTGTTGTGTGGGAGAATGCTTCTTCATAGTCAATTACTTGTTTTTGTGCATATCCTTTCTCCACGAGCCTTTCTTTTTGTTTGTCAAGTGAGCCATCTTATTTGCATTTGTTCTTGTATACCCACTTGCAGCCAATTTGTTTGGTTCCAACTAGAGCGTCAACCACTTTCCAAGTTCCATTCATTATTAGTGCATAATATTCATTTTGTATGGATTCTTTCCATTCATCACATGTAGAAACCTCTATAAAGGAAGTTGGTTCAAAGCTAGAAGATAAAATCAATTTACAATCAAATAGACATCCATATCATTATCTGAGTTATCTGCTTCTCCTCCATATTCTTGTCAGGTTGAATTTCTCATTCCTTTCTTGTAAAATTACCAAATCCACAGGATCATCAAGATGATTGAACCTCACAATGAAAAGAAAGAATGAATGAGGAAAGAATTCAATGCAAGAATTGTCAAACAATAATCATGAAATTATTCAAACAAGAGGCAAAAATGTGACAGCATAACCATAACTGAATAATTGGTAACCTATATGTAATACATCCATGATGCAATAGATATAATTAGAATCTATGGGAGTGATTCTAATTCCATGACTTGGATTGACTCCAGAGATGGCTAACTGTGGAAAAATCACCACTGGAGGCTCACTAGTGCAACTCCAGAATATTGAAATGCCTCACATTCAATTAACTGACTAAGGTCTAGGTGAGAAAAGGTGCCCAATATCCTTAAATCACGCAAAGGTGGCATTAGAATAAATGAATATGAACTAACTATGGCTCATTGGAGCATAAATCAACACAAACTAACATTAATTGTTGGTGGCACTCCCATGACTAGTCAGTGTAGGTTACTAAAATGTAGGGATTTACCTATGGAGATCCTAAAATTAGGAAAGAGGGAGCATCAAGTGGTAGGTGGGCCCCATATAAATTCTCCATGGCACTAATGAGGTGGCAACATATTCCTAAGCTAGTAAACAAACATTTAGACTATGATGGACAAGGGAGGAATACAAAATAATCCTAACACCCCCCCTTAATCCAAACTTGGAAAACCTGTGCCCTAGCAAATGAAACCAAAGGTCACCCATACTATCTAATGAAAGAAATTAACTGCTCAATAAACTGAGGAAACATGGAAAACCTCATGGAACCTCCCCACCCCCCCCCCACCTTCAAAATGAACAGTGAACCAGGAATAATACTGAATCAAACCTTCACACCAAGAGGTGACCCGAGAAAAAAAATATTTTCAGTGAAATATTTTGTGAATATATCCACAACCTTCTCCTATATAACGCAGTAATATAGAATAATAGCTTTACTATGCACTAGTTCCTGGATGTAGTGCATGTGGACTTCAATGTGTTTGGTCTGCTGCTTCTGTATTGGACCACTAGAAATTAATTAGACTTTGATTATCACAGGATATGTCTACTGAAGGAGAAGTGTGAATGCTAAACTCTATCAGAATCCCATGCATCTCAACTACTTGAATAGTTGCATTTACAACCCCTCAATACTCTACTTCATCTTAAGAGAGAGATGAGAGAGAGAGAACTAATTACTTGCTTCTTTCTTGACCAATAGATTGGTCCTTATCCCAACATGAACACAAATCCTGAAGTATATTTCCTATCAGTACTGTCTCCATCCCAGTATGAGTTAGTAAAACCAACCAGATCTAGTTGAGCACCATCATAATAGTGGATCCCAAACTCTCTAGTATCCTGCACATAATGCAAGATGTGCTTTGTTTCCTTCCAATGCATCTCATGTGGCTCTTGCGTGAACCTAGAAACAACATGCACAACATATGACAAGTTTGGTCTCAGATGAGTGAGGTACAATAAGCTACCAATCAACTTTCGGTAGAGAGTTATATCAGCCAGGGGTGTAGAACCACCTTCTTCCAATCTGATGCTAGATAAGAAGGGGAAGGATGCTTCTTTGCAATCTGACATATCTAATCTCCTAAGCAAATATCCAATGTATATGGACTGAGTAATCATGATCCCTGGATCTTTTTTATTCACTTAAAGGCCAATAAACTACCTTAGCATCCCTACATTTGTCATGGAAAATGCCTTTCTCAAGGCTAACTTGATGTCCCTCAATCGAGTAGCTAAATTGAGGGCACATAGAGGACATTTTTGAACACTCCATGATAAAACTGAATTGAACCATTCTCAACAGTTGGAATTTGAGAGTCATCTCCCATGTGTATGCTAGTTCCACCAGAGAGATCCAGAGAAGAGAATGATTCCTTGGAGGTAACCATGTGGCTGGAGGATCCATAATCAATGAGAAAAGCCTTTGATTGAGAAAAACCTGCCTTGAGGGCATGTCATCTCTCATGGTATTCAGTCTTATTTCTAGCATCAGGATTCCTTGGTCCTTCAGGGAGGGAAATATTATGTTGTTAAAGGAGTCTTGACATTTGATCAATTGTATTCTTGATACATAGGTTCTCTAGATGATTCCCTCTCTTGCAATACATACACTTTTCCTTCTCAAACCTTTTATGCTCATCCTTCTTAGAACCAGAGGTCCCGTTAGAAGGATTTTTCTTCTCTTTAGGTTTCGATTCAGTGTTCTTTTTTTACTTCCCATTCTTTCTACCTTTAGCTTGCGCATTCTTCATCTCCCCAACCAAGAGAGCTTGATTCTTGGAGGCTTTGAGGGCTCCCATCTGGATCAACTTTTCTTGTTCTTGAATGATGGATTCAATGAATGCATCAAGAGAGGGAATTCACTAGTTTGGGGTTGTCAGTCTCCCACGGGGGCTTTGCTAATGGGAAATAGCCATATCACGTCTATTCATATTTTGGGTTTATTAATTATAAAAAAAAAATCATTATATTGGGGACATATTAAGGGTTGAGGGGGTTATTATATGTGCCTAAAAAATATGCAATATCCATGGGGGTTTTATTATCAAACGACGCGGAGAAGCGACCCAAAAATAGGAGCGGGGGAGCATTGACATAGCTTGACGATAGTTGCACATGGGATGGGGTGGGGATGAGGAGCATTGGGGTTTTGAGTCATGAGCGACATCTAGCTACAAAGGGTCAAATATGAATCCAGAATCCATCAGATGTTTTGGAAAGATTGAACCCACCCTTACCCTCTATCTCTTTATGTTGATACAGCACCGAAAACAGATCCATTTAAGGAAAGCTCGGGGATTTAAGGTAGGGAAACTCGCTTGGTGGATACTAAGAGAATTCATTTGTATTACCTTTCTTCAGCCTACATTGGTTGGTTTTTGTGGTAAGAAAGAAGAATATGCGTACCAATCACATTTCTTGGTGACAGTTGGTGAGGGCGCTGCAAGCTATGATATTATCACAGATTCCTTCAAGAATTGTGTGATTGGTTATTATGCATGTGTTATTATTGCAAACCCTTTACATGAGAAGATTCCTCATTTGGTTGTGGTTGTTCATCCAATGTGCAACAGGTTTGATGCAGATTTTGTCCATTGACAACGGGAAAAATAGAAGACCTATGGAAGAAACATGTGGAACATTTTGTAGGACCTATTATTGGTCATTCCTCAGATGGGGATAGTAGGAGAAGAATGCTTATGTTTAAGGATTATTAATGAACAAAAGGCATGAGATATCAAATTCCTTGGGAAGGGTGGAGGATAACTGGGTTGTATGATGGCTTTAAAGTAACATGACTTCATGACCAGGATTACATCCACAATGGAAAACATCTAGTGAATCCTTTGTTCAATGGTCGATGAGATTTGATTGTTGGACAAGAGTTGATTAGTTTATACCATGTAAGAATGGTTTATAACAATTTTAAAGTGGATGACCACAAGATTAAAATTGAGGATATAGAGAGGGTTGATCACCAAAACTGGGGTTCAACACAACACATTGGTTCAAGGCATGTCTAGAGGTGCTTGAAGGAAATGAGAAGTACAAGTGGGAGGACAGAGAGGACATCGGGTACAGAGACCTATCTAGCAATTGTCGTTGAATATATTGATATTTGTTTTGTCTCCTAGTTTGAATATTTGGGAAAGAGTTCGAAATTATTCAAGAGTCCATCATTTCTTCATGTTATGGCTATGTTGGGTCAGAGAACAAGAAAATAGTAATGTCAACATTAATTTCATTAGCAAAGAGGCATATCAAGATGTGAAAATTTTAATTATTTGATTAACATAGAAGTGGAGAATTGACACTACTTTGAGACGAGCTCTTAGTTGTATAACCCTCATAAAGACTTTCAACTTTACATAGATCACATTCCATGGTTGTAAATATTTCACTATTACAACATATCAAATTTTCTTATGTCTATATTTGTTTGTTCAATTATCCGTTGTAGGTCTAATGTTTTTCCATTTTAACTTTTCTACAAGTATAACCCATTTCACTAGATTTTAAGTTGCTTGCTAATTCACTGTATATTTACATAATACTTGGAACCATAATCACGAGGATTAGGTTTCCAACATCGCCCCTTTAATCTGAAGGGGTCTTTGTGAGTCTGGGCATGGTTCTAAATATTTCAAACTCTTCTCATCCAAGTGCTTTGGTGAAGATGTCAGCAATTTGTTCATTTGTAGAACAATGTCGTAAATAAATTTTCCTGGCCTCTACATGATGTCAAATTAAATGGTACTTTTTTCTTTATTTTCTTGGTGCGATCATGGAATCTAGGGCTCTTGGCCAACTTGATTGTAGAAGTGTTGTCAATCAATAAGGGAGTGGAATTTTCTTGCTTCTCCTGCAAATCTTAAAGTATCTGTAATTTTTCCAAGTTTGATATGCAGACCCAAAAACTTACTAATGCTGCAATTTAAATACAAATTATGATATTAAATTACAACCACTCAGTGAATCTTCAAACTAGGTAATTCAAGGCATTGTGTTGGGAAATTTGCAAACATGGGAGTAGGCAGTGGAAAGAAACCAAGAGTAATTTCAGAATAGTGAATTCATTTCCCCTAACACATTTATATCGGGTACCATTCAGGTTTTATATTTCACTATGTGAAAACCTACTCCCACACTTCTGGGTCACCCAACCATGAAACTGGGGAAATTCATTCCTTCCTTTCGACCAGGGGGCTTGGGAAAAAGTGAAGAGGTGTTATTATGCCTTCATACAGTAGAAAATATGATTTGGCATAGTTCATAATAGATATGAATATTTCTAGAGAGTTTAGGAAAGAATTGTGATTTTTAGGAAATTTTGGCCTAGTGATTCCTTGGACAATGGAGGCTCCCAAATCACTATACGAACTCAAAAAAATTATGATATGGATTTATTTATGTGTATTTGGTTCTTTCAGTGATCCATATAAACTTACAAAACCATATTTTAGTGGGTAGAACTCATTTTATAGCAGAAACTGTAAAACTAGTCAATTAAAACTATTGTTCTAGCTAGGGTGCAAAATTAAGCATAAATCTCGTAGAAGAATGACTTCAATACATAAAATTACATTTGAAATAAATTAATACTGATTCAATGGAAATATATAATAATTTATACTCATGCCCACAACCTTTTATTACTCCTTATTACACTAGATTCATTAATCCCCCCCATTACAATGACAAATTAATATTTTCATGAGAAACTGAGAGGGTAAAATTAAGGAACAGAATTATTACAGTATTAAAAATATAAATGACATATTTTATAATTTTTTACACATCATATAGCATTGGATTGATTGACCACTACATAATAGGGCTCAAAATGATGGGCAGGAGACCCAAAATTATGCATAAAGAAGGCTAAGAGCGTAGGTGAAGGTTGGGCTTCACTGGAGCTCAACCTGAATGAGATGGAGGCTGAAAAACATGGCTGTTATTATCTCAATATATGAACACCATGTTCTCCATACCTGCAAAGAGAAGGAATGGGGATGAAGGAGTGAGAAGGGAAGGTTTATGGTTCATCTCCCAAGTGTATGAGGTACATCACTCACAAAGGCATGCTCACATAAGAAAAAACCAATTAACACATCAACCAAACTAGTAAATGGAGCTTGAATTATCCTTTAATATATATTTGGGTGACCTTATTATCAAGTAGAGGTAATAGGTGACCTGTGAGAGAAAGTCATCCTCATAGAATCCCTAACCCTAGCCACATATGCACCCTCCTTGAGTAATTGGAAACTAGGTAACCTTGTGAGTTGTTTCCCTATCCATGTCATTCATCAAACTTGGAAAATGAACCCTCCTTAGGACCAAATTTGCTGCTTTTGTCAATGACAACTTTTTCTTCCTTTCTTGCTTTTGTCTTGAGCCTCCAAAAAGAAAACCGTGCCCTCCTTAGTCAATTATTTCCTACTTTTCCCTATGACAAATTTTCTCACTTTCTTTCTTTTCAGACTAAGGCTCAAAAAGGAAACTGCACCCTCCTTAGTCAATTGTTTCCTGCGTTTATTATGGCAGCTTTTGTCATAGCTTTTAGGCACTTTCCCTTTTCTCTCTGACTTCTTTTGTCATAGAGTTTCCACTTTCTTAATATCCTCCCTTAGCAAGTTGGCTTGCCAATTGTTCCTAACATGGAAAGCTCAATTCCACATGTTATTTGCACAATATATATTAATGATAAATAAAATTTAAATACATTCCTCAATAATGTTTATTTAGCAAAAGTCTCATAGGCTAATTAATTTATTCCTTGTAAATAATATTTGGACAAAATTCCCTAGGTGAGGTAATTAATGCATATTTGACCCCCCAATGTGTTGGGCATGGTCAAAAAATTTATGTCCAAAAATATGGGGACATGATAGTATCTTCCTAAGTGACTCAATCTCCATTGTTGCTTTTGCAGTTGCCACATATTCTGCTTCTGCTGTCAAATCTGTTGGAAGTAACTGTTTGCACAATCTCTAGGAAATAATTGTTGATCCAAGGCTCATTGTGTATCCAGAAGTGGAAATGATTCTCTCTTTATCTTAATCGAAGCTAATGAGTTTGAAGTCTTCCACCTTAGTGTACTTGAGTCCAACATCTTGAGTCCCCTTCAAGTACCTTAGAACTATTTTTGATGTAGACTAGTGTCCTTCACAAGGGTGTGCATAAATATGGAAAAGAATGCCAACAACATAAGAGATATTTTTTTCTGGTACTAGTAAGATAGATAAGGATTCTTACAAGCTATCGGTACTTGGTCGCATCCTCAAATTCTTTTCTTTCACTTGATGTGAGATTCAAATTTTGTTCCATTGGACTTGAGAGAGTGTTGCATTTTGTCATGCAAATTATGTTCAACAATTCTCCAACATACTTTTTTCTGAGATATGAATATGTACTTAGGATGTTGAGTCACTTCAATTCCTAAGTAGTAATGAAGATGTCCTAGATCATTCATCTCAAAAAATTTCTTCAAATCTTTCTTTATGGATGCTATATAATTTTCATTGTTCCCTTTCATCAAAAGATGATCTACATATACCACAAGAAAAACAAGAGATCTTTCAACTTTCTTTACAAACAAAGTTGCATCATCAAGGTTATAATGCTTGAAATTTAGCTTTAGGAGATGCTTGGTTATCTTTTCATACCATGCTCGTGGTGCTTGTTTTAGGCCATCAAAGGATTTGAAAATTTTGCATACCTTGTGTTCGTGTCCCTTCACAACAAAACCTTATAGTTGAGACATGAATACATTTTCTTTCAAGTATCCATTTAAGAAAACAATTTTTACTTCCATCTGGTGGGCTTTCCACCCATTTTGTGTTTCCATGGAGAGCAAAGTGCAGATGGTATCCCATTTTGTTGTGGGGAAGAATGTTTCTTCATTGTCAGTTCCTCTTTTTGTGAATAGAATTTTTCCACAAGCATTTTTCAAGTGAGTCATCTGATTTGTATTTGTTCTTGTATACCCACTTGCAGACAATTGGGTTGGTTCCAACAGGAGGGTGAACGAGCTTTTGGGTTCCATTATTTATGAGTGCATCATATCCATTTTTCATGGCTTCTTTCCATTCATCATATGTAACATATTCTATAAAGGAATTTGGTTAAAAGTTAGTAGATAAATTCAATTCACAATCAAATGAGACATCCATGTCATCACCTAAGTTATCTACTTCTCCTCCATCTTCTTTTTTGGTTGAGTTTCTCATTCCTTTCTTGTAAAATTACCAAATCCACAGGATCATCAAGATGATTGAACCTCACAATTAAAAAAAAAGAATGAATCAGGAAAGGATTCAGTGCAAGAATTACCAAACAATAATCATGAAATTATTCAAACAAGAGGAAAAAATTTGACATCATAACCATAAATGAATAATCAATAACCTATATGTAATACACCCATGATATAATTCGAATATTTGGGAGTGATTCTAATTCCATGACTTGGACTGACTCTATAGATCGCTAACTGTGGAAAAATCACCACTGGAGGCTCACTAGTGCAACTCCATAATACTGAAACGCCTCACACTCAATTACATGACTAATGTCTAGGTGATAAAAGGTGCCCAATATCCTTAACTCATGCAAAGGTGGCACTAGAATAACTGAATATGAAAAAACTATCGCCCATCAGAGCATAACTCAACACAAACTAGCATTAATTGTTGGTGGCACTCCCATGACTAGTTAGTGTGTGTTATTAAAATGTAGGGATTGAACTCTAGAGATCCTAAACTCAGGAAAGAGGGAGCATCAAGTGGTAGGTTCCCCATATAACTTATCCATGGAACTAATGAGGTGACAACATACTCCAAATCTAGCAAACAAACATTTAGACTAAGGTGGACAAGGGAGGAATACAAAATAATCCTAACACCCCCCCTTAATCCAAACTTGGAAAACCTGAGCCCTGGAAAATGAAAACAAAGGTGACCCATACAATCTAATGCGAAATAGTAACTGCTCAATAAACTGAGGAAATGTAGAAAACCTCTTGGACCCCCCCCCCCCTCAAAATGAACAGTGAACCAAGAATAATACTAAATCAAGCCTTCACACCAAGAAGAGATATGATATAAAAAAAATCTTTTCAATGAAATATTTTGTGAATATGTCCACAACCTTCTCCTATATAGGGTGGTAATGTAGAATGATAGCCTTACTATGCACTAGTTCCTGGATGTAGTGCATGTAGAATTCATTGTGTTTGGTATGTTGCTTCTATACTGGACCACTGGAAATTTTAATTACACTTTGATTATCACGGAATATGTTTACTGAAGGAGAAGTTTGAATGATAGACTTTGTTAGAATCCCATGTATCCAAATTGCCTGAATAGATGCATTTGCATCCCCTCGATACTCTGCTTCATCTTAAGAGAGAGAAATAATTCCTTGCTACTTGCTTAAGTAGATTGGTCCTTATCCCAACATGAACACAAACCCCGAAGTATTTTCTATCAGTATTTTCTCCATCCCAGTCTCAGTTAGCGTTTTGAGGGTAGCCTCATCTAGGACAAATATGTTACCATGTTTACTAATGTTTATATATCTATAATTTTATTTTATATTATAGTGATCCCAGTGATGTTGATTGAGATTATGTAATTTTTTTTTCCACAGTACTGGATAGTATTTCTTTTAAGTCTTTTTGTGTTTGATTATCAAAATTTGTTCTACAGGTCAGCAAAAGTGTGAATGGGGTGAAATAATAGTATAACACTACATATTTATTTTGTTTTAGTTTCACCTCTACCTATTCCATGGTTGTAAATATTTCATGATTACAATATCACATTTTCTTATGTCTATATTTGTTAGTTCAATTATTTGTTGTAGGTTTCATGTTTTTCCATTTTAAGTTTTTTACAAGTATAACCCATTTCACTAGATTTTTAGTCGTTGATTAATTCACTTTATTTTTTTGCAAACATATTCCTTTATACATTTTATATGGTAGTTGAGATTCATCTTCCAACGAGCCTTTTCACTTTTCTATGTGACTATTCATATTCACTATTTATTTACATTATTTACATAATAAGTGGAACCATAATCACAAGGATTAGGTTTCCAACATCCCTTCTTTAATCAGAAAGGGGTCTTTGTGAGCCCAGGCATGGTTCTCATTCTTTCAAACTCTTCTCATCCAAGTGCTTCGGTGAAGATGTCGGCAATTTGTTCATTTGTGGAATAATGTCATAAATGAATTGTCTTGGCCCTGTACATGATGACGAATTAAATGGTACTTTATGTTGATGTGCTTGGTTCGATCATGGAATCTAGGGCTCTTGGCCAACTTGATTGCAAAAGTGCTTTCAATAAATAAGGGAGTGCAATTTTCTTGCTTCTCCAGTAAATCTTAAAGTACCTTCCTAAGCCACTCAATCTCCTTTGTTGCTTTTACAGTTGCCACATATTATGCTTATGTTGTCAAATCTGTTGGAACTAACTGGTTGCATGATCTCTAGGAAATAATTGTTGATCTAAGGCTCATTGTGTATCCAAAAGTGGACACGCTTATCTCTTTATCTCAATCGAAGTCTGAATCAATGTACCTAATGAGTTTGAAGTCTTCCACCTTAGTGTTCTTGAGTCCAAAGTATCGATTCCCCTTCAGGTACCTTAGAACTCTTTTTGTTGTAGACCAGTGTCCTTTACAAGGTTTGTTCATAAATCTGTAAAAGAATGCCAACAACATAAGAGATATTTATTCTAGTAGTTGTAAGATAGATAAGGGTTCTTACAAGCTATCAGTACTTGGTTGCATCCTCAAAAATATTTTCTTTCACTTGATGTGAGATTCAACTTTTGTTCCATTGGATTTGAGAGAGGGTTGCATTCTATCATGCAAAGTCTGTTCAACAATTCTCCAACATACTTTTTCTGAGATATGATTGTGTACTTAGGATGTTCGGCCACTTCAATTCCTAGGTAGTAATGAAGATGTCCTAGATCATTCATTTCAAAACATTTATTCAAACCTTTATTTATGGATGCTATATAATTTTCATTGTTCCCTCTCATCAAAAGGTCATCTACATATACCACAAGAAATACAAGAGATCTTTCAACTTTCTTCACAAATAAAGTTGCATCAACAAGGTTATAATGCTTGAAATTTATCTTTAGAAGATGCTCAATTAGATTTTCATACCTTGTTCATACCATGCTCGTGGTGCTTGTTTTAGGCCATCCAACGATTTGACAATTTTGCATACCTTTTGTTCTTGTCCCTTCACAACAAAACCTTCTGGTTGATACATGAAGACATTTTCTTTCAAGTCTCCATTCAAGAAAGCAGTTTTTACATCCATTTGGTTGGATTTCCACCCATTTTGTGCTATCATGGAGATAAGAGTGCAGATGGTATCACATTTTGTTGTGTGGGAGAATGCTTATTCATAGTCAATTCCTTCTTTTTGTGCATATCATTTCTCCATGAGCCTTGCTTTTTGTTTGTCAAGTGAGCCATCTTATTTGCATTTGTTCTTGTATACCCACTTGCAGCCAATTTGTTTGGTTCCAACTGGAGGGTCAACCACTTTCTAGGTTCCATTCGTTATTAGTGCATCATATTCATTTTGTATGGCTTATTTCCATTCATCACATGTAGAAACCTCTATAAATGAAGTTGGTTCAAAGCTAGAAGATAAAATCAATTTACAATCAAATGAGACATCCATATCATTATCTGAGTTATCTGCTTCTCCTCCATATTCTTGTCAGGTTAAATTTCTCATTCCTTTCTTGTAAAATTACCAAATCCATGGGATCATCAAGATGATTGAACCTCACAATGAAAAGAAATAATGAATAAGGAAATAATTCAATGCAAGAATTGTCAAAAAATAATCATGAAATTATTCAAACAAGAGGCAAAAATTTGACAGCATAACCATAACTGAATAATCGGTAACCTATATGTAATACATCCATGATACAATAGATATAATTAGAATCTATGGGAGTGATTATAATTCCATGCCTTGGACTGACTCCAGAGATGGCTAACCATGGAAAAATCACCAGTGGAGGCTCACTAGTGCAACTCTAGAATATTGAAATGCCTCACATTCAATTAATTAACTAACGTCTAGGTGAGAAAAGGTGCCCAATATCCTTAAATCATGCAAAGGTGCCACTAGAATAAATGAAGATGAACTAACTATGGCTCATCGGAGCATAACTCAACACAAACTAGCATTAATTGTTGGTGGAACTCCCATGACTAGTCAATGTGGGTTACTAAAATGTAGGGATTTACCTATGGAGCTCCTAAAATCAGGAAAGGGGGAGAATCAAGTAGTAGGTGGGCCCCATATAAATTCTCCATGGCACTAATGAGGTGGCAACATATTCCTAAGCTAGCAAAGAAACATTTAGAGTATGGTGGACAAGGGAGGAATACAAAGTAATCATAACACCCCCCCTTAATCCAAACTTGGAAAACCTGGG
>LPNX010796745.1:0-97876 GCA_001517045.1 Pseudotsuga menziesii | reverse complement strand
CCCCCCCCACCCCCCTTCAAAATGAATAGTGAATCAGGAATAATACTGAATCAAACCTTCACACCAAGAAGTGATCCGAGAAAAAATAATATTTTCAATGAAATATTTTGTGAATATGTCCACAACCTTCTCCTCTATAAGCCAGTAATATAGAATAATAGCCTTACTATGCACTAGTTCCTGGATGTAGTGCATGTGGACTTCAATGTGTTTGGTCTGTTGCTTATGTATTGGACCACTGGAAATTTTAATTAGACTTTGATTATCACAGGATATGTCTACTAAAGGAGAAGTGCGAATGATGAACTCTGTCAGAATCCCATGTATCCCAACTACTTGAATAGTTACATTTACAACCCCTTAATACTCTACTTCATCTTAAGAGAGAGATGAGAGAGAGAGAAATAATTGCTTGCTTCTTGCTTGACCAGTAGATTGGTCCTTATTCCAACATGAACACAAATCCTGAAGTATATTTCCTATCAGTACTATCTCCATCCCAATCTAAGTTAGTAAAACCAACCAGATCTAGTTGAGCACCATCATAATAGTTGATCCCAAACTCTCTAGTATCCTGCACATAATGGAAGATGTGCTTTGTTTCCTTCCAATGCATCTCATGTGGCACTTGCGTGAACCTAGAAACAACACTCACAGCATATGACAAGTTTGGTCTCGGATGAGTGAGGTACAATAAGTTACCAATCAGCTTTCGATAGAGAGTTATATTAGCCAGGGGTGTCGAACCACGTTCTTCCAATCTAATGCCAGATAAGAAGGGGAAGGATGATTCTTTGCAATCTAACATATGTAATCTCCTAAGAAAATATCCAATGTATATGGACTGAGTAATCATGATCCCTGGATCTTTTTTATTCACTTAAAGGCCAATAAACTACCTTAGCATCCCTACATTTGTCATGGAAAATGCCTTGCTCAAGGATGACTTGATGTCCCTCAATCTAGAAGATGAATTAAGGGCACATAGAGGACATTTTTGAACACTCCATGATAAAACTGAATTGAACCATTCTCAATAGTTGGGATTTGAGAGTCATCTCCCATGTGTATGCTAGTTCCACCAGAGAGATCCAGAGAAGAGAATGATTCCTTGGAGGTAACCATGTGGCTGGAGGATCCAGAATCAATGAGAAAAGCCTTTGATTGAGAAAGACCTGCCTTGAGGGCATGTCATCTCTCATGGTATTCAGTCTTATTTCTAGCATTAGGCTTCCTTTCTCCTTCAGGGAGGGAAATATTATGTTGTTAAAGGAGTCTTAACATTTGATCAATTGTATTCTTCATACATAGGTTCTCTAGATGATTCCCTGTCTTGCAATACATAAACTTGGCCTTCTCAAACCTTGTATGCTCATCCTTATTAGAACTAGAGGCCCCGTCAGAAGGATTTTTCTTCTCTTTAGGTTTGGATTCAATGTTCTTTTTTTCCTTCCCATTCTTTCTACCTTTAGATTGCGCATTCTCCATCTCCCCAACCAAGAGAGCTTGATTCTTGGAGGCTTTGAGGGCTCCCATCTGGATCAACTTTTCTTGTTCTTGAATGATGGATTCAATGAATGCATCAAGAGAGGGAATTCGCTAGTTTGGGGTTTTCAGTCTCCCACGGGGGCTTCGCTAACAAGAAATAACCATATCATGTCTATTCATATTTTGGGTTTATTAATTATAAAAAAAATCATTATATTGGGGACATATTAAGGGTTCAGGGGGTTATTATATGTGCCTAAAAAATATGCAATATCCATGCAGGTTTTATTATCAAACGACGCGGAGAAGCGACCCAAAAAATAGGAGTGGGGGAGCATTGACAGAGCTTGATGGTAGTTGCACGGGGGATGGGGCGACGATGGGGAGCATTGGGGTTTTGGGTCACGAGCGAAATCTAGATACAAAGGGTCAAATCTAAGTCTAGAATCCATGAGATGTTTTGGAAATATTGAACCCACCCTTACCCTTTATCTCTTTATGTTGATATAGCACCAACAACAGATCCATTTAAGGAAAGCTCAGGGAGTTAAGGCAGGGAAACTCGCTTGGTGGATCATGAGAGCATTCATTTGTATTACCTTTCTTTAGCATACATTGGTGGGTTTTTGTGGTAAGAAAGAATAACATAAGGTCCAATTACATTTCTTGGTCACAGTTGGTGAGGGTGCTGCAAGCTATGATATTATCACATATTCCTTCAAGAATTGTGTGATTGGCCATTATGCACATGTTATTATTGCAAACCCTTTACATGAGAAGATTCCTCATTTGGTTGTGGTTTTTCATCCAATGTGCAAGATGTTTGACGCAAATTTTGTCCATTGACAATGGGAAAAAATAGAAGACCTATGGAAGAAACATGTGGAACATTTTGTAGGACCTATTATTGGCCATTCCTCGGATGGGGATAGTAGGAGAAGAATGCTTATGTTGAAGGGTTATTAATCAATGAAAGGCATGAGATATCAAATTCCTTGGGAAGGGTGTAGGATAATTGGGTTGTATGATGGCTTTAAAGTAACATGACTTCATGACCAGGATTACATCCACAATGGAAAAAATCTAGTGAATCCTTTGTTTAGTGGTCGATGAGATTTGATTGTTGGACAAGAGTTGATTAGTTTATACCATGTAAGAATGGTTTATAACAATTTTAAAGTGGATGACCACAAGATTAAACTTGAGGATATAGAGAGGGTTGATCACTGAAACTAGTGTTCAACACATCGCATTGGTTCAAGGCATGTCTAGAGGTGCTTGAAGGAAATGAGAAGTACAAGTGGGAGGACAGAGAGGACATCGGGTATAGAGACCTATCTAGCAATCGCCATTGACTATATCGATATTTTTTTTCTCCTAGTTTGACTATTTGGGAAAGAGTGAAAAATTCTTCAAGAGTCCATCATTTCTTCACGTTATGGCTATGTTGGGTCAGAGAACAAGAAAATACTAATGTCAACATTAATTTCATTAGTAGAGAAGCATATCAAGATGTGAAAATTTTAATTATTTGATTAACATAGAAGTGTATAATTGACACTACTTTGAGACGACCTCTTAGTTGTATAACCCTCATAAAGACTTTCAACATTACATAGATCACATTCCATGGTTGTAAATATTTCACTATTACAACATATCAAATTTTCTTATGTCTATATTTGTTTGTTCAATTATTCGTTATAGGTCTAATGTTTTTCCAGTTTAACTTTTCTACAAGTGTAACCCATTTCACTAGATTTTAAGTTGCTTGTTAATTCACTGTATATTTACATAATAATTGGAACCATAATCACGAGTATTAGGTTTCCAGCATCCCCCGTTTAATCTGAAGGGGTCTTTGTGAGTCCGGGCATGGTTCTAAATCTTTCAAACTCTTCTCATCCAAGTGCTTTGGTGAAGATATCAGCAATTTGTTCATTTGTAGAACAATGTCGTAAATGAAATTTCCTTACCTCTACATGATGTAGAATTAAATGGTACTTTTTTCTTTATTTTCTTGGTGTGATCATGGAATCTAGGGCTCTTGGCCAACTTGATTGCATAAGTGTTGTCGATTAATAAGGGAGTGAAATTTTCTTGCTTCTCCTGCAAATCTTAAAGTATCTGTAATTTTCCCAAGTTTGATATGCATACCCTAACACTAACTAATGCTGCAATTTAAATATAAATTCTGATATTAAATTACAACTACTCAGTGAATCTTCAAACTAGGTAATTCAAGGCATTTTGTTGGGCAATTTGCAGACATGGGAGTAGGTAGTGCAAAGAAAGCAAGAGTAAGTTTAGAACATTGAATTCATTTCCCCTAACACATTTATATTGGGTACCATTTAGGTTTCACATTTCACTATGCGAAAACCTACTCCCACGCTTCTGGGTCACCCAACCGTGAAACTAGGGAAATTCCTTCCTTCCTTTCGACCAGGGGACTTGGGGAAAAGTGAAGAGGTGTTATTAGGCCTCCATATAGTATAAAATATGATTTGGGATATTTCATAATAGATATGAATATTTCTAGAGAGTTCAGGAAAGAATTGTGATTTTTAGGAAATTTTGGCCTAGTGATTCCTTGGACAATGGAGGCTCCCAAATCACTGTACGACCTCAAATAAATTCTGATATGGATTTATGTATGGTTAGGTGGGTATTTCAGTGATCCATAGAAACTTACAGAACCATATTTTAGTGGGTAGAACTTATTTTATAGTAGAAACTGTAAAACTAGTCAATTAAAACCAGTGTTCTAGCTAGGGTGCAAAATTAAGCATAAATATCGTAGAAGAATGACTTCAATACAGAAAAATACATTTGAAATAAGTTAATGCCAATTAAATGGACATATATAATCATTTATAATCATGCCCACAACCTTTTCTTACTCCTTATTGCACTAGATTCGTTAATTCCCCCCATTACAATGACAAATTAAGATTTTCATGAGAAACTGAGGGTAAAATTCAGGAACGGAATTATTACAGCATTAAAAATATAAATGAAATATTTTATTAGTTTTTACACATCATAGAGCGTTGGATTGACTGACCACTACATAATAGGGCTCAAAATGATCGGCAGGAGGCCCAAAATTATGCATAAAGAAGGCTATGAGCGTAGGTGAAGCTTGGGATTCAATAGATCTTGACCTGAATGAGATGGAGGCTGAAAAATATGTCGGTTATTATCTCAATATATGAACACCATGTGCTCCATACCTGCAAAGAGAAGGAATGGGGATGAAGCAGTGAGAAGGGAAGGTTTATGGTTCATCTCCCAAGTGTCTGAGGCACATCACTCAGAAAGGCATGCATACATAAGAACAAACTAGTTAAAAAATCAAACAAAATACTAAATGGAGCTTGAATTATCCTTTAATATATCTTTGGGTGACCTGCTTATCAAGTAGAGGCAATAGGTGACCTGTGAGAGCAAGTCATCCTCATAGAATCCCTAACCCTAGCCACATATGCACCCTCCTTAAGTAATTGGTAAGTAGGGAACCTTGTGAGTTTTTTCCCTATCCATGTCATTCCTTAAACTTGGAAACTGCGCCCTCCTTAGGACCAAACTTGCTACTTTTGTCAATGACAACTTTTTCTGCCTTTCCTACTTTTGTGTTCAGCCTCCAAAAAGAAAATTGTGCCCTCCTTAGTCAATTGTTTCCTGCTTTTCCCTATGACAAATTTTCTGACTTTCCTTCTTTCAGACTGAGGCTCAAAAAGGAAATTGCACCCTCCTTATTCAATTGTTTCCTGCTTTTATTATGACAGCTTTTGTCATAGATTTTGGGCACTTTCCCTTTTCTCTCTGACTTCTTTTGTCATAGAGTTTCCACTTTCTTAATATCCTCCCTTGGCAAGTTGGATTGCCAATTGTTCTTGACATGGAAAGATCAATTCCACATGTTATTTTCAAAATATATATTAATGACAAATAAAATTTAAATACATGCCTCAATAATGTTTATTTAGCAAAAGTCTCCTAGGCTAATTAATTAATTCCTTGTAAATAATATTTGGACAAAATTCCCTAGGTGAGATAATTAATGCATCTTTGACGCCCCAATGTGTTGGACATGGTAAAAAAATTTATGTCCAAAAATATGGGGACATGACAGTATCTTCCTAAGTGACTTAATCTCCTTTGTTTCTTTTGCAGTTGCCACATATTCTGCTTCTGTTGTTAAATATGTTGGAACTAACTGTTTGCACAATCTCTAGGAAATAATTGTTTATCCAAGGCTAATTGTGTATCCAGAAGTGGAAACGCTTCTCTCCTGATCTCAATTGAAGCTAATGAGTTTGAAGTCTTCCACCTTGTGTACTTGAGTCCAAAGTATTGAGTCCCCTTCAAGTACCTTAGAACTATTTTTGCTATAGACCAGTGTCCTTCACAAGGGTGTGCATAAATATGGAAAAGAATGCCAACAACATAAGCGATATTTTTTTTGGTAGTGGTAATATAGATAAGGATTCTTACAAGCTATCGGTACCTGGTCGCATCCTCAAATTATTTTCTTTCACTTGATGTGAGATTCAAATTTTGTTCCATTGGACTTGAGAGAGTGTTGCATTCTGTCATGCAAATTCTGTTCAACAATTCTCCAACATACTTTTTCTGAGATATGAATATGTACTTAGGATTTTGAGTCACTTCAATTCCTAAGTAGTAATGAAGATGTCCTAGATCATTCATTTCAAAACATTTCTTCAAATATTTCTTTATGGATGCTATATAATTTTCATTGTCCCCTTTCATCAAAAGGTGATCTACATATACCATAAGAAATACAATAGATCTTTCAACTTTCTTTACAAAAAAAGTTGCATCATCAAGGTTATAATGCTTGAAATTTAGCTTTAGGATATGCTTGGTTATCTTTTCATACCATGCTCATGGTGCTTGTTGTAGGCCATCAAAGGATTTGAAAATTTTGCATACCTTGTGTTCGTGTCCCTTCACAACAAAACCTTATAGTTGAGACATGAATACATTTTCTTTTAAGTATCCATTTAAGAAAACAATTTTTACTTCCATCTGGTGGGATTTCCACCCATTTTGTGTTTCCATGGAGAGAAAAGTGCAGATGGTATCCCATTTTGTTGTGTGGAATAATGTTTGTTCATTGTCAGTTCCTATTTTTGTGAATAGCCTTTTTCCACAAGCATTTCTTTGTGTTTGTCAAGTGAGTCATCTAATTTGTATTCATTCTTGTATACCCACTTGCATCCAATTGGGTTGGTTCCAACAGGAGGGTGAAACAACTTTTGGGTTCCATTATTTATGAGTGCATCATATCCATTTTGCATGGCTTATTTCCATTCATCATATGTAACGTCTTCTATAAAGGAATTTGGTTAAAAGTTAGCAGATAAATTTAATTCACAATCAAATGAGACATCCATGTCATCACCTAAGTTATCTACTTCTCCTCCATCTTCTTGTCTGGTTGAGTTTCTCATTCCTTTCTTGTAAAATTACCAAATCCACGGGATCATCAGGATGATTGAACCTCCCAATTAAAAGAAAGAATGAATGAATGAGGAAAGGATTCAGTGCAAGAATTACCAAACAATAATCATGAAATTATTCAAACAAGAGGAAAAAATTTGACAGCATAATCATAACTGAATAATCAATAAAATATATGTAATACATCCATGATATAATATATATAATTCAAATATTTGGGAGTGATTCTAATTCCATGACTTGGACTGACTCTAGAGATCGCTAACTATGGAAAAATCACCACTGGAGGCTCACTAGTGCAACTCCAAAATACTGAAACGCCTCACATTCAATTAAATGACTAATGTCTAGGTGATAAAAGGTGCCCAATATCCTTAATTCATGTAAAGGTGGCACTAGAATAACTAAATATGAACTAAATATGGCCCATTAGAGCATAACTCAACAAAAACTAGCATTAATTGTTGGTGGCATTCCCATGACTAGTCAGTGTGGGTTACTAAAATGTAGGGATTGACCTCTAGAGATCCTAAACTCAGGAAAGAGGGAGCATCAAGTGGTAGGTGCCCCATATAACTTATCCATGGAACTAATTAGGTGGAAACATACTCCAAATCTAGAAAACAAAAATTTAGACTAAGGTGGACAAGGGAGGAATACAAAATAATCCTAACACCCCCCCTTAATCCGAACATGGAAAACCTGGGACCTAGAAAATGAAAACAAAGGTGATCCATACAATATAATGCAAAAAAGTAACTGCTCAATAAACTGAGGAAACATGGAAAACCTCTTGGACCCTCCCCCCCACCCACCTCAAAATGAGCAGTGAACCAGAAATAATACTAAATCAAGCCTTCACACCAAGAAGAGATATGATATAAAAAAAATCTTTTCAGTGAAATATTTTATGAATATGTCCATAACCTTCTCCTCTATAGGGCAGTAATGTAGAATGATAGCCTTACTATGCACTAGTTCGTGGATGTAGTGCATTCAGACTTCATTGTGTTTGGTATGTTTCTTCTGTACTGGACCACTGGAAATTTTAATTACACTTTGATTATCACATAATATGTTTATTGAAGGAGAATTGTGAATGATAAACTCTGTCAGAATCCCATGTATCCAAACTGCCTGAATAGATGCATTTGCATCCCCTCGATACTCTGCTTCATCTTAAGAGAGAGAAGAGAGAGAAACAATTCCTTGCTTCTTGCTTAACAAGTAGATTGGTACTTATCCCAACATGAACACAAACCCTGAAGTATTTCCTATCGGTATTTTCTCCATCCCAGTCTCAGTTAGCATTTTGAGGGTAGCCTCATCCAGGACAAATATGTTACCATGTTTACTAATGTTTATATATCTATAATTTTATTTTATGTTATAGCAATCCCAGTGATGTTGGTTGAGATTATGTATTTTTTTTTCCATAGTACTGGATAGTATTTCTTTTAAGTCTTTTTGAGTTTGATTACCAAAATTTGTTCTATAGGTCAGCAAAATTGTGAATGGGGTGAAATAATAATATAACACTATGTTAAAATAGATGAACATGCTATAAAATTCAATGGAGAGGATTTTTTTAGTTCAAGTTGCATGTTTTTAGCGAATCCAATCATAATTCCAATATCATATTCATTGTTTTATTAATTAATATTTTGATTATTTAATGAAAAAAATCCAATCATAACTATATATTTTGTTTTAGTTTTTTTTATCCAATCATAACATATATTTATTTATTGATAATATTTATATTTATTGTTCGATTAATTAAATTTTTAAATATTTTATTAATATAGAAGTGGAGAATTGGCACTACTTTGAGATGACACCTTAGTTGTATAACCCTTATAAACACTTTCAACTCTACATAGATAGCATTCCATGGTTGTAAATATTTTAATATTACAACATATCACATTTTCTTATGTCTATATTTGTTTGTTCATTTATTTATTGTAAGTTTAATGTTTTTCCATTTTAACTTTTTTACAAGTGTAACTCATTTCACTAGATTTTAAGTTGTTGATTAATTCACTTTATTCTTTTGAAAACACATTTCTTTATACATTTCATATGGTGGTTGAGATTCATCTTCCAGCTAGCCTTTCACCTTTCCACAGGACTATTCATATTCATTATTTACATAATACATGGAACCATAATCACAAGGATTAGGTTTTCAACATTTCCCCTTTTAATTTGAGGGGTCTTTGTGATTCTCAACATGGTTCTAAATATTTCAAACTTTTCTCGTCCAAGTGCTTTAGTGAATATGTCGGCAATTTGTTGATTTGTGGAACAATATTGTAAACGAACTGTCTTTGCCTCTACATGATTTCGAATCAAATGGTACTTTTGTTGATGTGCTTGGTTCGATCATGGAATCTAGGGCTTTTGGACAACTTGATTGCATAAGTGTTTTCGATCAATAAGGGAGTAAAATTTTCTTGCTTCTCCTGCAAATCTTAAAGTATCTTCCTAAGCCACTCAATCTTCTTTGTTTTTTTTACAGTTGCCACATATTCTTCTTAGGTTGTCAATTCTATTGGAACTAATTGTTTGCATGATCTCTAGGAAATAGTTGTTGATCCAAGACTCATTGTGTATCCAGAAGTGGATACTCTTCTATCTTTATCTCAATTGAAGTATGAATTAGTGTACCCAATGTGTTTCAAGTATTCCACGTTAGTGTACTTGAGTCAAAAGTCTTGAATCCCCTTCAAGTACCTTACAAATATTTTTGCTGCAGACCAGTGTCCTTCACAAGGTTTGTGCATGAATCTAGAAAGAATTCCAACAACATAAGAAACATTTGGTATTGTAGTGGTAACATAGAGAGGGCTTCTTACAAGCTGTCAGTACTTGGTCGCATCCTCAAAATATTTTCCTTCACTTGATGTGGGTTCAACTTGTGTTCCATTGAAGTTGAGAGAGGGTTGTATTTTGTCATGCAAAGTCTGTTCAACAATTCTCCAACATACTTTTTCTGAGATATGAATATGTACTTAGTATGTTCAGTTACTTCAATTCCTTTGTAGTAATGAAGATGTCCTAGATCATTCATTTCAAAACATTTATTTATGGATGCTATATAATTTTCATTGTTCCCTATCATTAAAAGGTCATCTACATATACCACAAGAAATACAATAGATCTTTCAACTTTTTTCACAAACAAATTTGCATCATCAAGATTATAATGCTTGAAATTTAGCTTTAGAAGATACTCAATTATCTTTTCATTCCATGCTTGTTGTGATTTTTTCAGGCCATACAAGGATTTGACAAGTTTGCATACCTTGTGTTCTTGTCCCTTCACAACAAAACCTTATGGTTGAGACATGAATACATTTTCTTTCAAGTCTCCATTCAAGAAAGCAATTCTTACATCCATTTGGTGGACTTTCCACCCATTTTGTGCTTCCATAGAGAGAAAAGTGCAGATGGTATCCCATTTTGTTATGGAGAAGAATGTTTCTTCATTGATAATTCCTCTTTTTGTGCATAGCCTTTTCCCACAAGAATTGCTTTATGTTTGTAAAGTGAGTCATTTGATTTGTATTCGTTCTTGTATGCCCACTTGCGATTAATTTTTTTGGTTCTAGATGGAGGGTCGACCAGCTTCCGAGTTCCTTATTTATGAGTTCATCATATTCATTTTACATGGCTTATTTCCATTCATCACATGTAGCAACTTCTATAAAGGAAGTTGGTAAAATTTAGCAGATAAACTCAATTCACAATCAAATGAGACATCCATGTCATCACCTGAGTTATCTACTTCTCCTCCATCTTCTTGTTTGGTTGAGTTTCTCATTCCTTGTCACAAGCCCCAATTTTGCAAAAAAAAAAAAAACATATTATTTGATATTATTTGAAGACAATATGTTAAATTTTATGTTAAGTTGAAATTGATGACTCATCAGAGTCAAGGATATTTAATGTAATTTTGAATATTTTAATTATAAATAAATAAAGGTGGAGACAACAGCTTAGGAGAGCTGTTAAAAGAATGTTTATTGGTCAAATTCATGGAGGAGACTGGATGGAGAGCTCACATACATGTGGCATCATCCTCAAACCACTTCCAACTGTTGCAGGTGGCAACCTCCCTACATTTGGGGTCATGATCCCCCAAGAAAGTGGGATCAGAGTAGGTGGCTCAATTAATGAGAACTGACCCAAAAGACCTAGGCAATCTTTATAAAAATGCCCATTGAAGAGAGCCGAGGTTGCTCATTCTAGAGAAGTGATCATTCAGGTGAATGTACTTCAGAGAAATTCAATGGAAGGGAATTGTGGAAAGAGTTTGAGGGTATAATTGTTGAGTCATCTAGTGCAGCTTTTTGGCTAAAATATCTTACTGTTGAGTGCAAAGTGTTTTACTGAGTCATTGGACTAGTCTATTGTTTGCATGCTGCACCAGTTCTCAGCCAAGAAGACCAGGAACAGGCTCGAGGGTCCTGAGGAAGCGTTGTTTGAGCGCTCTCCAGGAGTTTGGTAGGGAGGAATGGCCTCCTAACGCTATTGTTGTCTATCCTAATCAGGTTCTACATTATTCTGTTTTATTGTGTTAGATAGTTAAATATGAATTTGACTGTTAAATGAATGTTAAATATTTAGTTGAAAAATGTTAGAGATAGTAATCATTTAGATTATTGAAGAAATGAATCTGAATTAGTAATGTGTTAGGATGGAAAATAATTCTAATTTGTGTTTTTCCACACCTGGAAGGACCAGGCCGTACTCCAACACAAATAGAGTATTTACAGTAGATGAAGAAAATGTTAAGAGACTGAATATAATAGATGTGGTTCCACATTTCATAATAGCAGAGTAATTTATTTTAGTATGTAAGTTATTATAAAAAAAAAACAATAATCTGGTTATCTATGTTTATTGTTCTTACAAGCTTATTTATGTAAATATACTGGAAAAGAAATAGTAGTAATCTAGTGCAGGTAGAAGGATTAATATGTTAAGAAAATACCCTAGTAGATAAGATGTTGTGTTTACAGACAGTAGATTATTCTTTTTATTCAAGCTAAAATATGCTGGAGGGTAAACTGTATTAAGTTAGATATATTTTCCTTGTGTTTACTTAGAAATTAATTGCAATGCAGTAGAAGAATTACAGTCAAGCTATCGTTTATATTTAGTTCAGTAAAAAAAAAACTACTAGCCATATAGTTTATTTACTAATAATATCAACTAAACTAAGACTAACAATTACTATGAATTAAGAAGGGTTATATGAAAAGTATTTAAATTAAAAAGAATGAACTAGTTACAGAATCTATGCTTCTCTTTTCAAATAACTCTAAGTAAATTTCTTTCTTTTATTTTAGTAAATCAAAACAATAAGAATATGATAATAACTAATATAAAAATAAATATATACATCTAGGTAAAGATCTGTTCTATAATTATCAATAGGTTTATATATGCAAAAATAAACTATAGGGTCGAAACCCTAAACTAAATATATTGTTTCAAATAAAAACAATTAAGATATAATCCATTTATTTGGATCATTATATCAATAAATAATTAAGCTATTATAGATTGGTTACAGTTCTTACTGCAAATATATGTACAGATACAATTTAAAGATATTACAATACACACCTGTAATAATATTAACTTAAAAAAAATTTAACAAGTAACATAACCTATTTTAAAAGAATTATTTAAACAAGGGTTTCATTCAGGAAAACCCTAGCTCGTATTTCCTGAGCAAACAAGTAAAATAAATTATACTATGCCTGAGTTACAGTCTTAAAATATTAACAATAATCTATTACAAATATAATAAACAATAAAATTCTTTATTCACAATCGAATAGGGGAAAACCCTAATCTACACAGAGTCACAAAATAGTATTACTACAAAATGAGTCCGAGCTCGAAAGAAGTCTTTTTAAAAACCATTGTATCGTAGTGACAGGCCGTAAGGATAAATCTTTTAACTACTTACAACACCCAGCTCACGGCCGGGACTACCCATCGACTTAGCGAGGGCTGTAAATCAAATAGAACCCAACAACATTCTTAAAAGGAAAACCAGATATCTAATGGTGAAACTAGACAAGTTTCCAAGCTCGGGTTTCACCATCGACAACCCTGTTACAAGCAGGGCAAGAACCCAATCGTTGAACAAAAGGCTTACTGGATTGAAGCCACGGCCTTCGAGAACAGCCAGCATCATTTTCTTCACAGTTTGCAAGTGGAGTCTCGAGTTCCTGCAAAGAGAGCACAAAACTGCGTTAAATTCAAAACTCTTTCTATAAAAATAAACCTAACTGTAAACCAATATTTACCGTGAGATTTATATTCTGGATTGAAACTAAAATATTTACCTTAATAAGAGTATTGAACATTCTAGCGATGGGACTGTCACCAACGACAGTGTGCTTATAAAATCCCAAAACCCTACTATGCAAATGGAGCACAACCAACAGAGGTGAGGCTTAGCTTCTTACCACAGTTACAGGCCATGGGGAAGGCAAGACGAAGTTTAAGATAGACTGTGAACAAGTGCAAACAACCAGTGAGCTCTCACATGGTAAAACCCACAACGACGAATGCTAGCAACAAGACCGAGCTCAAGAGATTACAACACGTTAAACCCAGGCATTGGGGCAAGCTGGAACAAGAAGAACACTCACGGCCGCCATGAAAACCTCGCAGAGCATCCCAAAGGCCAGCACGAACTGCGGAGGGAGAATGACAAGGCGTTAGGGTTGTAAGAGTTATATATCTCCAATACACGGATAGGAGGTGACCATGTGCCCTCAAATAATTCAAACCATGCATGGGTCGATTTTAATAGTTCACCTCCGTTTCAATCATCCCAATTATTTAAACAATGATTCTTATCAAAACGATGCATGAACTATAATGTATGCAATTATATATCCCATCGTTAATCATGTAACATGTATATCATAATGTTGGCTAGTTTCGATTTGGCGTTTGGGTAAAACAATGGTTTCTCAATGTTGACCCTAGTAAAATGTGATAACCATTTGATGTATGGAAAAGTCCAAAATTGATTTGTTTAGAACCTTCGAACTAACTATAGATTTATATGCTTGTAAACATTATTGATTATGCATGTTTATAACCCTTTTAAAACCAACAATTCAAATAGTGATAAATTATAGAGTTGGATAGCATAGTAAAGAGCATAGTTATGACTTTTACAAAGTTCCACTTTGGTTTAAAACTTTCATAGGAACAAGTTACTTCTCAACTTGTCAATGCTAGAAGTTTACCATATTTGTGTATGTTGGACTAGTTAGTTTTGTGAATATACAAGATAACCTGTACTTCTTATAAGGTGGAATTTTTTTATCATAATAAGAAGATCTACCATAATAGCTATTCTAGACATTAACTTAATGTAAGAAACGCGTTATGGTAATAATAAGAATTACAATGGAATAACCTTACTCAAGTCCATAATCATTGGAACAACATTGATTGACTTAGATTAGGAAGTAAAGGCAAACAGTTTTCCATGTGAAACGATGCAGTTGATTTTGCACTAATCAAGCTTATAATATCAAGAAGTTTTACAGGCAGTAAGTTTCCCTACACAATGTAAATATCGATCAGTTTGGGTACTTAAGTAAATAATACGACAATGTATATGATTCAATAGTACATGCAGTACGACATTAACGGGGAAGCTAATAACTTGTTAGTGAGCAACTGATTTGTACATATAAGTAATAGGTTGATACTTACCATAACTAATAAGTTAAAAATGGAATCGAATTTATTCTATTGAGAATCTTTACTATCAGTATTGATAGAAGCTCTTTCATGAATAAAAACCAATAGTACAATAAGTATAACATTTGCAATATAAGCATGTTAAAATACAAATTAATATGCAACAAAGAATACGAGCTTAGAGTTCACAGTAAGTATTGTTGGTATCGCTAAGTTTGATAAAGAAAGGAACTCATTTATCTAAACTTTGCTTATAAGAAAAACTAGGTAAAATAAACTACTTTACCTCATTGAAGTTGTTTGGAATTTATCAGCTTATTTTACTAAGCATATTAATTGAAAATAGAAACACTTCTTGATACTTTATGAATTTAAAACATCTACTTGTTCAATCATACCTGTAAACCTGTAAGAACCAGTAATCTTTCTGCATTAGCATAAATGCTAAGTAAGCCAAGGATTCAAAGTTAGATTCCACCTACTTGCCATAAAGTAAACTCATTAGTAAACTGAAAGACCACAGTATGCAAGCAAATATTATTTACGTTATGAAAAGGAAACTGTTCAGTTAACGTAGTTGAAAATGTGTAATACTAATCATTGGATTGTTTCATTTTTCGCTAACCGTTAGTAGTTAGTAAACCGTATATTCTGCATTTTATGTTATCTCAAAATTTTAAATTTTTGTGAAAATTTGGGGTTTTGACATTCCTTCCTTTCCAACTTAATGTGGATGAATAGTTTCAAGTATTTTTATGGCCCGTTTTAGAATATTATTTGATGGTCCAAGTTGATCAGTTGGGGGTGCTTCATTCTCTTCAAGGTTCAATTGTCTAGTCATGTCAATGACATCATCTAGTCTAGGTGAATTGTTGGGAACTTATTCTTCATGAGGGGGTGTTGGTTCTTCAAAAGGAAATTCCAAAGATTGATCTTGATCTAAGATCGAGATTTCCCCTTCAATATTTGGAGTTTCATTATCAAATTCATAATATGTTTTTAGATGGGAAAACTTCTCCAGGCGATCAAGTTGTCTTTCAATAGACTTGTCATTTTTATTAGTTTAAAGAAACATGAAATCTATGGAAATACCAAATTTCTTGTTTACCTCCGCATAAATACTGCATACATTGGAAGTGTTTGAATACCCCAAGAAAACGCATCTTCAATTTCTAGCACCAAGTTTATTTCTTTGCTCCTTTGGTATCAAGGCATAGCAGGTCGAACCAAAAAACTAGAGATGCCTAACCAAAGGAAGGTGTAAAAATCACATTAAGAGCATGAAATGGACTTCTATTTCTCAAATATGTTGCACATACTATTGCATCACCATAAAACATCAGTTTCACATTCTTGAAAAACATCATTGATCTTGCCATATTCATTAGTGTTCTATTCATCGTTTTCTGCTACACTATTTTGTTGAGGATTATAAGGAACTGAAGTTTGATGTATAATCTCATGTTTGCAAAGATATTCTTCAAATTCATTAGAGGTATACTTTTTTCCATTATCAAAATGAAATGTACCAATATATGCTTGTGCTTGATTCTCTATCCATGCATGGAGTTTTTGAATGTTTGAAATGTTTAGGACTTTCTCTTCAATAAATGTACCCAACACATTCTTGAATAATCATAAACAAAGGTTATGAGGTACTTATTACCATTTGCAAAAGGAATATACATAGGACCACATAATATTAGTTTTTCATCATATAAGCTAGCATTATGATCTTAGGATCTTTTCACCAAGAGAATAACAAGCACAGCAATAAAACATAAGCACATCACAAGAGACAAGAGACACAAAGAGTTTTCCTCGGGGAAACCATAAAGGAGAAAACCCCGCAACTTCCTCAAAGATAGAATCAGCACCAAAATGGTAAAACCAGAAAACAGTAAGATGCACTCCCAACAATAGTAGTCTTCTTCTTCTATCTAGTCCCAGTATTTCCTTCCTCACTAATGCGCCACACTTGAGTGAGTGAGTGATATGTAGTACAAGTGATCAATAGAGAGACTCTCACTCTCTATTTATATTCTTCCGTTCACTTGAAGTGCACTTTATCATGTCGGCCCAACTTAACAATTACTTACTAGAGCCTACACCTTAATGAGTGTATAATAACTCTAGTGCCCCGAAACTGTGGGGAATTCCATAATGACTTGAAAAGACTTGTTTACATTATTAATCCTCCCGATCGAAACATCGGGGCATGACAACATGACTCAAATACATAATAGAAACATCCCGAAATAAACATCGGGTTACAATATATAAGATACATAAAAGAATACATTCCGAAGTTACATATACATCAACACTCCCTCTTAACTAGGAAGGTATTCTTTCGACACAATTTTCAGCACTGGTCTTCTTCTCTGGATCAACTTGTCTTCAAGTCATCTTCGTCTTCAAGTCATCTTCATTTTCAGATCTGGATCATCTCTCGATATGGATCATCATAGAACATCATCACTAGATCTGGATCATCATCACTGGACTGGATATGGATCATCACTTGATCTGTATCATCTCTCGATTTGGATCATCAATGTTGGATCTGGATCATCACTCGATCTGGATCTCTCGGAGTCATCATAACTGGATCTGGATCATAGCTTGATCTGGATCATCTCTGGTCATCATCATGTGTGTACTATCTCGTCATAGGAAGTTCTACAGAGCCAGCCCTATTTCATGTTGGTTGTAGGCCTAGCCACTAGGTAGGTCTTTTCCCAGCACTTACATCTGACCTGCTCGTCATAAAGGCATGCCCAACACTCACATCTGATCATGTAGTAAACTACAATCACATCAGAAAGGCCCAGCACTCACATTCACCAGAATGGTAGGCACATCAACTACCATCTATGAAATGGCTCTGCACTTATATCTGACCTACTCGTCAGAAAGGCACACTTCCATCAAGGCGGGAACACATCCTACTCACAGTGATGAAAGGTTTCCACACTTTCACCCAGGCTGGAATCGCATCCTGCTCACAATGATGGAAGACTTCTATCCAGGTGGGAACACATCCTACTCACAGTGATGAAAGGTTTCCACACTTTTACCCAGGCTGGAATCGCATCCTGCTCATAGTGATAGAAGATTTCTGCACTTACATCTGACCTACTCGTCAGAAGGGCATGCACTCACATCTAACCTAGTAGGAACTGAATCCTACACCCTCGTCAGAATGGCCCCCAGTCCCAGACTGAGCTACCTAGTAACTGACTAGGTGCCTCCACTCTCCCGGAGAGTGGTGCCCTTACATATGTCCTACTCGATAGAATGTCCAGCACTCACATCTGACATGGGAGGAACTTAATCCTTTAGCCATGAATAGAATGGCTCGGCCCTTACATTTGACCTGCTCGTCAGAATGGCTCTCTCAGTCTCAGACTGAGTGTTCCTGGTAATTGACCAGGTGCCTCCATTCCCAGAATGGCAGTCAGCACTCATATCTGACATGGAAGGAACCAAATCCTCTCACCATGACAGAATGGCTCAGCCCTTACATCTGACCATGGAAGGAACCAATCCTCTTACCATGTCAGAATGGCTATGGGTCTCATCACTTTCTCTTGGAAGGAACCTCGATCTAGAGCACACCAAGTCTCTCTCTGAAGTACTCAAACTTCAGCCTAGCCAATGGCTTCGTTAATACATCAGCTATCTGTTCCTCCGTCGAAACATACTGGAGCTTCACTGCTCCTCTCTGTACCATATCCCTGATATAGTGATACTTGATCTCGATATGCTTCGACTTGTCATGGAACACTGGATTCGCTGACAACTTCACGCAACTCTAGTTGTCACAATGTATACAAGTAGCATCCAACTAGAGATCAAATATATCAGATAGTAGCTTCTGCATCCATACTGCCTCACAACTAGCTGAACAAGTTGCGGCATACTCTGCTTCAGCTATAATCAGTGCCACACAGGATTGTTTCTTGCTAAACAAAGAGATCGCACCTGATCCCATACTGAAGCAACATCCTGAAGTACTCTTCCTATCGATGGCACTGCCTGCCCAATCTGAATCAACATAACCCTCTAGGTTAATCTTTTGATTCGCATCATACTTGAGCCCATAATCAACTGTACCCCTGCGTGCTTTGCAACCATCAGGTGAACATGTCTCAATGTGTTCACAGCAAAGCAAATATCTGGTCTCAGGTACATCAAGGACCCAATCATCTGACGATATATCATAGCATCAACCGTCTCTGATGAAGCATCACTCAATAGCTTCATGTTCGACGCCATAGGTGTGGTCATGCAGTCCATCATCCTGAACCTATTCAGGATCTATACTGCATACTTCCCTTGTCCAAGGAAGATTCCATCTGTACTCTGCCACACCTCCATACCTAGAAGGTAATGCATCGACACATAACAGGAGCATCACTGGTCTTCCATCTTCAACCTTGAAGCAAAGGTTGGAATCCACTTTACTCTTAGTAAAGCCTAGATTCATCAGTAATCTGCCCATCCTGTCGTACCATGTCAAACCTCAATATATTCTGTAGTCACTCCCTCTGAAGCAAAGCATCATACTCCCTCTGTCTTATGTGCTCTATGCACTAAAAACATTCTGTACCAGAGTGTCAAGTAGCTTCCTATGCTACTAATATTCTATGTGACCAACTAGTGTATAGACTTGCATCTTCAACCTTGTAGCAAAGGTTAAGATCTTCATCAGGCTCATCATGTATGTGTTTAAACTCTTACTGGCTGCAAATGTCTTTTCGTAGTCTAGGCCTTCTTTTCGTGATAATCCTCATGCTACGAATCTTGCTTTGTATCCCACGATGTTTCCATCTATTGCATGATGAAACTATGAACTTTTCTTCAGGTCTCAATACTACGCTCTGACATCATTCTTCTTGAACAGGTCTTCCCTTTCTTCTTGGTGGCTGGAAGTTTCTGCATCAATGATGTCACCGCACTCATCATATTATTCTTTGTCTTTGAACTGTCGTCACTTGTTCTTCGAAACAAGTCTTCATTCTTCTTTGCTTGTAGGCGATTATGTATGCGGTCTTTCCTACAAGTCAAATACAGTTGTATGGTTAGAAACATTTCATAAGGAATATTCATATTGGCAAATTCTTATGCATAAATATATGATCATGCAACTACTTTAGCCAATACAACATTCATCCATATCTCACTGAAACTTTCTAGATGCCTTCCATCTCTACCAAGACAACATTGAGATTGTGCACTAATCCAATATGTCAGCAAAGAGGTTTCATTTTAGATAAGTAGCAATGGAGAATTTGTATAGCACCATGAGCTACTTACCCATCACATGCATATTAGTAGTATACTGTCATTAATGCAAACATCCTATCATGCATAATACATCAACTAAATATCAACAAATGCATGACAATTGAATACTTATCTTTATTTGTTTCGTGGGTATATTCCTTCTTGAGCCTTTAGCTTCATCGTCTTCTTCATTCATAATAGCATCGTTTCTTATTCAAGAGTTGAGTTCTTCATATTCCTCATTGCTTGAGGGATCTTCTTTGGATGGTAAGAGCTTGTTATTTAGTTGCTCTCATCTTCTCTTCTCTTCTTATGAGTCGAGCTTCTTCATATACCTCATCGCTTGAGGGATCTCCTTTGGATGATGAGAGCTTGATCTTCAGTTTCTTCCATCTTCCCTTCTCTTCTTATGAGTCGAGCTTCTTCTTCTTTTTAGAGTCTACTGAAAGTAATCACTTCCTTCTGGAACACATTCCTTGAATGAATGAATTCCACGATCCTGGGAGGCCATTCAAGGTGGTCATCACCACTTCTGCATTCTTCACTTTTTCTTTTACTGCTTCAAGTTGTTCTTTGATTTGAGAGACTCTTAGGACTTCATGGTCTCTGCATTCTGGATCTTCACATTCTTCAACTGGTTTCTTAAGGTCATGTTTTGATTTCTATTCTTCCCTTCAAATAGCTTGGTTAAGGAATCAACATCTTCGGTGTCTTAAGGAAGACACTTGTGGTACAAGTTGATCCGTGACTGAATCAACCATGATCTTCTTGGCCTTGACCAAGTTCTTTTTGTGAAAGGCTTCTAGCCTCATCTCCCTCTGAAACTGGAACCTCCATACTCATGTAGGTGTCCAATCCATTTTCTTCAGAGAGATCATATACTTCCAGGCTTGGAAGTTTTCAACTTCCCCAAGCTTGTCACCAAGCTGATGTGATATATCATATTGAAATGAGAACCTCAAATGGAAATAGCAAAGGATTAGATCTTACCAATTTGAGGTGTCCGTCCTTGTCCCGGAGTTCGTTGATCTAGGGTTTGTCACAGAAACCCTAATTTTCAAAACTTGGAATATTTCAGATATTATTGGACAAACAGATATATCTCTTCAAATGGAGCTGTCCAATGTACTCCTTTTCTGAAAACAGTGGAGGAAAGATCCCGGAACATGAAGCCCTAATTTTCCAATTTCTTCTGCAGAAATTCCTGTTACTGTTTCTATGATATCTCCGAAATTACTGATCCTCTATGTATGAAATTTCTCACTGAGGTAAAATCACATCTCCCTGATCTAACACCATAGGTTTCATCAGAATTTGTTTCACCATTTTGGATTTATGATCCTTTTCCCAATGTGACCTGTTACATGATTGTTCATAACAGCAAAGTTGTAAGGCATACCAGGTGTCACTGGTTCATCTTCTGAGTCTGATATTCGTACCAAGGAAATTACAGTCCATTCCCTTTCTGGAAAATCTTCAGGAATTCCATTTGGACCTCTTTAGCCCAATATATTGCAATTCTCCCCAGGTGTCCTGTTTATGGATGATTTCTGGAAGAGGCTGGAACGCTAACTTTGAGAGATCATATCTCCTGGAATATAGTGAATCTGAGGCTGAATTTTGGACACAGTGTGATTTAGGATTTTATCTTCGGCCCCTGCAAGTGGTATATTCTGAGACTTCTCCAAACACAGGATATAGTGACTTTACTAAAATGTATCAATTTTAGTATTTAGGGTTTTTCAAGCTCGGGATCAAACTAGGGTTTGACTTTCCCGGAGTTTCACCCAACCAAATTTCTTGATCCAGGTCTCTAAACTTCGGTTTTGATGAGGGGAAAAATCCTATGCTGGTCTCACTCAAAAATTCCTCTTCTGTACAAAGCCCTAATTTACGCACCGAAAACTGAAAATGCTCGGAATTGAAATCCGCTTCGACAGAAAGATGCACCCTTCAATGGAGAGTCATCCTAGCATACTTTTACTGATAGATTGTGGAGAGAGACCCAAAAAGTAAGAAGCCCTAGCTTCTATAGCTGCACAATGTCTTCTTCTCAGGTTAGCTCTGATACCATGTTAGTTTTTCATCATATAAGCCAGCATTATGATCTTAGGATCTTTTCACTGAGAGAATAACAAGCACAACAATAAAACATAAGCACATCACAAGAGACAAGAGACACAAAGAGTTTTCCTCGGGGAAACCATAAAAGAGAAAACCCCGCAACTTCCTCAAAGATAGAATCAGCACCAAAATGATAAAACCAGAAAATAGTAAGATGCACTCCCGACAGCAGTAGTCTTCTTCTTCTGTCTAGTCCCAGTATTTCCTTCCTCACTAATGCGCCACACTTGAGTGAGTGAGTGATGTGTAGTACAAGTGATAAATATAGAGACTCTCACTCTCTATTTATATTCTTCCATTCACTTGAAGTGCACTTAATCATGTTGGCCCAACTTAACAATTACTTACTAGAGCCTACACCTTAATGAGTGTATAATAACTCTAGTGCCCCAAAACTGTGGGGACTTCCTTAATGACTTGACAAGACTTGTTTACATTATTAAGCCTCCCAATCGGAACATCGGGGCATGACAACATGCCTCAAATACATAATAGAAACATCACGGAATAAACATCGGGTTACAATATATAAGATACATAAAATAATACATTCCGAAGTTACATATACATCAACACATAAGTCAGAATGAATTAGTTCTAACTTTCTACATGCTCTAAATTTATACTCTTGAAATGGTGTCTTACTATGTTTTCCTAGTATGCATGCATCACATTTGTTTCTTTTATTAGGAATAGTGGGAAAACCATATACACCATTGTTTCTTAACAAACGAGGACTATTATAATTAAAGTGACCAAATATTTCATGCCACAATAAACTAGATGACAAATTACCTTTTTCAAGTTGAGACATATAGGCAAAGTTTTGAATTGTTGCAGAACAACCCTTCAACTTCAGCAACTTTATATCTTCATACCCGGTCATCATGACCTTGTTTTCAGAGGACTTCCTTATCTCTACAATTCCATCAAACATGTGGATGGAATGGACTTGTTTTCAAATCTACACTAAGGACAAGAAGCTTCTATGCAGTTTTATAATATAGAGAACATTATTTAATACAAAATTAGGAAAACCAGGAATCTTGAGCCTAATTGAACCAATTCCTTTTGGTTTGAGGATAGATGTTTCTACAAACTATAATATGCCATTTTCAATGTCATTCAATTATTCAAAACAATATTTTCTAAAAATCATATGAGAATTTGCATCAGTTTCAAGAAGACAACAATCTTTGTAACAAGAAAGAGAAGTTATTTCATTAATACCAAGAGTACAGTGTTCAACTATACAATGAGCAGAATTATTGGCTTTACCAGCCTCTTGATTTTTATTTTCATCTTCTTTATTCTGATTGTGTCTTCCTTTTATGGAATCTTAAGGATCCCAACATTGATTTGTTTCATGTCCATTCTTTCCACGATGCTTACACTTCATATCTGATCTTTTGTTTGTGTTGTTTATGCCCCCTCTACCTTTGAAATTTCTTCTTCCTCGTCCTCTTTTGCTGCTATCTCCCTTGAAAGGGTATTTGGGATGATTCTTTTCTTTCTGAACAAAGAAAATGGATTCTCCATCAATCCTGGTTTATTTATTTCCAAAGGCTTTCTCTCTATATGCAATATTTTCTGCCATGGTGTCAAAGGTGAGGTCTTTGAACTTGTCTCTTTCTTGTAGGAACTCAAGGTAGTTGGATTAAGATGGATAAAGTGACTTTACAAATGCTACAAGTGTGAGTTTAGGTTTCACACCAAATACTTAGATCTTATGCATGATTTCTTTGATCTTAGATGTAGCTAGTACATGATCATTATCTTTTACTTCCAAACCAAATGATTTTAACATTAACTGGATTACTTCCATCTCAGAGTGTCAGTCATACAAGTATTTTAATATCTTTAAGGCTTCAAAACATTATTTTGTTGATTAATTCGGCATTGATGCCAACAATGTCTGGGAATTGATGCCAACTGTTGAGTCCTTGGTGCCCCTTATGGATCCCCTGAGTGTTAGTGTTTATTTTCTAGTTTTATGTTTTAGTGGAGACCTTTTGACCTTGTCCAAGCCCAAGCTTGAATCCCTTGGAGGCCTTGGAACAATGGTAAAATCCTTGATTATCAATTGACTTAGTCAAGTGCCCCTAAGTTGTATTTTGGTCCCATTTGAGTCCATTGCCGAGTTCCCTGATCCTGATTGATGTTTGGTTACTAGTATTTATGATTATTGTTATGCTTGTACTTGTTTTGGTCTCTTGATTGGTTGTTGGATGGATTATCTTGATCATGTGTAAGTCCCTTGATGTGTTGATGTTGGATCCCATTGATTGCATTGGATGGTATTGAGGTTGTTGAATTCTCATGGAGTCCTTGAGTTCACAATCTTAGATCTTGATCCTCTTACATGTGGAGACATGGTTCTTGGAACCCACACTTATGATGGTATGCTGGAACCCCTTCTTATGGCGTCCATGGTGAACTTTGAAGTTTGGGTCTTGAACCCACACATATGGTGGTTTTATGGCCCTTGGATGCTATATGGTCATTGACATGTTGTAGCCTTGTGATAATGTATATGAATCCCATAAGGTGTTGCAAACCAGTGGTGAGTTATTTGTTCTCCTATTTTGGGGTGTTGGTACTCTTATTATTTTGAAGATATATAATGGAACCATTGGATATATTTTTAATTATATCGAGACCTTGAATATGATGATGATATTCTTGAAAAATTCTTTGCTCCCACTTGATTGGTGGTGTTGGGGTCCATGATACCCTTGATATGATGAGTATATGGTGGATCCCTCCTCCTTGCTGATGTGAAATTTGTGGATGTGAATATCATTGAATCCCTCATGCCTTTGATAATTTCCATTGAATCCTTTCACCTTGATACTTATTCATAAGGTAAAATGGTCTTTGGAAACTTTATGTGTGGAATCTTTGAAGTCCCAAACAAATTGAAGAGTTTAAGGGTATTAGACCAAGAATTTAAAAATATTTCCATCATAAGCAGATATTCCTCATCAAGCCATTTATGTTGATACATGGATCATCTTCTAACTCCTTATGATTGAAGAGATATGAATTTTTTAAGTTGGTGCACCCCACCTTTTTGGTTCATCTAACCAAACAAAACAAAATTTAATTATTTGTAATTTTGAATTGCATGTCGACCCAGTTTGAGATACTAACTTTCCTCGACGACCTATATAAATAGAATACCAAACATTTCATTTGTTCATCAATAAAGTCTCTCTTTTATATTTCACAACTCTTGGATAAAAGTACGAAACTTTGTGGAGAAGAAATCTTTGGGCGTCCTTGAGGATTGAAGAGATTCACCAAAATTGGCATAACTTCCTCATAGGGAATATGAATTACAAAATTCTTAGCTTGTTGGAAATACTGTTGAGAGGTCTATGTGATGACATGATATAGAGGCTGTTTTGGTTTGTCTATTGTTTATGCATCTTGTGATCTTCATAAAGGTATGGTTCATGCTTCTGGGTTTCTCTCGTGATGACATGATATGGAGGCTGTTTTGGTTTGTCTATTGTTTATGCATCTTGTGATATTCATAAAGGTATGGTTCATGCTTCTGGGTTTCTCTCATGATGACACATGTCTCTCATGGATAGAGTCCATATTTGATCTTAGTATGTGAGCCTATATATTGGTATATATATGTGAAGTCATTAAATATGTTATGGAGGCTATGGTGATGGTTATCTTGGAATATATATTTATGTGATATTGATATAGATCTTGATGATTATCCACGGGGGCTTCACTTGTTGACCAATATCATATCACGTTAGTTCATATTGTGGGTTTTAAAATTATCAAAAATAGAACCAATATATTGCATGTATTGGGGGGATGAGGGGTTTAAGGTGGGGGTGGGTAGGGTGGTTTATAAGGATTGAGGTATAAAAAGGGGTGGGGAAAAGGTTTTAAGTATTGGGAGGGGGTTTCAACAAAAAGAGTTGGGGTCAATATTTATGAAAATTAAGGGTATTCTTTAATATCCCATGATCGCACGTGCTATGTGAGAGGTTCACTAAGTGAAGTCCCCGTGTGATTATCTTGGATATTGTTGGCATAGATTTTGGTGTTTGGATTGATTGTTGTATAGTGTAGTATTGAATGATAAGTTGACATGTTAGTAATAGAAATTGTGAGTGATTTCTTTGATCAACCTAAGTGTTTTCTTTGAAAACTAGTTTGACAAGTGTTGATCATTGTGTTTTTGGCCTAAGTGGAGATGGACTATTATTGAATGTTAATGACAACCTTTGATAGTATTGTAAGTGACTATTTTCTTGATATTTGTTTGATTTGTTGACTTGATTTGAGTGGAGTGAAAAATCCTTTTGTGCCTAAGATTTTATGAGATTGAATGAGTTTGACACAGTTGGTTAAGCATTTTATCTTCTTGGATGAGGTTAGTTGGTTGAGGTATATACCATGTTTAACTTTCAAGTATTCCTTGACTTTCATTGAGGTTGGTTGTGGTGTCATTGAGTTGAGTGTGATTGGACAAAGTTTGGTTGACCATATGTGAAGTATATTGGTTTCTCAAATGTGTCTCTTAATTGATGAATTGGGGAAAGTAAGAATGGTTGGTTGACTGTCATAGCACTTTATTAGATTAACACAAGTATATGATTGATTTGGAATAGGTACACAAGCAGCTTGGTACATGTTGGTTCAATTGAGCAGGATTGGCATATTTTGCCTTATGTGCAGTTGGTCTGACTCAAGCTAGATGAGTTATATGAGCGACTGGTTTGAATCAGGTGGACTGATTTTAGTGTGCAGCTAGTTAGACTCAGATTGACTGAGTTAGTTGATGTGATAAAAATATTGATTCGTACAACTTGATTGTACAGGTTGATGAGCAGTGTGATACAATTGACAATGATGAGTAGCGATCAGATGATGAGCAATGGTTAGTAGCGGAAGTGCAGTGTTGTGTGGTACATATTGTGCAATGTAGTATAGACATTTATTAGTAGGTATGAAATATCAGTACGATCGTGGTTCAGTAGTTTCTATATTCATATTAGGGTGGAAAGATAGGGAAATGAAAGGGGGTTTTATCCTCCTTTCGGTTGTCGTTGGAGAACTAGGGATTTGGAGCTTACTTCATGTTGTAGGATGTAAATCAAGGGGTTGTAGCCTCCTTCTAGTTGTAGATAGAGAATTGAAGTCATTGTAATAAGGGGGTTATTTCCTCCTTCCCGTTGTTGCTAGAAAAATATTATTATAAGGATTTCATGGTTTCTCCCCCAAGACTTTGGTTTCCACATAAAAATATTGTGTACAATGTTTTGCTATGATTCATATGTGATGATGATACGATGATATGTGATGATGAGCTATAATTGTTGATATAATGATAATAGCGTAATCTACATAGTATTGAATAAGCTGTTGATGATTGTTAACATTGAAAAAATAGCAAAATATATACACGTTGTTCACCCCACCCCACTCTCAGTGTGCTTGGTGTGTCCAATAGATTTTGCGGGAAAAATATGTTGGATCACCTCTTCATTGATAGTGGAAATGATCATAGCTAAATCTTTCTTGTCTTTGGACTTCCAAATAACAAGTTCTTTCTATGATGTAGGAGGTTTTGGATCAAAGGTTATGATTGCATTTGATGCTTTTTAATAGTCTTTCCTTCACAAATACCATCCCAAAGGTCATTGTATATGAAGGTTGACTTTATATTTCTAAACCATTATGGATATGTGTCCTTTCTAGTGAGGACAACACCAAATATTGATGTCAAAAAAGTGCATCTTCAATCTGGAACTTGCAACTTATAGAATACTTGAAAAAAATATGGGATGCAGGTTTAAGTTCCTTCTCCTTTATAAATTACAAAATTATGCTGCATTTTAAAACAATTTTGCAACTGCTCTATGTTCAATTAAACAGCTCTATATATTACTTATTCTAGAAAGGTATTACGTAAAAATTACATTCCAGATATTCATATAATATGAAAAATACAATAATACATCAACTTGAAGACTTGTTTTGCACAATTTTTATCCTCTAAATAAGCTCGCAGCTTCGGGAGCACGCTTCAGGATCTATTTGTAATGGTATGAAACTTTTGAGGCCTCAGCAGTGAGACCCCAACATTGACAGTATAGGTACACTCACATCACTACAAAGAGGAGGTCTAGCCTCTCTTGTAGCTTCTACTCTTCAATGTAGCAATCATCTTTCTTCAACTCAGTCTTCGTATCAATACAGTGCAACAATGGTATCATATCCAAAACAAACAAATACATGAATTGAGGGACTCAAGACGTAGCTCCATGATGCTAAATATAAGTGTGAGCATAGCTTCACATGTTCCACCAATAATCTTAGTGATGGGGAAGAGCATCGATTCTCTCTGTTTCAATAACACATCATCAAATTTTGCAGCTCTAGGATCATATCCACTACAACATTCACAATCTCATCAAATACATAATAATCATAACTCACACATCACGCTCGGGCTCATATAGCAACCACTTATTACTCACATTTCAATACATAGATGAAACTGTTACAGACTTGTAAAATTACATTCAACATAAATAACTAGGGAAAATTAGTTTTTATGTATATCCAATGGTCACAACCTGAACATAAATGTGCATCCACTTATCTTCATGCAAATGAAAAGGTGTGATGCTTCAACCTTCAATAATCAATATTAAACGAACTTGTAGTAGCAAGACTCATCACGACTTCAATCTTCAACATATTCTCATGTTTCAATACTGAGATTTATCTTTGGTAGGTCGTAGTACACAATATATCATGTCACAAACAAGACTCACATATGAAGTCACAACTTACATAGTGAATCTCATTCATCAAAATACGACTTCATAAATTTGAGCATAAATCACAAGGATTTTACAATTGACAACCTATGGATGGAGGCCGTAGATGGGATAAGAGTGGGGAATCAATGGCATGGAGAATATCATAGCAAGTAGTGGAGTGGTAGCAAGATGTAATAGTAAGAATAATTGCAACAACACAGTAGGGGCACAATGAGATGGTGAAGAAATTCGTAGCAACGATTTTTGGATGTATTGACACAATGGTTTCAAGTGTTGCAAATCAAAACTTCCCAATAGAGAGTTCGACTCTTCACGATGACTTCAATCCAACCTTTAAATTGAATATTTGTTACTCAATGTGGTGTTGGATCTGATAACCAATGACCAATCCAAACAAAGGGGTCCTAGCAGGTTCCACCTACCCCAAGAGATCATCATCACTAATGTTTTATCTAACATTGTAGAATCAACTTGGCACTGCTTACTCTTTGTTTGACTCCGAGTTGTGGTCACTTATTCTCAATAAATGATACCAAACCAGACCAAGGTAATTTCCCTCAATTTTTTTTGGCTGTAGAAGCGATTTTGGGATATATTGACGCTAGGGTTTTAAGTGTTTCAAATCACATTTTCCCAAAAGAGAGGTTGAATCTTCACCATGAATTCAACCCAATATTTAAATGGAAGATGTGCTTATATATTTCACACAATATCTCCAACTTCAACATATTTCACACATATTTCCAATTAAAAATACATTTACACCAATTAATATTGAAGTTAGAGAGATTGTGGGAAGGAAGAGTAATATCCCTTTTGCTTATTTTATTTGACACCAATTTTTTTAGGTGGGAAAAGGAAATTTGTAAAAGAAACATGTTTTCATTTCTTACCAGCTAAACATAGCGTCCTCACATTTTTACATGACATCCCTCTTCCTATGTGTTTGTTTCAAAGTAAACCCATGCTATCAAATATGGTAAACCATAGTTAATTAGGAATTTCATCCATTTTCTCACATTCCCATGTTTTACCACTCATTATAGTATGCTACACAAAATCATTTTTTATGAAATTCTAGGCACAGATTGCATTTTTTTTTTCTAATTTTCTTGTGTTGTTACTCCTTAACTATAAAAAAAACTATTAGTGTTTCTTCCTTAACTTTTTTATTTCTCAAGAATTTAAAAAAACAAGATATTGTATACTGCACTACTAGACATTAACTTCTACATTCTATAAAAACAATTTCATGCTCATTGCACTAAGACCTTCAAAAGTGGGACCCACACTCAACATACTATTTTCGAGGTTTTGTCACTTAGATAATTACAAATAAATAAAAATTAAAAAATTTATTTTGGAAAAATAGTGTTGCACTAGTACTATTTGTTCTATATATGTATACCATTTTTTTTAGACTGATTCCATCATTGACACTAAAAGGAGGGACCTACAAATACATATTGCTTTTCATTTTCCCAAAGAAATAAATGTAACTGTCATAAAATATCAAACTTGGGATAATTATGAACATTTTCAATGGATAAAATTTACATATTTGGAAACATGATTCAATTTCCTACGTTTCATATTTTTCACTCAAAGCAAGATTTATTGTGTAAGTATGTCAAAATATCCATGTAAATTGAGGGATTCCTATTTTTTAGTTTTATATTGCATCTATTGCGTCAAAAGAGACCCTCATTAACTTCCAAAAGCCCATTCAGATTAACCCTTAGGATCAATACACAAAAACCTTTACCACCCCTTGCGGAAAATTTACTTATCGAGTCATTCCTTTACATTTGAAGAATGTCTTAGCCACTTTTCAATGCATCGTGTCATAGTGGTTCCATGAACTATCACAAATAACCATAAAATATCTAAAAAAGTATCAGTACAATATCTTGAAAATAATCCCAAGACTTCCAAGACCTTCACATCATTTTCCTCTAATGATGACAAAACAAAATGTGTTTAAACCCTCTCATGTGCATATTTTTCATACCATCTAGTTGATTATTAGGGATCATTGTATCTAAAATGGGTAGTATCATCGACCCTGTTGGATTTCTTCCCTCTCTTTGTCCCTAGACCCAGGTTCAGTCCCTTTTACTTAGCACAACAAATCCCAAGATATCGTCCCGACGGAGCAGAGCTTAGCTGACAACACCTGCGACACAGATGCCAGAACCATGTTTCTGCAGTTTGTGTGGGAGGGTGTTTTAGTACCTTGGATCATAAATCCAAGGTTTCCAATGAATACCGGGAAGGTGGGTTACTTGTATGCACAGTATTTAAATACCAAGCTATGATCCGACCCTTCTTTATGCGACTTAAGTGAACAAACAATGAACATACATCATAAGCATATTCATTAATATAATGCAGTATTCATAAATTTATCGAGTTGCAACACAATAATCAACCAATCATTCAACACAACATTCATGCATATAACTAAACTACTTCAACATTCACACATATAGACAACATATAACGTGGAAACCCATCTGGGAAAAAACCACAAGGTTCTCTTCGTCTGGCATGAGGAAATAGATGCATATTTTGTCTACACATAAAGCTTTAGACTATGTATATTTTCTTCTATCTTTACAAAATTTTCCTCCCTCTCATGCTCTCTGATCTTCTCTCTTTCTATTTCTACTTTACTCCTACTAGCGATCCACACACATCCTGGATCGACTCAACCTTCTCTAATTGTCTTCACACTCGGATCCAAAACAACTACTGTGATGCACTCAGCGATCCAGAGTCATTAACCAAAACTACCTATCTCAAATCTAGATCCAACATATTTTCCAAGAGTCTAGAGATTACTCCAAAATGTTGTATCAGCTAATCATCTCAAACCGGCTAACCTATCTACATCTTGGGTTCCTTAATTTATAGCCCCATTATAGACTCGATACATATCCCCAATATAGATCCCATACATTCTTGTTATAGACTCAATACTGAATCGATACAGACTCTAATAGACTCATTATAGACTCATCTTTAGTCGCTATCCCAGCTGACTTACTGTCTTCAGCCAACATGCTCTCTTTCCTATTCTAGTAACACATAACAAAAGGAACTATTGACCTAACTTACAAAGATTCCTTCACGCATGTGGTTTCTGTCGGCTCTAGCCGATCTCATACCCATGATCATTAAGGACTGTCACTTTCTTAGCATTATGCCTTACTGTCATTTTCATGTCGTTACACTTACTTACATGTCTGCTTATGCTGATATTATGTCATGTCATCTTGTATCTCATTCTGTCCTTCTATCATGGATTACTCATCTAGCCCAGCTTCCTTGTCTCGTTCCTTCTCTTTCCTTCTTCTGTTGCAATATCCTTACCTTTTCCTTGATGCTCCTTCCTCTGTCATAACTCCTTTCTCTTCTCCTTTATGTTCTTCTCCATACTTAGGCATAACTATACACGATTTCTTCCCTACTGTCCCAAGGCCCAATAAGCCCCCAACATTCACCTATGGCTTGTCCTGAGCCACGTGAACTATTCCTCCATGGTTTGACTTGTGCTGAATTTGGTCTGAAAATCTTCCACGATTTTCAACAACTTCTCTTTCTCCATGGGAACTTCTTCTTCTTTTTTCTGCATGTGCTCCACCTGGTTTGAACTGATGTGTTCTAGCATGACTCTTTCTAAATATGTCGCTACTTCGCACACCTTCTGGTGTACAGGTTGAATTAAACCTATAAATATTTCTTCTTCTACTTGCAAATCCTCTACCTTTTCTTCATGTTGTTGCTGCTGGGTGTGCAACACAGTCATTTGTTGCAGTAATTTACACATCTTTGTTGCCTTGACCTTTTTCTGCTCCAAGGGTAGTTGTTTCATCCCATTTCTTATCGATGTTATATTTACTTCAAACGCGGTGAGATCACTTGAAATATTTTGTGATTTCTCGTCATCCATTAGGGCTTCCCAAACATGGGATACTTGGTCCACAACCTTAGCACATGTTTGCTTGGATTCTTCTATTCCTTTCGCAGCTTGAGTGGATGCGTCTCTTCTACGTGCCAACACTTCTGGGGGTGTCCTGGGTATCCTTTTCTCTTCTAACTAAGTTACTTTTTTCTTAAGGTCAACTGCTAATTTTCCTAGCCGGAGAACCTTATCTTCTGATGGGATATCTTGCAACATTTCAACATCATCGAGATTCAAACAAACAAGATTAATGACATTTTTGAGCTTCTGCTTACTTGCTTCTTATTTTCTTGCTTCTTGTATTGTTTTGTGCATTTTGGCCTTGATTTTACTGATAGCCTTTTCTGAGTGCTTCACCTGCTTTTCAAAGGGTGTTTCCTCTTACTCAAATCTGTGCAACTGCTGCTTTTAGTAATGCGTGCACATCCTTTAATTGCATCTTTGATAAATCTAGAAATATCTGACCAACAGTTTTGTCCATCTCGCTGGGGTATGGGGTTTCTAATTCCATCACTCCTCTACTTAGTTGCACTTTGTTGGGGCAATCTTCTATGGGTTGTAGGGATTCTTGTGCTTTCGACGGGCTAGGTGCGTCCTGCGATGGAGGTACCTATGGTGCATGATCTACTGCAGTTTTAACTTCTTCAATTGTTCTCCCTAGTTCAGTTAGCATGTCTGTGATAGTACTAATAAATTGTTTTTGCTTCTTGCAAAAGTCATTGAAACTCATCTGGGAAGGGTTTTGGAGGGATTTGGCTAAGGTTGCAACTTCCTCATCATTTATTCGAGAATTATTGGCTTCCTTGTTAGCCTTTTTTTTCTTGCGCAAAGGTTCTCTTTGTACTTTTTCATTATGCGCTTCCTTTTGTTGGTGCTCTAGCGGTGGGTCATTTTGAGGTTGATTAGGCTGAGTGGCATCTGTTTGTTGGTTATTCTTCTCACCTGGAGGTGGTGATCCCTCCTATTTCCATTCTTCTGGCCAATCACTGATAATTGTCTCCAGATCTGCTTTTGTGAGCACATATTGTGTCGGTAACCACTATCCTCTGGGGTCTTGTCATGGTTGGATGTAAACATAGTGCAGTCCTAATTGAAAAATGACAGTATGTTGAAATTTGAACATCGTAGTTACACAAGTCTTACCTGTTGCTTTACCTAATTCCTTAAAACTTTAGTCTGGAAAAATAATTCTCTGATGCTACTCAGTTGTCGGTCTTTGTCGGGAGAGAACCACAAGTTCTGGTATCTCTCTCCTCTACAGAGGATGGGTAAGTCCATTGACTGATAATATGCTGGCTCAAACCAAACAGTAAATGAGATTAACATTAACAACCAATCATAATGGAAGGATTACCTTATTCCTATGCTGAAGCGACATCTTGTAGCAATTCATTAAGCAAAAATTGAGAAAAATTGATTTGAACTCCTTCTACACAGAGTGCAACCAACATTACTATTCCTGCAGTACATATATTTGGTCACGAGACATGCAACAATATGTGTGTTAATATCATTGTTTCCATATGAGTAGCAGGGTCATTGATGGACGATATTAATAAATCTTTACCAAAGCTTACCAGGGCATATTTTTTCATAACCTTTGAAATCTGGGATGGGTGCTTTCCCTTCTCAAAGGTTGATATTGGGTCCCACCCATCTCTCGGTATCATTTTGATTGTTGAGATTAGGTCGATATCAATTGAATATGGTTTGTATAACCATAGGAAACTTGTAACCTTCTCCTACCTTGACTTCTTCATCGGTTGCTTCCCCTTAGGCACTGATGGCGATTTGTGTTCTTGCATCCTGCATTTTTCTGAAGATCGAGGTGGAACTTGGCCAAAAGATGGTCAAGGATTTCTTCTTGGGGTTCTATTTCCTATACCACATTCCATGGGAGTATCATAGACAAGTCTCAAAGGGGGGTTAACACTTACTATCATAATGGAGATAAATTGGTTTCTGCTCATTGGGTTTCATACAATACTCGCTCTTTTCTTGTTCAAGGAACAATGATACAGAATATGGTAACACTGTGTATTATGAAGAAACAACTTTCTTGACAGTTGTCTTTCACATGGGCATTCAGTACTTAGAAGGTACTCCATCTTTCGAACACCCCGGGACGGCAGTGTGGGTTATTTAAGGAAATTTTTTTGACACGCCGTCACTTAGCTGAAATTGGGACATACGGTTATTGTTATTTATGGTGGACATGGTCCCAAGGTATTCCACTTGATTCTATCGATATTTCCAAATTAATAACTGACAAGTATATTTTTAGTACTTTTACTTAATTATTGTGCCAATCATGTGAACGCTTTATGATGTTGTGATTTCATTGGAAACTTATGCTTTTCTTTTAAGCTCTCCTAGCTTGTTGTCACACTACTTGTGATTTTCTTGTCCTTCTCACTGTTAGAAAACAATACTGCAGAGCAATAATAGTTACACAATTAAATCAATAAACAAGATGTAAAACACATTAAACAAATTACAGAGAGACACAGGTTCACCTAAACGATGGGCTACATCCACATATAAATTGTCAGTCCTTTTATTATCTTCCACAAAGATGAAGGGATACAAACTGCAACAATAGCACTGCGCTTCCTCTTCACACTCTCACAATCTCTCTCACACAATCACAGAGATTGCTTACAATGCTACAATAAAATGCACAATAATTTTCCAATGCTTTATTTTATAAGGGAAATACCATGGGAAAATACTATGGTTAACCCAATACCATGGGTCCGCAAAACTGTTGGCCAACACACATCCCAAAATTTCCCCTGCACCCTCCAGTTGGGATGAGTGTACAGTAAACCTGGGGTACAAACACAGCTGCTCAATAATATCTCTGGAAGATCAGGCTCCACAACCAACAATCTCCCACTTGGAGACTGGCCACAACAAATCCACTGCTGTTGCACTTGATGGACTATGCTGTGGACCTTGGACTTGGAATATTTCTTATTTTCACCTTCATGCTTGAAGGTTAATGAATCTGAGAAGGAACTTAGTTTCTCTCTGGTTACTCCCTTCGTCAACATGTCTGCAGGATTCTGGCTAGTAAGTATCTTTTCCAACTTTAACAGTTCTTCATCTAGAACAAAACTTACAAAATGGTACTTGAGCTGTATATGTTTAGGCTTTGAATGAAAGGCTGATTTCTTTGCAAGATGAATGGAACTCTGGTTGTCACTGTACAACCTGCTGTTCTCTTGCTTGTTACCCAATTCATCGATAAACCTTTGCAACCAAATCATCTCTTTGCTAGACTCTGTAGCAACAACATACTCTGCTTCCATTGTTGAAAGTGCAACAACCTATTGTAGTTTTGAAATCCAATTTACTGTTGTTCCACCCACAGTAAAGACATACTCTGTGGTGCTCCTCCTACTATATTTTTCACCTTCCATATCTACAACAACATATCCCTGTAGAACAGTGTCTGAACTTCCAAAACATCATGCATGAGAAGTGGTACCTCTCAAAAACCTAAGAATACACTGTACTTATTTCCAATGCTCTTTACCTAGATTGGTCATCTACCCGCTCATAACTCCCATTGCATGTGCAATTTCTGGTCTTATGCACACCATGGCATACATCAAGCTTCCAACCGCTGATGAATAGTGAACCTTAGACATGTAGTCTATCTCTTCCTATGTCATTGGACACATATCTTTACTTAGTTTGAAATGGTTGGCCAAAGGTGTACTAACTAGTTTTTCATTTTGCATTCTAAACCTCCCCATCACTTTTTCTATGTACTCACCTTGAGACAACGTCAATTTGTGATTTTTCCTCTCTCTTATTATTCTCATACCAAGGATTTGCTTTGCAACACCCAAATCCTTCATCGCAAATGATTTATCTAGTTTTCTTTTGAGTACATTTATATCCTGCATGTTAGACCCCACAACAAACATGTCATCCACATACAATAACAAGGTAAAATATTTCATTGAAGTCTATACCTTTATTTTGTGCAAAACCATTTACAACAAATCTAGTCTTGTATCACTTCTTTCGTCCATCTTCTTCCTTCAACTTGTAAACCCATTTATTCTGCAATGCCCTTTTTCCTACAGGAAACTTAAACAAATCCCAAGTCTGGTTTCTTACCAATGAGTCCATCTCCTCATCCATGCATTGATCCCACTTCTTTCTAGTTTCTACTGGCATTTATTCTTCATAACATTCTGTTTCACCATAATTAGTCATCAATAAAAAAATAAAGTGAAGGATAGAATGGTTCAGGGGGTCTACTTAACCTAGTATATTTTCTTACATTTGCAGGAGTTTCAGGTACCTACTGTTGCTCTTGATTTTCTGGTGCTTTTGGAACTTAATTTTCTTTGATTTCATCAAGCACTGTGTACTAAGTCACTTTCCTTTTCCTCTTTCTTTCCTTGCAACTAATATTTGTACATAACCTTTTAATTAAATACTACATCTCTACTCCTAATGATTTTTCATTTTTCATAATCCCATAAACGATAACCAAAATCATCAACCTCGTATCCAATAAAGGTACATTTCTTGGATTTAGCCTCAAGCTTTGTTCTATCATCTTTATCAATATGGAAAATTGCTTCACAACCAAAATTTCTCAAAAATGAGTAATTTACATGTTTACCTATCCATGCCTCCTCTATAATTCCACCAATCAAAGTGCTTGAAGGCCCTCTGTTTATTAAATAAACAATAGTGTTTACAACATCCTCTCAAAACCGTAAGGGAAACCCTGCATGCAATCTCATACACCTTGCACGCTCCATGATCATTCTGTTCATCCTTTATGACACGCCATTTTCTTGTGGTGTTCTAGGGACTGTATTCTCTCTGCGAATCCCATTGCATAAACAGTAAATATCAAACTCCTTACTGCAGTATTCACTTCCATTATCAAATATGAAACATTTCAACTTTTTTCCTGTCTCATTCTCAACCAAAGCTTTCCACTTCTTAAAAGTATCAAACACATCAAATTTCTATCTAATGCAATAAACCCAAGTTTTTCTAGTTGCATCATCAATAAAAGTAACATAATAATGAGATCCACCAAGAGATTGTGCCTGAGCTGGTCCCCATACATATGTATGCACAAGCTCTAACTTTTCACTCTTCTTCTATTTCCCAACCTTGAGAAATATAACTCTCTTATGTTTTCCATAAACACAGTTCTCACAAAATTCCAAAATTACCTGCTTCAGATTTGGAAGCAGTTACCTTAAGTGGAGAATTTGCATCCCCTTCTCACTCATGTGTCTAAGCCTATGATGCCACAATGCTGCATCTATTTCTATGGAAGATACAGAGATAGAATAATTAGTATTATGAGGACATAAATACAATGTACCTACCCTGAATCCTTTTTCTATTGCCAGTGCTCCTTTAGTGATCTTCCACCATGTTTTTCCAAATGTAGATAAACACCCGCTATCTCCCAACTGCCCTGTTGATATCAGATTTATTTTCATAAAAAGAAAGTGCTTCACATATTTTAGAATCCATTCATTTCCATTATCTACCTTAATATGTACCTTTCCCATTCCAACAATTTTACATGGTTCATCATCCCCCAATAAAACATGTCCAAAATCACCTTGAACATAATCATGAAAGAATTTTCTATGGGGTGTAGCATGACATGAATCCCCTAAATCTACTACCCAATAATCACTAGTATTATCTAATGCAAGAATCAAAGCATCTTGTAACACATCACCTTCTACATTCGCTTCCTAAGTAGTCTCTTGTTGCATGTTTCCTTTCTTATTTGGAGCTCTACAGTCTTTCTTCAGATGTCCTTTCTTACCACAGTTCCAGCACTCTATTTTTTTGAATTTGGACTTGGATCTTCCCTTTCCATACTTGTTGCGATTACCTGGGATCCTTCCTCTCTCCTTTTGTCTCCCTCTGCTCTCCATGGTCAACGCATTACCTGATGTCTCACCTATGCTTTTTCTTTGCATTTCCTCACTAAGAATAACACCAACAACATCATCAAACTTAAAAGAATTTGAACTAGGGACAGAGTTACTTACATCCATGACAAAGTTATTCCAACTTTCTGGCAAGGAGCACAAGATTAGAAGGTCCCTAACCTCATCATCAAAGTTCACTTTTACAGAACTTTGCTGACTGGTAAGTGTATTAAACTCATTTAAATGGTCAGCAACAGATTCACCTTCTAACATCTTCATATTAGATAAATACTTCATTGAAAATACCTTGTTGGAAGCCAAGGGTTTTTCGTAGAGCTTACCCAATGCACTCATCACACCCTCTATTGTTCTTTCTTTCGAAATATTGAAAGCCAATGACGAAGCCAGGCACAACGGTATTTCTCCCAATTTCTTTTTGTCAAGAACCTCCCATTCTTCATCCTTCATAGTCGTCGACTATTTTTCTTTTTCGCCCGATGTTAGGTATAGATCCTTCTGGTATAGATAGTCCTCCATTTGCATCTTCCATAACTGGTAGTTTTGGCCATTAAATTTCTCAACCCAAAAATTTCCTTCTTCCACCATTTCTCCCACTCGAACTAGTAACCCTTCTTTCCTGCGAGTTTACCATCCAAATAGATCTTTTGGCTCTAATACCAATTGTTAGAAAACATGACCGCAGAGGAATAACAATTATAGAGTTAAATCAATAAACATTAGAGGAAATTTCAATTTAAAATGGGCCTTCCAAATATAATACAAATTCCATGTCATCATGTATTAGCCAATAAAAATGCTTTAAAATTCAAAAAGGGAGCACCTCTTAAACAATTTTTTAATATAAATTTGGGGATATGTATCATAGCAAAACTACTTTTTTGTTCGTATTTTTGACATATCTCCCTTTTTTTTACTCTAATTTAGATTGGGATAGCTCATTGGATACAGAATTAAATTACGCATCCAACGAGACCCACTCGGCATAATTTTGACGGGCCTCGCTATCCCAAAAAGAAGAAATACTTGAAAAAATGTGATGATGACATCATCATCACATTTTTTTCAAGTATTTATTCTTTCTGGGGTAGCAGGGCCCATCAAAAGTATGTCGAGTGGGTACTCATTGGATGTGGAATTTAATTCCACATCCAACGAGCTATCTCGATCAAAATTTGAGTGAAAACACAGGGAGATATGTCGAAAATACGAACAAAAAAAGTAGTTTTTTATTTTCTTCCTCCAAAATTAATAAATATTATTATATTATTTTAACTATTATTTTATTAATTTTCCTTAGGAGGCCCATTTTGAGTTGAAATTTTCTCTAATGAAGGATGCAAAACACATTAAACACATTACAGAGAGACACAAATATAACATGGTTCACCCAAATGATGGGTTACGTCCACACAAAAATTGCCAGTCCTTTTATTACCGTCCAGAAAGATGAAGGGATACAACCTGCAACAATAGAGCTACACTTCCTCTTCACACTCTCACAGTTTCTCTCACACAATCACAAATATTGTTTACAATGCACATTTGTTTTACAATGCTTTCTTTTATAGGGGAAATACCATGGGAAAATACTACGATTAACCCAATAATATGGGTCCACAAAACTGTTTTCCAACACACATGAATTCCCCCCGCACCCCCCAGCTGGGATGAGTGTACAGTAAACATGGGGTATAAACACAACTACTTAATAATATATCTAGAAGATCAGGCTCCACAACCAACACTCAGAATGCTATGCAAAATTAACATTGCAACCTTCCTTATTTCAATTTTTTTTTGTCATATCGAATAGGGTACCATGTATTTTCATACATGCAAACTCTTTCCACTTTGCATATCCCTTCTGACACGTGTGGATTATGGAAAATGGGTCATTATCGCTCATAATTTTTGTGATATTATATCACTGCATCCATCTATGTGTAGTCATGGTGCATTGATGGAAGTGTGTGTTTGCAATCAGTATTTCTTCAAATACCTTTTCCTTCATGACTTGTAATGCAACATCCATTGTTGGGTGTTCGCTTACAAATTTAAATTTCTGGGTAAATCTTACAAATAATATTTCCCATTCAATGGTTCCTTTTTGGATCTCTTCTGAGGTGTACCAATTTCTGGGTACCATTTCCAAAGTGTGGATGAATCGATGGACCCATTCTTATCACGGACATTCTTTCCAAATCCATCGACAATGCTTAATATGTTTCCCAGGATCTGTCAATCCTATGTATTTTTTATCAAGATAACTGATGTCTTCTCCGAATCCGATCTCCATTAATCTCCTACATTGTGTCCATTTAGAGATAGATTATTTGTGTGTACCCCACCATCTAGCAGGCATAGATTTTTGCACATATTCCAAAGAGGACAATCGTTGTAATTTTGGAACTTTTTCTTCAAATTCTACCCAAAAAGATGCAAGTTTAGGAAATCCTTAATATGTAGGCAGTGCTCTTGCTTCAGATCCTACCCTTCGAACAACTCTTGTGATTTGTGCACATCTTCGCATGGAGACTTCATGTAGCCTATTCTACCAATTTTCAAGAGCATCACCTGAGTCAGGCGTGCACGAGCTTACACTCCACCAACTCATGTTTCCATCAGTTGTTGGGTTAATATAGTGTTCCCTCAAAGACATGATGTTGTATAGTTGGTCCAAATAATTGTCTTTCCCTTCTCTATGTACAGGTTCGACGGATCATTGTCCTTCAAGTGGATTGATTAACACAACCGCTCTTATTTCATAATCTTCGAAAGACAAGATCCTTTTCTTGAAGTTTGTAATAGTTTGGTTGTCTATTTCCCAATCAATTCCTATAAGTGCAGGATATGGGTTTGTGTCATCGACAATGTCAATAAATTCAAAGTCGACATATGTTCTTAAGCCTTCGACTTCCATAGGTACTTGGGTTAGTCTACCGATTGGTAGAAGCTTCGACTAGTTTGCAAGCCTTAGTTGAATAGGAGACCAGTCCAGTCACAGATTATTCATTCTCTCCCATATTTGTCTTGTCAATATATTGACATCTGAGCCCAAATCCAATATGATATATTCCATATCATAGTCTCCTAGATGCACAGTCATTCGTAGTTCTCGGCCTATCTTTAGTTTTCTCCCGATATGATTAACTATTTCTTGAGGTCGCAGGTCTTCGATAGTTTCTTTTATGATTGCTATCAGTTCTATGACAGAATCTTTATCATGGATTAGTGTTAAACAAATTTTGAAAAATTCTTTAAGCTTACTAACCTTTTTCATTAGCGGCTTCTTGATTAGTTGTTCAAATCGTTCAGGAATAGCTCTAACTTGTCTAGATGTCGATGGCTGATTGGTATCAACAAAGTCTTGTCGCACCTTCAAGAATACTTATTTCTCTTGTTGGACATCTAGCGGAGCTTTCTTTTGTGATGCAGGTCTCATCTGCTGTTGTTCTTGCAGTGTATTTTGGTTTGTTCCCATCGCAACACCTCCTCTTGTGACTACAATAATGTGGGGTTATCTAGGTTCGACAAAAATAATTTGAATATTTGGATTGGGGTTTGGATTCAGATTCTTCACAGGGTTGGGGTTAACGACACTCTAGCCTATGATTTTGCAATAAGTTGCTGACACTTTTCAACAGTGTGATCAAATGTTTTGCAATATGTACAATTTTAAGCATGACTTTCATAATCTCCGAAAAAATGTCCTGGATGCCCAAAATTATAACATACAATTTGGTCTCTTCTTCAACCAAATCCTCCTCCTGGTTGCTATCCTCGACCTCTAAAATTCCCACCCCCATTTACGGAGGGTATTTTTGTTGTTGAGGATATTGATTCTGTTGGTATTTCGGTTGAGGATATTGTTGTTGTTGATACTGTGCAAGATGATACTGAGGCTGCGCTCATTCAAATTGCATTTTCTCATAATTTTTCATTAAGTAGGTATCCATCATTTTTTACTTGCAACAGCTTAAGGGATCTGCAGTATTTCCCATCATGACCTATTGAACTACAAAATTTACAATACAGACTAGTGGGTGCACTTACAATCTTCTGTAAGTATAGACATTCCTCGAACTTGTGACCTCTAGTTTGGCATATTCTACACCAAGGGATTCCTTGTCTGTTTAATGGGTTTGGCGCACCTACTGCGACATAGTTCATGAGCACCGGGAAATTAACTTTATGGTGTCCATCTATTTTGCATCTTGTACAACATAGTTCCTCTTGAATTTCCTTTCCTCTTTTAATGTCCTGGATCTACACCGTAATATTGGCCAGCTGCGATTGAATTTGCATCATTCCCGAGCCAATGTCTCCAAATGGCGAGGCTTCTAATTTCATCGCTATTTCAATAGCCTCTTTCTATGACACAAGTTTCTATTACATCAACGGGGTTCAGATATGTGGTAGCAATGCGATAATAAACCATTCTTTGTGTTGCACATATGACATTTGGAAACTCACTTTGGCCATTAATGTCTTAAATCTTTGGTCAAAGTCCCAAACAGATTCTGTTGGTAGTTTCTTAATCTCTTTGATCTCAGTGATGCACTGTGATTCATACTTTAGGTTTTTGAATTCATCTATCAAACCCAATCAAATCTCGTTGAGTGTTTTCGGGAGAAATCTTGTTGGTACTATGGAAAATTTCATATACCATTCCAGCGCACGACCTCACAGAGTCATGATCCTTTTTTATTTCTTGATATTCTCATCATGGATCTATCGTACAGTCCAGACAACATCACAAAGAAACCAATGATGCTATGGGGCTTCCAGCTCGTTTCCATTGAATATTGGGAGCTTAATGTCATCCCTGACCATTGTATTTATGGTTGGTATAGTCGAAACAAAATTTGGACTAGTCATACTTCCTTGTCCTCTATTGACAGTGTTAGTAGTACTTGTATTTACAGAATTACTTAGAGATGGGTCTGGTGATCTTACGTTTAGTACTATAGGAGAATTGTAAGCATGTTCTTGTGATGGAGCTTTAGTCAACTCTTCTAATTATTTGTCTCCTTCTCAGATCAGTTGATATTCCTCCTCTTCGTCACAATATCCTTCATCTACGTATGACACAAACTCGTAGACTTCTTCTTCTCGATCTATGCTACGACCCCCTCGTTCTAACAAAGTTTTTCTTTTTTTACTGTATCTGAATCTTCTTCCACTTCTTAAAAACCCTGGCTCTAGTTTAGTTTCACTATCTCCTGGGAACTATTGGCAGGGTTTTTGGGGTAAGTGAGTTGCATAGCGTCACAGCAGCTGCGCAAGATCACACAGTACCACGCAAGGGAAAATCAGCGTGATGAGCGAAAGAATAACCGCTTTTTGAATATTTTATGTATATTTTGACCAAGTTTTGTTGCAATAGGTCAGTAGCGGTGAGAAATAAGTTAGTAGTGGACCCTCAATGTAAAGGTGTAAGCCTATTTATAGATCTATTTTTGTGGAAAAGAAAGGAGGAGATGGTATCGAATAAGATCTGGTGCAATCTGATTTATGGAGAATTTTTTGTCTTAACTGTGATTTATCCAGGTTTTTCCTGATGTATGCAGTCTCCAGTTTTGGAGAATAATTGTGTAATGTGGTACATTTATGCAAGGTTAATATGATGTGATGAGTATGGCTCAAATCTTGTCTATTATTATAGATCTGTTATGATGATGTGACTCTGTTTTGTTACAATTGCATAATGTAGATGAGATTTAGTCTCTTTTTGCTATATTGATGCGATCTATTGCTTTTATGTCGATGCAATCTGTGTTTCTGTAACTGTTTGATGTGCTATGAGTAATGATGTTCCATGAATAATGCTGTGTTATTGCGATACTATGTGATGATGCAATGATTGCATAAGTTATGGTGTCCCTCCGTCAGATCCCCATATCCTCCTTCCCACTGTCAGAAACTCAGTTCTGACAGCTTTCCCTTGAATGCCTCGGGTGAGACCTCATCTGCTCCGCAGATGTTGCTGTGAATAAGTAATAGTTGTTAAGTCATCCAGTTCATAGGTTGCATTATCCCACATTCATGTGGAGTAATAGTTCTCTAGATTAGACTTAGTATATAAGTATGTGTTGAAGCTAATGAAAGCATTGAAGAGTTATTTTGTATTGAGCTTGCTCAAAGGATTTTTCCCCCTCAAAGTGGCCCGCGATCAATACAATATCTTTTATGCTCCAATATTTCTGTTATATTGTGCATTTTGATTGTTCATTGCAGGAGGTTCTCCACAAAACGATTCAATGATAGGCTCTATATAGCTAGGTGGATCCAAGGATTCTTTCATGGAGTAAAATTTAGATATAAAAACAGAATATTCAGGTCCAAGTTTGGAAAGAATATGATAAATGCATTGCTTGTCTTCCCTTTTGAGTTTTCATGCTTCACATAAGAGTCAAATAGTTTTGTACATTGATAAATAATCTTGAATGCAGAAAAAATCACCCAGATTTAAAGAAATCAACTCATTTTCTAGTTGATGACCTTGAATTTCATTGTGTTTACCAAACATAGCTTCCATCTTTTCCCAATCTTTATCTGTTTCATCAATTCCAGATAGGTGGAATTGCAAAACAATAGAGATCAACATCCCAATCATTCCACGAGCTTTATCACATTTACTTTCCCATTTTATTTTCTTATCATCATCAGTGGGTTCTTGTTCTTTCCGTGAGGTAATTCTGTAAAGTCCCCTACTTCATAGGACATCCTCCATACGATATTTCTATGAGAAAGAGTTGGAACTTGCAAGTAGAATATCACAAGGGGAAGCCATACTGTAAAATAGAGGACATAAAAACATAAAACAATGGTCTGGATACAAATATCTCAAAAAATAGGCTGTTTAAAAAAATGGCACTGAAAATTGACTTTGGATGAGAAAGTTATGCTTGATTTAAAAAAGTTTGAAGATGACCCCAAGAGAGATGTGGAAGATAGAGAATTGAATCAACTGAAAAAAAAAAAAAAAAAAGACCCCTCCTCTTCCCAAGATTAACCTTCTAAACTCACCTTACAAGAATGTTGCTTTATGTGAATCACTTTTGTAAAATAAGTGAAATTCACTTTTACAAGGATGTTACGTCAAATCTTATATGCAAAAACTAAAAAGAGCATAAGTGACTCACTTTTATAATTCAAGTGAGATGCACTTTTACAATAAAGTAACTTAAAATTAGAAATTGCATGTAATTTTAGAAATGTAACTAATACAACTTGAACTCAATACCTATTAAGGAATAAAACAACTTTTAACCAAGTGAGCCAATATTGAAAGGTACGTAAAATATGTGAAGGAGGAAGGTTTTTTTTTACTCTTCTATCTCGAATTGTGTGCTTGCTTATTTTTCAGCAAATCACTTCACACAAACCGAAAAAATTAAAACAAAAACTTCTATGCCATAGTTTTTGGATTAGTCCTCGTTAGTTTTTTCAAAATGTCTATGTTTTCCCACTATTTCCGATTTACCATGATCGCACAAGGTGCGGGACAAAGAGAATACACATGTAGAGAAAAACCCTTTACTTTCTGTTTCTAATTTTCCACAATCAAGGTGCACAGAAAAGAGCATACGCATATAGGGAAGGAAACAATATGAAACAAAATAAACTAGATCTAATAAAAAATATGAGAAATAAGGTTTTATTTATTTATTTTAAAAAACGTCATTGTAAAAATATACCTTCAGATTTGATGAAATGACTGTATCTGGGGAAAACATAAACTTTTTTCGATCAAATGAAAAATATTTTCCAATGGAAATGTTGCTCCAGATGAAATGTAACACCTCACGTGTGTAACAAACCCAATCTCCTCTTTACCATTTTGGAAAATAGGGTAGTAATTTTTTTCTTAAAAACATTTCCATCTCAACAACCAAACACATTAGTCTCAAGAATTACATGGCATCACAATTAAGTGTGTCCCAATTGAATCTTAAATTCCTACATAGGAAGAGAAAGTATACTTATTGTAAAAGATTCTTCCATATTTATACTAACATGCACTTCATGTAAAACTGCAAATCACTTTCACAAGGAATTTTAAACCCAATACCTCTCCTCATTATTCTTGCATAATCAATCATTTTTAACATCATCACTTAAAGCATATAAAATACTATTTAAGGGAATCCTTTAGAAATTAACACCATTATATATCACAAATATCAAAAGTAAAGATAAACTACATGAAGTGCAAACATAACGGAGACACCAACATACATGGTTCACATCAAAGAAGAGATTCATTCACTGTTTCAGTAAAAATGTAAACAACTACCTTTAAAATTAACTTAGTGTATAATCTCTTCTATGTTAATCCTTATGGCGATCTGGTCTTGGGTGAAAACCAATGTCAATTTAGTATAATACTGAACCTACAAATGTGTCAAGGTCAGCTATCCATAGTGAGAGTCCACATGTGTGTTAACTCTACTTATCTACGGTTTGTTGAGTATATGGTTTAACCGTTTGATGTGAAACCCAATCTTATCGTTATTCATAAATGTTTTGTACTTATTTAACAAAGCGTCATGCTTCTTGTAATATAAAATCCTACCCAAATCACTGCATAGGTAAATGAAATAAAAGTGTGGCTTCTGTTAAACAACGACACGACATGCGCTCTTACATGGTCGTCCTTTTTATGTTGCGGGGTTAGTTGTATTTCACTATGGTTGAATTATCTGGCGAACAATACTATACATGCAGTAGAGCATTTAATGCGACGGCGGTCGCACTGTCCGTCGTCAGATCCTTTCCAAAGAGCGATCCGACGGCGGACAGTGCGACCGCCGTCGCATTAAATGCTCTACTGCATGTAGAGTATTGATCGCCGAATTATCTTGCACTATGGATTGTGTAATTAGTCTTCAACATTAAGTGTATAAGTAATCTTGTGTCTCGATTCATATCATCTCTCGAGTAACTGCTTCCTACCAAATAGTTAATTTCTAAACGATATTTGTGATATATAATGGTGTTAATTTCTAAAGGATTCCATTAAATAGTATTTTATATGCTTTAAGTGATGATGTTAGAAATGATTGATTATGAAAGAATTGTGACGAGAGGTATTGGGTTTAAAATTCCTTGTGAAAATGATTTGCAGTTTTACATAAAGTGCATGATAGTAGAAATATGGAAGAATCTTTTACAATATGTATACATTCTCTTTCCTATGTAGGAATTTAAGATTCGATTGGGACACACTTAATTGTAATGCCATGTAATTCTTGAGACTAATGTGTTTGGTTGTTGGGATGGAAATGTTTTTAAGAAAAAAATTATTACTCCATTTTCCAAAATGGTAGAGAGGATATTGGGTTTGTTACAACATGACCCAGAAATGCACAGAAAATGTACATAGTCCACATAATGACACAAAACATACCCTAAGAAAACCCACTATAGAGAAAAAACTAGGCACAAATGAGGACTATGCCTTGCTCTTCATATCAAAATTAAAATAAAAAGGAAATTGTACTCTATGGAGTTACCTATGACTCTATGCTAAGAATTAGAATTGCAACTACTACAATTGTTAGTTTTTCAACATTAAGCTAGCATTATTAGGATCTTTAACTGAGAGAATAACAAGTACAGCAATCAAACACAAGAGACAATGAACACAATGTTTTTCCTCGGGGAAACCATAAATGGAGAAAACCCCGCAACTTCCTCAGAGATAGAATCGACACCAAAATAGTAAAACCCAAAATAGTAGGTGATCTCCCGACAGCAGTAACCTTCTTCTTATCTAGCCCCAGTGTCTTCTCCTTCCTCAACTATGCGCTACACTTGAGTGTGTATGTGATGTGTACTAAATAGAGACTCCAGCTTTCTATTTATACTAATCCCAACATGACTAAAACCCTACTAGGGCCGACCTCTCTAGGAGAGTCTAATAACCCTAGTGCCCCAGAACTGTGGGGACTTTAACCCTTAGACAATAGGAGGGTTACCCACAATGACTTGACATGACTTGTTTACATTATAGATCTTCCCAATCGGAACATCGGGGCATGACATGACATAAGTACATCCCAGAATAAATATCAGGTTACAATAGATAAGAAATACAAGTGAATACATTCCGAAGTTACAATTACATCAACACTCCCTCTTAACTAGGAAGGTATTCTCTCGACATAATTTTCATCATTGGTCTTCTTCTCTAGGTCATCTCGTCATCTGCATATTCAAGTCATCTCCGTCTTCAAGTCATCTTCATCTTCAAGTCATCTTCATCTCTCGATATAGATCATCACTCGATCTGGATCATCACTAGACATCATCACTGGATCTGGATCATCACTAGATTTGGATCATCACTGGATTTGGATCATCACTCGATCTAGATCATCACTGCTGGATCATCGTCATTGGATCATCACGGGTGCTATCTCATGATTCTTCTCATCACAGGAAGTTCTACAGAGCCAACCCTTTTTCATGTTGGTTGTAGGCCTAGCCTCCATGTAGGTCTTCTTCAACACTTATATTTGACCTGCTCATTAGAATGGACCGCCCAACACTTACATTTGACCTACTCGTCAGAAAGGCATGCCCAACACTCACATCTGATCATTTAGGAACCAATCCTATAATCATATCAGAAAGGCCCAACACTCACATTTAGCCATGCCGGAACACATCCTGAAACTTTGCTAAAAATTCTCTGCTCTTCCACCCATGTAGGAACACATCATGCAACCATGATGAAAGAGCTCTGCACTTACATACACCCATGCGAAAACACATCCTGCAACCATGATGGAAGGGCTCTGCACTTACATCCACCCATGCGGGAACACATCCTGCAACCATGATGGAAGGGCTCTACACTTACATCTGACCTACTCATCAAAACGACATGCACTCACATCTAATCTTGTAGGAACCAATCCTACAGTCACATCAGAATGGCCCCCAGTCCTAGACTGAGCTACCTGGTAACTAACCAGGTGCCTCCATTCTCCCATAGAATGGCAGTAGCCCTTACATCCGACCTACTCATTGGAATGGCCAGCACTCACATTTGACATGGAAGGAACTTAATCCTTTAGCCATGATAGAATGGCTCAGCCCTTACATATGATCAAGTGGGAACACATCCCTCTATCACATCAGAATGGCCATGTACTCATATATGATCATATGAGAACACATCTCACAATCATATCAGAATAGTCCTCAGTCTTAGACTGATTTTTCCTGGTAACTGACCAGGCACCTCCATTCCAAGAATGGAAATAGCCCTTATATATGATCATGTAGGAACCAATCCTATAGTCATATCATAATAACTCAACACTCATATCTGACATGGAAGGAACCGATCCTCTCACCATGACAGAATGGCTCAGCCCTTACATATGACCATGGAAGGAACCAATCCTCTCACCATGTTAGAATGGCTCACAGACTCATCACTTCCCTTTGGAGGGAACCTCGATCTGGAGAACACCAAGCTTCTCCCTGAAGTACTCAAACTTCACCCTAGCTAATGGCTTTGTCAACACATTAGCTATCTGATCGTCTATCGCAACATATTGGAGCTTCACTGCTCCCCTCTGCACCATATCCCTGATATAGTGATACTTGATCTCCATATGCTTCGACTTGTCATGGAACACTGGATTCTCTAACAACTTCACGCAACTCTGGTTGTCACAATGTATACAAGTAGTATCCAATTGGAGATCAAATAAATCAGACAGTAGCTTCCTCAGCCATACTACCTCACAAGTAGTTGAACAAGCTGCAACATACTCTGCTTCAGTTGTACTCAGTGCCACATAGGATTGCTTCCTGCTAAACCAAGAGATCACACCTGATCCCATGCTGAATCAACACCCTGAAGTGCTCTTCCTATCAATGGCACTGCCTGCCCAATATGAATCAACATAACCCTCCAGGTTAATCTTCTGACTCACCTCATACTTGAGCCCATAATCAACTGTACCCCTCAAGTACCTCAGAATATGCTTTGCAGCAATCAAGTGAACATGTCTCATATTTGTCAGGAATTGGGTAAAGGTGTTCACAACAAAGCAAATATATGGTCTCATGTTTGTTAGGTACATCAAGGACCCAATCATCTAACTATACATCGTAGCATCAACCGAATCTGATGAAGCATCGCTCAATAGCTTCAAGTTCGATGCCATAGGTGTGGCCATAGCCTTGCAGTCCATCATCCCAAACCTCTTCAAGATCTCTACTGCATACTTCCCTTGTCCAAGGAAAATTCCATCCACACTCTGCCACACCTCCATACCTAGAAAATAATGCATCATACCCAAGTCCTTCATTTCGAACTCGGCAGCAAGCTTTCTCTTCGGATCAGCAATCAACCCATCCATACCTATTATAAATAGATCATCTACATATAGTAGAAGCATCACTGGTTTGCCATATTCAACCTTGTAGTAAAGGTTGGAATCTGCTTTACTCTTGGTAAAGCCCAAATTGGATAGAAATGTATCAATTCTGTCGTACGATGTCCTGGGTGCCTGTTTCAAACCGTGCAGGGATTTCTTCAATCTGAACACATGAGACTCCCTGTCATGTGTATCAAAACCAAGTGGCTGCTCTACATACACTTCCTCTTCTACTACACCATTCAAGAAAGTAGTCTTGACATCCATTTGGTGTATCTTCCATTTCATCACTACAGCCAGAGCAAGTACTGATCTAATGGAAGTGTATCTAGCTATAGGTGCAAAGGTTTCTTCATAATCTATTCCTTCCTTCTAAGAGAAACCCCGAGTCACAAATATTGCTTTATATTTTTCAATGCTACCATCTGCAGCATGCTTGATTTTGTAGATCCATTTGGAAGTTACAACTGACTTCCCTTCTGGTCTTGGAACAATATCCCAAACATCATTCTTCATGATCGATTGGTACTCTTCGATCATAACATCCTTCCATTCTTTCCATTCTGCTGCTTCTTCATAATTGGAAGGTTCTTTATCAATGAAATCACATAGTAAAGCTACATACCCGGAGCAAGATCTGGTCCTCTTTCTTTCTTTGTGATTCTCTTCTAGAGCCCCATATCTTTCCACACCTTGGATAATCTCATGTACCCAAGTAGGTTTCCTCTTATGAGGATTCTTTTCCAGAGGTGGATCTACAGGTCTTTATGGTTCTTCATATTCTCGATCTTCTTCTTGAGTTTCTTCATTCATGGTTGTATCATGAATTCTGGGTGCTTTTTCTTCTTCAAGTTCTTCAGCAAGTCTCTTTCTGTATTTGTTGTAAGCTGTGTCTTCATCAAATGTCACATCCCTGCTGATGTCCATCTTCTTGTATCCTGGTAAATATATTCTGTAAGCCTTCGAGCTTTCAGAGTATCCCACAAATATACCCTTCTTTCCTGAAGGATCTAATTTTGTTCTCTTCTCTTTTGGAATGTGTATGTATACATGAAAGCCGAATATTCTGAGATGGTTGACTTTTGGTTTCCTACCGGAGAAGACTTCTTCAGGAGTCTTGTTCTCGAGTACTCTATGTGGAGTATGGTTCTGTACATACACAGCTGTTTTGGCAGCTTCCATCCAAATATGCATAGGAAGATCTTGATCATGAAGCATAGCTCTTGCAGCTTCCATGATAGTTCTGTTCTTCTGTTCCGCAATCCCATTATGTTGTGGATTATAAGGAGTGGACAACTCCCTTTTAATCCCTGAATCTTTACATAGCTCTTTGAATTCATTCGAAGTGAATTCTCTGCCATTATCTGATCAAAAATTTTTGATCTTCTTTTCAGTGTGATTCTCGATCAAGGCTTTGAATTCCTTTAACTTGCTGAATACTTTGTCTTTGTTCTTCATGAAGTAAACCCATGTCTTCCTAGAAAAATCATCAATGAAAGAAACATAATATGCATACCCGCTTAGTGAGATTGAAGACATAGGACCGCATACATCGGAGTGCATGATTTCTAAGATTCCTTTGGCTTTGCTTTTGCTGCTAGGAAATGTCTTCTTTGTATTCTTTCCTTTCGCACATCCTTTGTAGACCCCATCATGTTTTTCTTGGAATTCTAGAAGACCTTCAAGAGCTTTGCTTGCAATTGGTAGTGCTCTGTAATGCACATGTGCAAGCCTTCTATGCCAAAGTTAACTTGGCTCTTCTGTGTCATGGACCAAGGCTTGTTCTGGATGGCCCTTTAATTTGTACAATCCTCCTTCTTGTTCTCCAATCACCACTGCATCATCAATAGTCTTTCCTTTTGGCCACATGATGACTTGACCATATATGAATGCAACCCTCATTACTTTTACATCTAATGCATTAATGGAGAGGAGGTTCTTCTTGAGTCCCGATACAAACAAAACTTCCTTCATTATCATAGACTTAGAATCAACACCAAAATAGTAAAACCCAAAACAGTAAGCGATCTCCCGACAACAGTAACCTTCTTATTATCTAGCCCCAGTGTCTTATCCTTCCTCAACTATGCGCTACACTTGAGTGTGTATGTGATGTGTACTAAATATAGAGTCTAGCTCTCTATTTATACTAATCTCGACATGACCAAAACCCTACTAGGGACGACCTCTCTAGGAGAGTCTAATAACCCGAGTGCCCCAGAAATGTGGGGACTTTAACCCTTAGACAATAGGAGGGTTACCCACAATGACTTGACATGACTTGTTTACATTATAGATCTTCCCAATTGGAACATCGGGGCATGACATGACATAAGTACATCTCGGAATAAACATCGGGTTACAATAGATAAGAAATACAAGTGAATACATTTCGAAGTTACAATTACATCAACAACAATATCTCCTACATCCTCTTTTATTCTCTAATGCACACTCCTATGTTGTTTCTCAACTATGAAACAATATAATACATCAAAATAATGGAACCCATTCTTCTCCTTTGACCCAATATTTAACATAGTCTGATAACTATCTAAGGTTAATTTTAGGGTTTTTGCATGCCCCAAATATTGATTAGGATTAGGGTTTTTTTCCCTTCTAGAACTGATCTGTAAATTACAAAAAGTAATTAATTCACTTATTAAACCATTCTAGATGATTAATTAATTTCTTGAAATTCTCATAATTAAAAATGAAATTTTATCAATTATTACACATATAAAGCATATCATGCCTGGAATTAAATACTTCAACACAAACAAATATGAAAACCAAATTTGATATCGGATTTCATTAGACCCCCCTGACTACATCTTTGGGCTCAATCAATCATTTAACCAATTCATTAGTCCATCAAATGCAACATATTGCATCAAATTTTTGGACAATGACTGAAATTCTAACTATGTAAATAAAGGGAAGATATACCAATGTGATACCCCAAGCATACAAAATGAGAAGCTCTATCTCATACACAATATATTCAAGCACTGGACAACCACATAGTCTAGAACAAGATCATACTCTCTAAAGTTTCTTCCCTATACATAGTATGAAGTTCTATGTTTGCTAAGACCATCATTTAATTGATCCATCCATCAATTGCATCTGTCAATTGACCTTCTATAAATAGATTTCACTTCCATTGAATTCCTTTTGGACGACATCCAAACTATATGTTAAATAGTACAATTGGTTTGTTTTCAAGATCCATAGGTGGAACTTGGATCCATGAGCAAATTTCCTAATCAGGTATGAAAATCATATTTAATCATCAAATTATTTATATGATAACAATACATGCCTATTTTAGAAACATAATGATATGAAATGAGGATCAAACTCAAATATCTATATACAAATACCTCTGTACAAACTAAAAAACCAAATCTACAGGCATAAATTCCATATTTTTTTGGACCATTGATTTAAATCCATCATTGGTGAAGCTAGACCGTTGCCACGATCTTGACCATTCTAATGTTGACTAGTCTTATGCCCAATTTTCTCGATGGTCCCATTATCCTGACTCCAAAAATTTTCGATTTGACTATTTCGACTGTCCCGACATTGAAAATAAGAATTTGTAACTGACAACACAACTTCCATAATAAACCTTCCAACTCTGACTTTTATGATCCCGACGTCGAAAGTCGTAAGTTGGAACGATGGTATAAAATCATGCAATTTTCATTCAAACTTATGATTCCCGATTGTTCCGATTCATAAGTTGGAATTTGGAACTATACCAAGTCACTACCAACTCGTCTTCCATGTCATGCCACATCATCAAGGTTGTACAGTCCCACTGTATTGTCCATGTGTCAATCTATGAGCGTGTCACATGGCACCACTTTTCACATTTCATGAAATCTTCAGATCGCAATATATTTCGTGTTCGAAAATTGTTTTTGAAAAAACATGTATTGACTGAAATATCTCGATGATATCTATAAAAAAATGTGCTTGTTGTAAACATTTGAGGACTTTGAAATTTTGGTCACTTGGGATATCCACCTAGATCACACCTTCCCATTGAAAAAAAACTTTTGGACCAGCAAAATCTTAGACCATTAAACTTTACATACAGAGTTTGACTCATCAATCTCTTTGCAACTCTACAAAGGCATACAAACTCTTTATTGTACATGAGTGGTAATCTATCACTTTTACAATTAACCCTTCTTAGGATCACAACTAGTGATTTACAAAATTTTGTAGCATGAAAAAATTACAACAAAAACAATCAGCTTTGTAAATAAGCTACCCATTTCGGAGTAACCCAAGATAAAATATTTCTCTTGTTAGGTGGTTCTTCTTCATGAATTGCTTCTTGTACTGCTGGAGTTTGAACAACTCTTCCATCAACTACATTTTTCCTTGCGGTATCTCGCACAAATTTTATCCAACACTTTGCAAGGGTAGGAATAGCATTTCTTTGTTGCTTTGGATGAGTCTTCAAGTGTAGTTTCCAACACTTCTTTACCCTAGGTCCACTCGATTTACAATGAGTGCAAAAGTTCTATGACTTCCTATCCTTCTTTCCTTTCTTATTCTGCTTACAAGGATGATATTCTTCATGTTTCATCTCCTTACTAATCAACAAAACTTTCCTATAAATAACCTCTCTCTTCCAACACTTGGCTACATAGTGGTTAGTCAGTCCACAAAAGTACAAGGATATGTATACAATAAATTATGTGTTTCATAGCAAATTCTCTTTTAATAAAATAAAATGTTGGAGTAATCAGGTTTTCTATACCTTTTATTGTGGTACTGGGTAAAAAGCCATTAAGGATAAGTTGTCCTCACTCTTTCTTTGACAAGATTGTCTTTCCTTGGAGATATATTGGACTCTTCATCACTCTCATGAGATGGTGATGTGCCATATTTCTATGTGCATGATTTTAATAGTTTAGGTTCTTTGCTTGAAGCACCTCTTGCTTTAAATACTTCAGAACACTCTCCATAACCCAACCTGGCATACTGAGGTTTTTTGTCACTTCTAGTGGGTGAGTGATTACTTGGCCATTAACCCATCTCGGTAAGGAGTTTAAGACCAAATCTGTATGTGTGCTTCTCAAATATTCCAATAGAAACAATATCATCAATATTAGATGAATAAGAACATGCGGAAACACATTCCCCAGTTTGGGTTTTACATATTTGGTAGAAGTCTGTCACTTTTTCAAAGTAGATTCTTTATTATTTTGAACTTCATCATTGTTCTAGAAACTTCCCAAGGTCTCATCTTTTTCTTCCAATTCAAGTTGTATTGCTTGAAATATCTCTTACATATCTTGAAGTTTGTTTTGCATTCCATGCTTATCTTCCTCTCATGTTTGCCACAATCTCCTCAATTCAACATTTTCTTTTTGAATTGTCTAATTGATTTCTTTAAGTTCATGAAACCATGATTTATTCTTTGATGCTTTTCCCATGGTGTCCTTATGCAATCAAGACAACTGCACTTCCAAAATAGAAGAATCTAACACAACTATGTTAACCCTTTGGACAATAACTTGAATTGTCCAGAAATCCAAAGGAGGGGTGTCGACTACAACCGATCATTCACCCAATTACAATTTTTAACTAGGCTCAAGCATAATATTGTATCTCATTCTCATCAATTCTAAGAGTGGCTAACAAATACTTTACAATATTTCCAATCCAAATGACAATTACATCAACTTTTAAGGAAACATTTGAATTCTCAAAACAACTATAAGGAGTAATGTTACCATTACCATAATTCAAATAGTAGAGTGCAGAGTACCTAATATTTGAACTTATCCTTGATCCAATACATCTCCTCTTAAAACCTTGTCCCTTATATATTTTTTCCACCACAGGTCTGTATAAAAGAAACAAATTATGTTGTTTTGTTTAACAACATAACATTAATGTTATGGAAAAAAATTGTGATACAACTCACATTTGCAACTTTTGCAATTCTTACATAGTTGTTTCCTAGGGATAAAATGTGTGGCTCACACCAAGTTGTTAGCCATGATAAAGTGTACTCGTGACTATGTAACCCAATTTAGCGTATGCAGTTATGTACCTCTGCTTCACCCTTCATGCAGAACCATACACGATTTAGAAAAATATGAACAATTAAAGAGAAATATACCTACTAGGTTGGTTGATTTCCCAATATGGATTTCAATGTTGTCACCGTAAATATGATGGATACTCATGTAGTAGGTGTGTAGGGAAAATTATCCCAATCATGGACTCATGTCCATTGCTCTTGGTAAATTGCAAATGTGCATCGAACTCATAGATGTAGATATGCTCTCCTTGGAAACTCAACCCCTTCAAACAATGATCTCCTCGAAAACAACTACGATGACTTTCCAATATGCAATAAACAACGATGGAACTTCCACATGAATGCACAGATCTTTGTTTTTTTCTGAACTTCATCAGAACACAACTACCTCATATAGGTGGATTCTCTTCAATCATAGCCTACTGATCTTCAAGCTTTGATACCAAAATGATCTGTTTTCGACAACAAGTAACTAATTCACTTATTAATTAATTATGGATGGTTAATTAATTTCTTAAAATTCCCATAATTAAAAATGAGATTTTATTAATGATTTCACATATAAATCATATCATTCCTAGAATTAAATAATTCAACACATAAAGAGATAGCATACCATATTTGATATTGGATTTCATCAGACCCCCCTTGACTGCATATCAAGGCTCAATCAATCGCTACACCAATCCATTAGTCCATCAAATGCAACAGATTACATCAAATTTTCGGACAATGACTAAACTTCTAACTGTTTACATAAAAGACAGATATACCAATGCGATACCTCAAGTGTACAGAATGAGAAGCTATGTCTCATATTCATTAGAGGAAATTTCGACTCAAAATGGGCCTCCTAAAGTGAACTAATAAAATAATAGTTAAAATAATAAAATAATATTTATTAATTTTGGAGGAAGAAAAGAAAAAAACTACTTTTTTGTTTGTATTTTTGACATATCTCCCTGTGTTTTTACTCAAATTTCGATTGGGAGATCTTGTTGGATGTGGAATTAAATTCCGCATCCAACGAGTACCCACTCGGCATACTTTTGACGGACCCCGGTACCCCAAAAACAAGAAATACCTGAAAAAATGGAATGATGATGTCATCATTTCATTTTTTCAGGTATTTCTTGTTTTTGGGGTACCGGGGTCCATGAAAAGTATGCTGAGTGGGTACTCGTTGGATGCAGAATTTAATTCCGCATCCAACGAGCTCTCCCAATCAAAATTTGAGTAAAAACACAGGGAGATATGTCAAAAATACAAACAAAAAAAGAAGTTTTTTTTATGATACCTATCCCCAAATTTATATTAAAAAAAGTGTTTAATACCTATACGGTATTTCAAACTTAAAGAAATTTCATTGTCTAACACATGATGACATGGAATTTGAATAAAAGTTAAAAGGCCCATTTTGAGTTGAAATTTCCTCTAATGCATTATCTTCAAGAAATGGAAATCCACATAGTCTGGAACAAGATACTACAATCTGAATTTCTTTGTCTACTCATACCATCTATTGATTGAATTTTCGTCAACAGACTTTGAATCCATTGAATTCCTTTTAGATCATGTCCACTCGATACATTAAATAATACAATTGGTGTGTTTTCAAGATCTGTATGTGGAATTTGGATCCATGAGCAAAGTTCTCAATCAGGTATGAAAATATGATTTAATGCTCAAATTATTTGTAGGATAAGAATCCATGGCTAGGTTAGAAAAAAATGAGACTAAATGAGGATCGAACTCAAATATCTACATCCAAATATATCTGTACAAACCAAAAAAAATTATGTAGGAACAAATCCCATATTTGTTTTGGATCGTTGATTTAAATCCATCACCGTTGAATTTGTATTGTTGATTTGCAATCTGTTGCAAGCCTGACTATCATGAAGTCGATTGTTCTGATGTCTACTTTTATTAATGGTCCCATCATGATGAATCCTAAATGTTTTGATCCAACTATCTTGACTATCTCGACTTCAGAATTCAAAAACTGTAATAGAAAACATAACTTCGGCAATAAACCTTCTGACTCCGACTGTTTTGATCTTGATGTCAAAATTCAGAATTCATCATGGTGATATCAACTCCTGCATTTTTAATTCAAACTTCTGATTCCCAACTGTTTCGATTCAGAAGTCGGAAGTCATCACTATGCCAAGTCATTTCCAACTCATCTACCATGTCATGCCACGCCATCAAGGTTGTCGTATCATTAATGCTACCACATGTCACAATTTCAAGTTACCACCACAATGTATAGTCTGCATGTACTATACATGTCACGCTATGGGTGTGCCATGTGGCACCACTTTACCTATTTCATGAAAACTTCAGAGTGTGATATCTTTTGTGTCAGAAATCCATTTTTGACAGAACAAGTATCCCCAGAAATCTCTCGGTGAGCTATATATAATGGTGTGCTTCTTGGAAACATTTGAGTACTTTAAACTTTGGTCACTTGGAAAATCCAACTAGATCAAGAATATTCTTAAAGGTGCACATGTTACTAGCTCCACATGTGTGAGAAATGAGAGATTTCATGGAATCCACTTGGTACCATGCTGGTCAACTCAAAAGGTCAACTTGTGGGAAGCATAACTTTTGCATATGAACTATGTTTGAGGTGATTTTTGGACTATTGTAAAGGTATCATAGTGTATAATTACACGAACGGCAATTTCACTAATGATGAGATTTTTACCCCCTAAAAAATCATTTAGACCCTTAAATAGGCCTTGAAAGGTTCTAGACCCCAAATTTCAAAATGAGACGTTCCCATAAAATGGGCTCTACAAGCCAATTAATCCAATCTTATGACCACAAAATCTCCAAGTAGGTGACAATTTATATATTCATCTCAAATCATACACACATGTTTTTAATTTAGTAATTATCACACATTCTCATTCCAATGAAAATAGGAAGCAATTTCTTGTGAACCCCTATTGTTTTGCAATCTCACTTCAGTAGATGATTCCTCAGCTTTTGAATTTTTGTAATTAATGAATTCTATATTAAAATTAATAACTCCATCTTTGAATGTATGAGTGAAGATACCTCTAGTTAGAACCTTTCTAGAAGGCTTATAGTTGGAGACTCAAACAATTTTTCTCTTGGAAGAGAAGATCTCAACTTTTTTATGGAAGAAATAGGATCTTTATAATAGTAGCTATAATCTAAGCCTAATTTTCAAGAAGTATGTTAATCAATATGTTACTAAGTGGATGATGAATTATAAGTTAACTATGGAACACATGGAGAAGTGTATTCCTTAATGTATGCTTTTGGGAACTTTACGACTGGTATCTTTTTAATTTCTTTCCAATATATATAGTAAATATGAGACCCATCATGTTGATGTGTAAACCAAAATGACTTGGATCTGGAGGCAACTGATCTATGTAACACCCCTCCATCACATATTCCATTAGTTATAGGCGGCATACATAGGTTATAGTGTATGCATGGGACACACTCATGATGGCCACATGAGTGGGTCCTATCCCTGCACAATAGTATTAGATTATGTAGGCATATATTACTAATATTATAAGGACATGGGATTCAGTGACAACCTAAATTCACAACTTATCAAATTAATACCAATTAATAGTGGCTTATATTAAGCGAGGTCATAAAGGGGAAATAATAAAATAAGTAATTGTGATATATTTCCTTATTAAATGGAATTTCACATGGTTAATATTTCATGTGGGAATGTGCCCACATTATGGGAGGTTGGAAAATATTAAAAATGAGCAAGGAGAAGGAGAAGGGGTATTCTCCTTCCTTGTTCCTTTTACTAATGGGTCTTATGTTTTTGGAGAGTTGATGGAGGTTGGGAGGATGTGGGTTAATTTCCGATGATGATAGTATGAGTTGGCTTGGTATTGCTAAGTGAGGGCTTGGGGATCCTAGTCTATGATTGAGGGGTTATTTGGGAGGAGAGTGATCCCCAAATTGTGGTTTCCATGTGTCTCCCACGATGTTCTGGTCCTTCTCCTTCGATCCACCAAGTGGTCGTTGATGAAACTGCAAGTTCTTGTCATATGCAATTGTAAGTCTTTCTCACTAATATCAGATATGTAGTCAGGATTTACCTTCTCATTATTTATTGATTGGAATAGTGAAAAAATGTAGAAATTTTGGGTCTCTTATAATTATGTGAAGTGAATATTCAATCTTGAAAAATACTTGTAATGTGATTAATTCCATTATGACTTTCTAATTGAATGTTACTATTGCATACATAATAAAATTATAAGTTAGAAATATGTATAGCACTCTCAAAGAAAGTTATACTCTACAACCTCAAACTTCCGGAGAAACTAAAGATCATTTTCTTACTAGGTGTTCCTTTGCTAAATAAATTTTAGAAGAGATTTGTTAGATAACATATCTAGAGAAGAGTACGAGGTAGAATATTACAAAGAAATATGAGGAAGTACAAACGAATTTTTCACGTACTAATTCATTAGTCCATCAAATACAACATATTACATCAAATTTTTGGACAATGACTGAAATTCTAACTATGTACATAAAGGGAAGATATACCAATGCGATACCCCAAGAGTACAGAATGAGAAGCTCTATCTCATACACAATATCTTCAAGCACTGGACAACCACATAGTCTAGAACAAGATCCTACAGTCTGAAGTTTCTTCCCTATACATAGTATGAAGTTCTATGTTTGCTAAGACCATCAGTTGATTGATCCATCCATCAATTGCCTTTGTCGATTGAACTTCTATAAATATATTTCATTTCCATTGAATTCCTTTTAGACGACATCGAAACTATATGTTAAATAGTACAATTGGTTTGTTTTCAAGATCCATAGGTGGCACTTGGATCCATGAGAAAATTTCCCAATCAGGTATGAAAATCATATTTAATGCTCAAATTATGTATAGGATAGCAATCCATGCGCAGTTTGGAAACATAATGATATGAAATGAGGATCAAACTCAAATATATATATACAAATATCTCTGTACAAACTGAAAAACCAAATCTGCAAGCATAAATTCCATATTTTTTTGGACCGTTGATTTAAATCTATCATTGTCGAAGCTGGACCATTACCACGATCTCAACCATTCTAATGTCGACTAGTCTTATGCCCAATTTTCTTGATGGTCCCATTGTTCTGACTCCGAAATGTTTCTATTTGACTATTTCAACTGTCCCGACATTGAAAATAAGAAGTTGTAATTGACAAAACAAATTTCGCAATAAACCTTCCAACTCCGACTTTTATGACCTCGACACCGAAAATTGTAAGTTGGAACGATGGTATAAACTCCTACAATTTTCATTCAAACTTCCAATTCTTGACTATTCTGATTAATAAGTTGGAATTTGGCACTATACCAAGTCACTACCAACTCGTCTGCCATGTTGTCATTTCATCAAGGCTACCACCTCAGTGTACGGTCCACCTGTACTGTCTATGTGTCAAACTATAAGTGTGCCATATGGCACCACTTTTCATGTTTCATGAAAACTTTAGATCACAATATATTTCGCATTCAAAATTCGTTTTTGACAAAACATGTATTGACTAAAATATCTTGGCAATCTCTATAAAACGGTGTGCTTGTTGTAAACATTTGAGGACTTTGAAATTTTGGTCACTTGGGATATCCACCTGGATCACACCTCCCCACTGAAAAAAAACTTTTGGACCAGCAAAATTTTAGACCATTAAACTTTACATACATAGTTTGACTCATCAATCTCTTTGAAACTCTGCAAAGGCATACAAACTCTTTGTTGTACATGAGTGGTCATCTATCACTTTTACAATTAACCCTTCTTAGTGTTAGATTTTTATCATTTAATCTAGCACTATATTAGGATCTTTAATTGAGAGAATAACAAGCACAACAATCAAACACAAGAGACAATGAACACAATGTTTTTCCTTAGGGAAACCATAAATGGAGAAAACCCTGCAACTTCCTCAGAGATAGAATCAACACCAAAATTAAAACCCCAAAACAGTAAGATGATCTCCCGAGAACAGTAGCCTCTTTCTTTCTAGCCCCAACAACTTCTTCTCTCTCAGTTATGTGCTGCAACTGAGTGTGAGTGAGTGTGTGATAAATAGAGAGTCTCACTCTCTATTTATACTAATTACTGACTTGACAATAACTCACTAGGGCCGAATTCTCTAGGAGAGTCTAATAACCCTAGGGCCTCGAAACTGCGGGGACTTTAACCCTTGAACAATAGGAGGGTTACCCACAATGACTTGACATGACTTGTTTACATTATTGAATCTCCCGATAGGAACATCGGGGCATGACATGACACAATTACATTATAGACACTTCTCGGAATAAACATCGGGGTACAAGACATAAGATATACAAGTGAATACATTCTAAAGTTACATTTACATCAACACTCCCTCTTAACTAGGAAGGTATTCTCTTGACAAAATTTATCAGCACGGGTCTTCTTCTCTGTATCATCTGGATCATCAATGAGTTCTCGTCCTCTTCATCTTCAAGTCATCTTCATCTTCAAGTTATCTTCATATTCAAGTCATCTTTATCTTGATCTAGATCATCACTGCTGGATCGTCATCACTGGATCTGGATCATCACTGGGTCATCATCATGGGTGCTATCTCTTGATTCTTCTCATCATAGGAAGTTCTACAGAGCCAGTGCTTTTTCATGCTGGATGTACATCTATAGAGCCAGTCCTTTTTCATACTGGATGTATCATCACAGAGCTAGTCCTTTTTCATACTAGATGTGGCATCTACACAGAGCCAATCCTTTTTCACACTAGATGTGTCATCACAGAGCTAGTCCTTTTTCATACTAGATGCAGGATCTACACAGAACCAGTCCTTTTTCATACTGGATGTGTCTTCACGGAGCTAGTCCTTTTTCATACTAGATGTGGGATCTGCATAGAGCCAGTCCTTTTTCATACTGGATGTGTCTTCACAGAGCTAGTCCTTTTTCATACTAGATCTGGGATCTACACAGAGCCAATCCTTTTTCATACTGGATGTGTCTTGATAGAGCTAGTCCTTTTTCATACTAGATGTGGGATCTACACAGAGCCAGTCCTTTTTCATACTGGATGTGTCTTCAAAGAGCTAGTCTTTTTTCATACTAGATGTGGGATCTACACATAGCTATTCCTTTTTCATACTAGATGTGTCTTCACAAAGCCGTCCCTTTTTCATGCTAGATGTGGGATCTACACAGAGCTAGTCCTTTTTCATACTAGATGTGTCTTCACAGAGCCATCCCTTTTTCATGCTGGATATGGGATCATCATATACATCTGACAATGGAAGGAACCAATCCTCTCACCATGTCACATCTCTTATATCTGACCATGGAAGGAACCAATCCTCTCACCATGTCAGAAGGGCTCATCATGGACTCATCACTTCCTCTTGGGAGGAATCTCGATCTGGAGAACACCAAGTTTATCCCTGAAGTACTCAAACTTCACTTTGGCTAATGGCTTTGTCAACACATTAGCTATTTGTTTGTCCGTCGCAACATACTGGAGCTTCACTGCTCCTCTCTGCACCATATCGTTGATATAGTGATACTTGATCTCGATATGCTTCGACTTGTCATGGAACATCGGGTTCTTTGACAACTTCACACAACTTTGGTTGTCGCAATATATACAAGTAGCATCTAACTGGAGATCAAATAAATCAGACAATAGCTTCCTCAGCCATATTGCCTCACAACTAGTTGAACAAGCTACGACATACTCTACTTCAGCTGTACTTAGTGCTACATAGGATTACTTCCTTCTAAACCAAGATATCACACCTGATCCCATAATGAAGCAGCACCCTGAAGTGATCTTCCTATCGATGACACTGCCTGCCCAATCTGAATCAACATAACCCTCCAGGTTAATCTTCTGATTAGCCTTATACTTGAGCCCATAATCAACTGTACCCTTTAGGTACCTCAGAATATGCTTTGCAGCAATCAAGTGAACATCTCTCAGAACTCTCAGGAACTGGCTCAAGGTGTTCACAGTAAAGCAAATATCTAGTCGCGTATTCGTTAGGTACATCAAGGACCCAATCATCTGATGATACATCGTGGCATCAACCGACTCAGATGAAGCATCACTCAATAGCTTCAGGTTCGATGCCATAGGTGTGGTTAAGGCCTTGCAGTCCATCATCCCAAATCTCTTCAGGATCTCTACTGTATACTTCCCTTGTCTGAGGAATGTTCCATATGCATTCTTCCACACCTCCATGCCTAGAAAATAATGCATCATACCCAAGTCCTTCATTTCGAACTCAGAAGCAAGCTTTCTCTTCGTATCAGTAATCAATCCATCCATACATGTTACAAACAGATCATCTACATATAGTAGGAGTATCATTGGATTGCCTTCTTCAAGCTTGTAGTAGAGGTTGGAATCTGCTTTACTTTTGGTATAGTCCAAACTGGATAGAAAGCCATCAATTCTATCGTACCATGTCCTGGGTGCCTATTTCAAACCGTACAGGGCTTTCTTCAATTTACACATGAGTCTCTCTATCATGTGTCTCAAAACAAAGTGGATGATCCACATACACTTCCTCTTCCACTACACCATTCAAGAAAGCAGTCTTGACATCCATCTGGTGTATCTTCCATTTCATCATTGCAGCCAAAGCAAGTACTAATCTAATGGAAGTGTATCTGGCTACAGGTGCAAAAGTTTCTTCATAATCTATTCCTTCTTTCTATGAGAAGCCACAAGCCACAAATCTTTCTTTATATTTTTCTATGCTGTCATCTGCAACATGCTTGATCTTGTAGATCCATTTGGAAGTCACTACAGACTTCCCCTTATGTCTTGGGACAACATCCCAAACATCATTCTTCATGATCGATTAGCACTCTTCGATCATAACCTCCTTTCATTCTTTCTTTTCTGTCACTTCTTCATAGTTGGAAGGTTCTTTATCAATGAAATCACATAATAAGGCTACATAACTGGAACAAGACCTGGTTCTTTTTATTTCTCTGTGTGATTCTTCTAGAGCCCCGTATCTTTCTGCACCTTGGATAGCTTCTCGTACCCAAGCAGGTTTCCTCTTGTGAGGATTCTTCTCCTGAGGTGGACCTACAGGTTCTTGAGGTTCTTTTATTTATCTATCCTCTTCTTGATATTCTCTGTTCATGGTTGTGTCATGAAATCTAGGTGCTTTTGTTTCTTCGGGTTCTTTAGCAGGTCTCTTTTTGGATTTGTTGTAAGCTGAGTCTTTGTCAAATGTCACATCCCTGCTGATGTCGATCTTCTTGAATCCTGGGAAGTATATTCTGTAAGGCTTTGAGCTTTCAGAGTATCCCACAAATATACCCTTCCTTCCTGAAGGATCTAACTTTGTCCTCTTTTATTCCGGAATGTGTATGTACACTGGACAACTGAATATTTTGAGACGGCTGACTTTTGGTTTCTTGTCGGAAAAGACTTCTTCAGGTGTTTTATTCTTGAGTACTCTATGTGGAGTAAGGTTCTGTACATACACCACTGTTCTGGCAGCTTCTTCCCATAGATGCATGGGAATATCTTGATCATGAAGCATGGCCCTTGAAGCTTCCATGATCATTCTATTGTTCCTTTCTGCAACTCCATTATGTTGTGGATTATATGGAGTGGTTAACTCCCTCTTAATCCCTGAATCTTTGCATAAGTCTTTGAATTCATTTGATGTGAATTCTCCACCATTATCTGATCGAAAAATATTGATCTTCTTTTCTGTGTGGTTCTTGATCAAGGCTTTGAATCCCTTAAACTTGCTGAATACTTCATCTTTGTTCTTCATAAAGTATATCCATGTCTTCCTAGAAGAATCATCAATGAAAGAAACATAGTATACATACCCGCTTAATGAACTGGATGACATCGGACCGCATACATTGGAGTGGATGATTTCCAAGATTCCTTTTGCCTTGCTCTCGCTACTTGGAAATGTCTTCTTTGTGTTCTTTCCTTTTGCACATCCTTTGCAAACACCATCATGTTTTGTTTGCATTTCTGGAAGACCTTCAACAACTTTTCTTGCAAGTGGTAGTGCCCTGTAATGCACATGTGCAAGCCTTCTATGCCAAAGTTCATTTGGTTCTACTAAGTCATGAACCAAAGATTGTTCTGGTTGTCCCTTCAATTTGTATAGACCTCCTTCTTGTTCCCCAATCACTATTGCATCATCAAAATTCTTTCCCTTTGGCCACATAAGAACTTGGCCATCTACAAAAGAAACCCTCATTCCTTTTGCATCCAATGCATATATGGAGAGGAGGTTCTTCTTTAGTCCTGGTACAAACAATATATTTTTCATCTTAATAGACTTTCCAGAGTCTAGCTTATAGGAGGATTCACCACTACCTTTTATTGGATACTGGTAGTCATCCCCAAGTTTCACCTTGTGAGGTGACTCATGTTCAGATAGTTTCACAAATGATTCTTTGAATCCTGTCATATGTTTGGAAACACCACTGTATATAAGCCAATCATTGCTTCCATGTGAGATCATTCCCGTGATAGCAGAGATCAGCACATATTCTTCATCACTTGAAGAATCATCACTTTCTTGTCTGATTCTCTTTATGGAAGGTTCATCATCCTCTACAGCATGAGCATGATGTCTTGTCTTGTTTCCCTTTTTATTCTTTGAGTGCCCTTTGTTAGGGAAGTATTTGGATATGTGACATTTCTCATCACATGTGTAACATCTAATAGTAGACAAATCTCTTCTAGAGTGTGAAATATTACCTTTGGAGTGATGACAGTCCCTTCTGGTTTTCTTGGTGTGGGCTGTGAGAGCTTGATTTTCACTTCCCATATTTTATTCTCAAGTTGTTATCTGAACTTCTTCTTGAGAGAATTCTTCCCATAGTCTGTTGAACTTGACTAGATTCTTTCTGGCATAGATCCCTTGAATGAAAGAATCCCATGCCCTAGCTATACCATTCAAGGTGGTCATCACAATCTCTGCATTTTCCACTTCTTCATCTACCGCTTCTAGTTGTTCCTTGATCTGAGATACCCTTGTAAAGTAGGACTGGATGGTCTTTGTATTCTGGATCTTTATATTCTTCAGTTGGTTTCTCAAAGTCATCTTCTGGTTTATGTTCTTCCCTTCAAACAGTTTGGTTAGGGCATCAAACATAGCTTTAGGTGTCTTTAGGGAGGACACCTGTGGTATGAGGTGATCCATGATTGAATCAGAAATAATCCTCTTAGCCATAACCAACTTCTTCTTGTGTAAGGCCTTAGCCTCATCTCCCTCTGGAACTTGAACCTCCCCATTGATATAGGAGTCCAACTCATTTTCTTCCAGGACGAGGGAGATCCTATACTTCTAGGCTCAGAAGTTATCAGCTCCCTCAAGCTTTTCATCAAGATTGGTATGTGGAGAGAGGAGAGTTAACCCAACCTTCTTTTGCTGAAAATATGTGGAGAGAGATGCGCCCTAAGGAGGAGAGTTAACCTAACCTTCTTTTGCTGAAAATATGTGGAGAGAGATCCAAAAAGTAGGAAGCCCTAGTTTCCGCAGCTGCACAATGTCTTCTTCTCAGGTTAGCTCTGATACCATGTTAGATTTTTATCATTTAAGCTAGCATTATATTAGGATCTTTAACTGAGAGAATAACAAGCACAACAATCAAACACAAGAGACAATGAACACAATGTTTTTCCTTGAGGAAACCATAAATGGAGAAAACCCTACAACTTCCTCAGAGATAGAATCAGCACCAAAAGTAAAACCCCAAAAGAGTAAGATGATCTCACGATAGTAGTAGCCTCTTTCTTTCTAGCCCAAGTAAATTCTTCTCTCTCAGCTATGTGCTACAACTGAGTGTGAGTGAGTGTGTGTGTGTAAATAAAGAGGCGCACTCTCTATTTATACTAAGTCCTGACTTGACAATAACTCACTAGGGCCGACTTCACTAGGAGAGTCTAATAACCCTAGGGCCCCAGAACCGCAGGGAATTTAACCCTTGAACAATAGGAGGGTTACCCACAATGACTTGAAATGACTTGTTTACATTATTGAATCTCTCGATAGGAACATCGGCGTATGACATGACTCAATTACATTACAGACACTTCCTGGAATAAACATCGGGGTACAAGACATGGGATATACAAGTGAATACATTTTGAAGTTACAAATACATCAACACTTAGGATCACAACAAGTGATTTACAAAATTTTGTAGCATGAAAAAATTACAACAAAAACAATCATCTTTGTAAATACGCAACCCATTTCTGAGTAAACCAGGATAAAATATTTCTCTTGTTAGGTATTTATTCTTCATGAACTACTTCCTGGACTGCTAGATTCTGAACAACTCTTCCATCAACTACATTTGTCCTTGTGGTATCTCGCACGAATTTTATACAACGCTTTGCAAGGGTGGGAATAACATTTCTTTGTTGCTTTGGATGAAGCTTCAGGTGTAGTTTCCAATACTTCTTTACCCTAGGTCCACTCATTTTACAATGAGTGAAATTTTTTTATGACTTCCTATCCTTCTTTCCTTTCTTATTCTGCTTACAAGGATGATATTCTTCATGTTTCATCTCCTTACTAATCAACAAAACTTTCCTATAAATAACCTCTCTCTTCCAACACTTGGCTACATACTGGTTAGTCAGTCCACAAAAAGTACATGGATATGTATACCATAAATTATGTATTTCATAGCAATTTCTCTTGTAATAAAATAAATCGTTGTAGTAATAAGTGGCACTTGGAACAATATCATCAATATTAGATGAATAAGAACATGCGGAAACACTTTCAACACATTCCTCAGTTTGGGTTTTACATATTTGGTAGAAGTCTGTCGCTTTTGCAAAGTAGATTCTCTATTATTTTGAACTTCATCATTGTTCTAGAAACTTCCCAAGGTATCATCTTTTTCTTGCAATTGAAGTTGCATTGCTTGAAATATCTCTTACATATCTTGAAGTTTGTTTTGCATTCCATGCTTATCTTCCTCTCATGTTCGCCACAATCTCCTCAATTCAAAATTTTCTTTCTGAATTGTCTGATTGATTTCTTTAAGTCCATGAAACCATGCTTTCTTATTTGATGCTTTTCCCATGGTGTCCTTATGCAATCAAGACACCTGCACTTCCAAAATACAAGAATCTAACACAATTATGTTAACCCTTTGGACAATAACTTGAATTGTCTAGAAATCCAAATGGAGGGGTGTTGACTACAACTGATCATTCACCCAATTACAATTTTTAACAAGGATCATGTATAATATTGTCTCTCACTCTCATAAATTCTAAGAGTGGCTAACAAATCCTTTACAATGTTTCCAATCCAAATGACAATTACATCAACTTTTAAGGAAACATTTGAATTCTCAAAACAACTATAAGGAGTAATGTTACCATTACCATAATTCAAATAGCAGAGTGCAGAGTACCTAATATTTGAACTTATCCTCGATCCAATACATCTACTCTTAAACTCTTGGCCCTTATATATTTTTTCCACCACAAATCTGTATAAAAGAAACAAATTATGATCTTTTATTTAACAACATAACATTAATGTTATGGAAAAAAAATTGTGATACAACTCACATTTGCAACTTCTACAATTCTTTCATAGTTGTTTCCTAAGGATAAAATGTGTGGCTCATACAAATTCATTAGCCATGATAAAGTGTACTCATTACTATATAACCCAAGTTATCTTATGCAGTTATGTACCTCTGCTTCACGCTTCATGCAGAACCATACACGATTTAGAAAAATCCCAACAATTAAAGAGAAATATACCTACTAGGTTGGTTGATTTCTCCATATGGATTTCAACATTTTCACCATAAACATGATGGATGCTCATGTAGTAGGTGTGTAGGGAAAATTATCCCAATCATGGACTCATGTCCATTGCTCTTGGTAAATTGCAACTGTGCATCAAACTCATAGATGTAGATATGCTCTCCTTGGAAACTCGACCCCTTCAAACAATGATCTCCTCGGAAACGACTATGATGACTTTCCAATATGCAATAGACAATGATGGAACTTCCACATGAATGCACGGATCTTTGGTTTTTCCAAACTTCATCAGAACACAACTACCTCATATAGGTGGATTTTCTTCAATCATCGTCTTCTGATCTTCAAGCTATGATACCAAAATGATATGTTTTCGGCAACAAGTAACTAATTCACTTATTAATCCATTATGGATGGTTAATTAATTTCTTAAAATTTCCATAATTAAAAATGAGATTTTATTAATGATTTCACATATAAATAATATCATTCCTAGAATTAAATAATTAAGCACATAAAGAGATAGCATACCAGATTTGATATTGGAGTTCGTCAGACCCTCTCTGACTACATCTCAAGTCTCAATCAATCGCTACACCAATCCATTAGTCCATCAAATGCAACAAATTACATCAAAGTTTCGGACAATGACTAAATTTCTAACTGTTTACATAAAATACAGATATACCAATGCAATACCTCAAGCATATAGAATGAGAAGCTATGTCTCATACACAATATCTTCAAGCAATGGACACCCACGTAGTCTAGAAAAATATCCTACACGATGAAGTTTCTACCATCTCCTCAATCTGAATTTCCTTGTCTACTTATACCATCTATTGATTGATCCATTTATCAATTGCCTCTATCGACTAGATTTCCATCAAGAGACTTTGATTCCATTGAATTCCTTTTAGATCATGTCCAAACTATACGTTAAATAATACAATTGGTGTGTTTTCAAGATCTGTATGTGGCATTTGGATCCATGAGAAAAGTTCCCAATTGGGTATGAAAATATGATTTAATGCTAAAATTATTTGTAGGATAAGAATCCATGGCTAGGTTAGAAACAATATGACACTAAATGGGGATCGAACTCAAAGATCCGCATATCTGTACAAACCAAAAAAAAATATGTAGGAACAAATCCCATATTTGTTTTGGGTCGTTGATTTAAATCCATCACCGTTGAAGTTGTATTGTTGATTTGCAATCTATTGCGAGCTTGCCCATTCTGATGTCGACTGTGCTGATGTCTACTTTTCCTAATGGTCACATCATGATGAATCCCGAATGTTTTGGTCCAACTATTCCAACTGTCTCGACATCAGAATTCAGAAATCGTAATAGAAAACATAACTTCTACAATAAACCTTCTGACTCCAACTGTTTTGATCTCAATGTCGGAATTCAGAATTCATCATGGTGATATCAACTCCTGCATTTTTCATTTGAACTTCCGATTCCCAACTGTTCTGATTCAAAAGTTGGAATTCAACACTATGCCAAGTCATTTCCAACTCATCTAGCAAGTCATGCCACATCATCAAGGTTGTCATATCATCAATGCTACCACATGCCACAATTTCAAGCTACCACCACAATGTATAGTTGGCATGTACTTTAAGTGTCACACTATGGGTGTGCCATGTGGCACCACTTTACATATTTCACCAAAACTTTAGATTGTGATATATTTTGTGTCGAAAATCCATTTTTTACAGAATAAGTATCGTCATAAATCTCTTTGTGAGCTACATATAATGGTGTGCTTCTTGAAAACATTCGAGTGCTTTAAATTTTGGTCACTTGGAAAATCCAACTAAATCAAGAATTTTCTTAAAGGTACACATGTTACTAGATCCACATGTGTGAGAAATGAGAGATGTCATGGAATCCACTTGGTACCATGGTGGTCAACTTGAAAGGTCAACTTGTGGAACGCATAACTTTTGGATATGAACTTTGTTTGAGGTAATTTTTGGACTGTTGTAAAGGTATCCGAGTGTATAATTACACGAACGGGAATTTCACTAATGATGAAATTTTTACCCCCTAAAAAATCATTTAGACCCTTAAATAGACCTCAAAAGGTTCTAGACCCCAAATTTTCAAAACGAGACCTTCCCATAAAATGGGCTCTACAAGCCAATTAATCCAATCTTATGACCACAAAATATCCAAGTAGGTGACAATTTATATAATCATCTCAAATCAAACACACATGTTTTTAATTTAGTAATTATCACACATCCTCATTGAAATGAAAACATGAAGCAACTTCTTGTGAACCCCTATTGTTTTGCAATCTCACTTCACTAGATTATTCCTCATCTTTCAAATTTTTGTAATTAATGAATTCTATATTAAAATTAATAACTCCATCTTTGAATGTAGGAGTGAAGATACCTATAGTTAAGAACCTTTATAGAAGGCTTATAGTAGGAGACTCAAACAATTTTTCTCTTGGAAGAGAAGACCTCAACTTTTTTATGGAAGAAATAGGATCTTTATAAGAGTAGCTATAATATAAGACTAATTTTCAAGAAGTATGTTAACCAATATGCTATTAAGTGGATGATGAAGTATTAGTTAACTATGGAACACATGGAGAAGTGTATTCCTTAATGTGTGCTTTTGGGAACTTTGCGACTGGTATCTTTTTAATTTCTTTCCAATATATACAGTAAATATGAGACACATCATGTTGATGTGTAAACCAAAATGACTTGTATCTGGAGGTAACCAGTCTATGTAACACCCCTCCATTACATATTCCATTAGTTCTAGGCGGCATACATAGGTTATAGTGTATGGATGGACACACTCATGATGGCCACACGAGTGGGTCCTATCCCTGCACAATAGTATTAGATTATGTAGGCTATATTACTAATATTATAAGGACATGGGATTCATAACAACCTAAATTCATAACTTATCAAATTAAGACCAATTAATAGTGGCTTATATTAAGCAGGGTTATAAAGGGGATATAATAAATAAGCAATTGTGATATATTTACTTATTAACTAGAATTTCACATGGTTAATATTGCATGTGGGAATGTGTCCACGTTATGGGAGCTTGGAAAATATTAAAAAGGAGTAAGGAGAAGGGTAGGAGAAGGGGAAGAGGTATTCTCCTTCCTTGTTCCTCTTACTAATGAGTCTTATGTTTTTGGAGAGTTAATGGAGGTTGGGAGGATGTGGGTTAATTTTTGATGATGATAGTATGGGTTGGATTGGTATTGCTAAGTGAGGGCTTGGGGGATCCTAGTCTATGATTGAGGGGTTGGTTGGGAGGAAAGTGATCCCCAAATTGTGGTTTCCATGTTTCTCCCACGATGTTCTTCTCCTTCTACTTCGGTCCACCGAGAGGTCGTTAATGCAACTGCAAGTTCTTCTCATATGAAATTATAAGTCTTTCTCATCGACATCTGATATGTAGTCATGATTTTCCCTTTCATTATCTATTGATTGCAATAGTGAAAAAATGTAGAAATTTTGGGTCTCTTATAATTATGTGAAGTGAATATTCAGTCTTGAAAAATACTTGTAATGTGATTAATTCTATTATGACTCTCTAATTGAATGTTACTATTGCATACTTGATAAAATTATAAGTTAAAAAGATGTATGGCACTCTCAAAGAAAGTTATACTCCACAACCTCAAACTCCGGGAGAAAGTAAAGATCATTTTCTTACTATGTGTTCATTTGCTAAATAAATTTGAGAAGAGATTTGTTAGTTAACATATCTGGAGAAGAGGACGAGGTAGAATATTACAAAGCAATATGAGGAAGCACATGTTAGAGTTAATGTTTATCTTGGTGTGAGCTGAGAGATTCTATCCTAGTTTGTTGTATGGTTGAGATATTATCTCAACCTTTATCAGCTATGTTTAGAATCCGTTAATCATCTCAAAACACCATATATTGGAGTCTACATGTATTGTAAAATATAGTTTTATATAATAGATTTATGCTTTGTGTGTCACATTGTCTCCTTTCTCTCTTCTATTTTGGTATTAGAGCTAGGTCGAGCGTTACTCCCTCGCGGGAGTGCTCAGGACTATGTGAGAGAGGAGCATTGTTATGTTTGTTGCTTGAGGGATGAAATTGCTGACTATTTGTGCACCCAAAAAAAATCGTGCTGACTACGTCGAGGTGAAGAGAGCTAAATAAGACACCCAAAAATCATATGTAATATGCGTTGCCTGTTGTGGTCAAAGGCATGCTTGTTGGAGTGTACACAAAGGTTCATTCCAAACTCCTGTTGTTTTTCCTACATGGAGGAGAACGCTAAGGATCCGCTGTTGTTAAGGGAGAGATCGCTGCTACCATTGTTGCCAAATTTGAACTGAATCACTCTGTATTAAATTGAGAAGGAGCTCACTGCCAGATTACTGCTAGGACGAGTGAAGTTGCGGTCATCTAAAGACTCTGGAAATTGTCCACTGTGCAGAGGAGGAGAAAATATCTATTATCCACTATCCACCGATCTGTGTGAGCAGTATACCATTTGGAGCACATCGTAATCATTCACTGCCATGAGAAAAATGCACAGAATGTGCTATGAGAAAATGCACTGCCTCCCATATAATGAAATGATGCTTATGTAAAGAGATTTGTTGCTCACTCTTCCACTCTACCTTTGTGGATAATTACTTGTTTGTTTTTTTCTCTGTGGTGAATTATTTCTGCTTGTTTACCAGAATCGATCATAGAGTGGAAGCGTAGATCATAGCCACATAAAAGAATTTTGTTAAAGGAACATCCTATTTGTGAGAGGATCTTCTCATCTTGCACACAACTGTGTGAAGATCACTGGTATTTGAAGATCGTTGTTACCATTCAGGGTTTTGATTGCCTTCTCATGGGAGAAATTGTTTACTTGTTTATAGTAATCGCTGCCCTGGAGAAATTGTTTATCTCTCCACGATTTCTCGGCATCTAAAAAAAATTCTCCCCTCCATGTTGATCAGCGTTGTCTCTGAAATGAGTGTTCCTTTTCGAAAATGGAGATGAGTGCCTATGGCGCCTTCTCCTTAAGACCACTGTGCGCTGGCAGCGCTCTTCAGCAAGAAGAAACTTGCGCCGACTCGCCTGCAAGCATAAAGTGTCGATCTGTCGCTGTCCAAGATTGTTGATTGCGAAGTGTTTCATGTGAAAATTTGTGAAGTGCCTGGGAAACCTAGACAATGCTTGACAGTGATAGAAAGAATATGGTTGTGTTTTGTAATCTTTTTTTTGTCAGTTTTAATTTTGTTGGATACTTGAGTAGTAGTGTGAATTCCCTTAATGGTCTGTAAGCTTTGTTTCGGTCAAACAATGAAATGTTTAAATGTAATGGGTTGGACCTGTTTATTGTACCGGAGTTGTTATAAGGGGTGCATCTTCGGTTGTACCCGACACCCCAGAACAGTTCTTTTGGTCCAAGTTGTAAAGCTTAGCCAGTGGCAAGTCGGTTTATATGGGTTGTTGTAAGACCTGTTTAGATGTTCAGGCATACATGTGGTACAAAATTGCACCGTGTTTTCCCTCTTATAGATAGAGTGGATGTGGATAAAGATTTAGCTTGATGTGAATGGAAAGTTGAGATGAAACATTCTCACAGTATGAAGGACCAGTTATGTTTGACTTTGATGAACCATGTAGCTGAAAAGGATTCCTAGAAAACTTGTGGGTATAGCGGCTGAGGACCCATGTACTACGGTAGATGGTTTTCTTTTTATATGGACGTCAATAGAAAGGTACCGAACAAGTTCAAAGTGATGAAAGCCGCATGAAGATCAAGACTACAAATTCGAGATAAACATTAAGAGAGGATGTTAGAGTTAATGTTTATCTTGGTGTGAGCTGAGAGATTCTATCCTAGTTTGGTATATGGTTGAGATATTATCTCAACCTCTATCAATTATGTTTAGAATCCGTTAGTCATCTCACAACTCTATATATTGGAGTCTGCATGTATTGTAAAATATAGTTTTATATAATAGATTTATGCTTTGTGTGTCACCATATCTCCTTTCTCTCTTCTATTTGTACAAATGAATTTCTCACGTGCTAATTGGAACTCCAAGATAAGTTAAGGGATCTTTACAAGAAAGCTCATGAATTTCACGAGCAGATAGCTAAGGTCTTAGCTCTCGACATGTCATGGATATACAATGCAATTATATGATAATAAATATGTAACCATGAAATATAATATAATACAATATTCCATATACAATGCATGCCACACAGTGTGCCACACTACACATGTTCATGATGTGCAACAACATAGCATGCAACTGCTAAGTCATGGAGACAAAAGATTAATTTCAAGGATGATCATTAGACTTAATGCTCTAAGCGGCCTCAAAAAGGGCCAAATGAGGCCTTTAAAAGGCTCATTGGCCAAAAGGCAAATTGCTTGAAAAAACATTATTACAGAGTGATTTCTATCATTTCCCTATTACTTGACACGGACTATAAAGGCATATATATTTTATTAACTAGGATATAGACGTTTCTTGTTACGGTCTCGAGAAAATTGTTGGACAGTAAAGGTATGATCATAAATATTTTGGGACACTCTTTCTACTATGTATCCATAAATTTAATTTCTTTCCTTTTGGAATAATGATATGAGTTATATAGCATGAGGACTAGAGTAAGGTAAGGCAAAGAAAAAGGAGAGTATATGACTACAAATGGCAACACTCATTCACCTCTCTTGGGCTAAAATGACTGATTCAAAGGTCCTCACGCGTTATTGCAATTGCATTGATCCACGTCTTTTTGCTTCAAACAACCACGTCTTAGTCTCTAGACTAGAATGTCTTATGACCCATATAATGAATCTAGATTTTTCAATTAAAATTCACAATTATGTTTAGGTTTAAAATACTCACATAACATAGCTTTGATATCATTCTACACGAGTATAGGAGTAGCAAAAGCTATTGATGATTTCAAATGTATTAAAAATTAAAATAGAATTTTGTAATTAATTGTAAAAATTAATCTCATTATTTAAAAAAATTAGTGAAAATTGTTTTTAAAATAAAAAATTGCTTTTTATTTGAAATGTTTCCCTAAACTTATTTTTCTCCCTTTCACTTCACACTTATTAGTCAAGTCTTGCATCCCCTTTGAAGTTTCAACTTTCCTTCTTCTTATTGGAATTTGTTTGAATATTTCATTTTAAACATATTTTTCTCTCTTTCACTTCATACTTGGTACTTATGTCTTACATCCTAATATTTAAAGTTTCAAATTCTCTTCCTTGGTGTGTACATGTGCCCACACACATGCCAAGTCTTACATCCTCAATATTTGATATTTCAACTTCTCTTTCTTAGTGTGTGTGGGGGGATGTTCTCATGAAGATGAGTAACACTTTTTCGCAAGTGGAGGACGAGAGTATGGAAAAAAACGAGCTCGATTGAGTGTTAATCCCTTGATCAATCTTTTGTTTGAGCTTTTAAAAGATTCATCGAGGACTTAAGCAAGTGCTTTTTCTTAACCCTCGATTGAGCTATTGCCATTAGTAAGAAGTAATAGAATTCCACTAGAAGATTAAAGAAAATAAAAAGTTTCTCGATCGTGCTTTTAGTTTAATGACGGATAAACCATCGACCAACCTATTTAAAAATGCACTTGAAACCTTGATGGAGGTAGTAGCTTCATCAAGAGTATGAAAAAAAAACTTTTAACCCTCTTTTTTGCAAATTTAATTTTAATGGTCTCTTTTCTAAGCCAAAACCCTGTCCTAGGAAACACCTTGGGTGGTGGAATTCATACCCATAGATTAGTCAATGAATCGTCTATTTATTGATATATGATTTAAGAGTTTATGAGTTCATAAGATACTTTTTTTTTAAATTACTTTTCAAACTTACACACAAATCCATGTCCACAACTTTGAATCGAGTCAAAGAAAAATAAAAAAAAAACATAAAAAGTATATAGCCGATTTTTTTAAAAATATATATGTACTAGATCAATCATTGTGTCATCTTCAAAAAGTTATTTTTAAAACAACATAATTCCCTACAAATTTGTTTATTGCATGTTCAATAATGGCTTTGATTTAATAAATAAGTAAACATATGATTTTTCATCCTCACTTTAGCAAAAAAAAAAAAAAAAAGTGTTAACCATATTGATGAATTCATCCATTCAAAATAAATTAAATTTAAACATTGAGCTTTCATTTTAACCAAAACAAAACAAATTCATCTGGATTCTGAACTGCATTGTAAAATCAAATATTTAAAGATTGGAACTGTTTTTAATTTAAATTTATGAACACACCAAAAATAAAATAAATAAATATGTTGAATTGAGTGGCTCATTTTTGTTATATGCATAGGTCAACAATAAATATCCAAAAGTGCATTTATTGTTATAGTTGAGGATATTGACAATTAAATCTATCTAAATAAAATTAAACTATTGATATCCCTAATGCATTAAATATCCAGCAAAAGTGAATATTATTGTTACAGGCTATGTCAGGTCAGCATTAAATATCCAACAAGAGTAAATATTATTGTTAAAGTAATGAATGGTTAATAAAATTAAACTATTGATATCCCTAATGCATTAAATATCCAGCAGAAGTAAATATTACTTATTGTTACAGGCTATGTCAGGTCAGGATTAAATATCCAGCAAGAGTAAATATTATTGTTACAGTAATGAATGGTGAATAAAATTCAACAATTGATATCCCTGATGCATTAAATATCCAGCAAAAGTAAATATTATTGTTACAGGCTATGTCAGGTCAGCATCAAATATCCAGCAAGAGTAAATATTATTGTTACAGTAATGAATGGTGAAGTTTCACATGTATACCTAAAAACTCGTAATCTGTCGAGAATTGTGATCAAAGGGTCCCTGAAAAATCGTAATCACTTTGCATCGTAATTTTATATAGGACATCAACATAAGATCGACGACATGAATTTTATAAACGTGTTCGTGTTTATAATATATTGTTTTTTAATATATAAATCGTTTTAATGATAAAATGATGATTTACAGTAAAGTAGGTTAAAAACCTCACCAACGGAAGTTGATTTAAGTCACCACATTCGAATTATGCCTCACGTACGAAATTGAATTCATGGGATAGCTGTCCATTCATTTTATTACAGGAAAGGGATGGGCTTCTACTTTGAGTTGTTGGGCACAGTGTCTTTGAAGATCAAAGATTAATTTGATGCTGTCTTGGTGTCAGGTGAAAGGTAAGTTGGAGATCAATTAAAGGTCCCCAACTGCGTGGAAAAGATAAAACTCTAATATAATAAGCTTCTACGGTTTCTTCATCGCACATGAATTGTGTGTAATGTTTGTGATGGGGTATTATAATTGTTATTTGTGCACTTTGTCTCTCCTCCTCCTCGCATCTTCGTGGTGGGTAGATGCATGGCAGTTTCCAATTGTAGGATATGAAGCCGAGGACCTCTCTTCTGAAGAAAGACTCTCGAGGCTATTTGAATCGTGGCGGGTTAGACATGGCAAGTCTTACCAGAGTTCTGAAGAGGAAACCAAAAGGCTGCAAACATTCAAGACAAATCTGGAGTATATTGATGGTCATAACAGAAACAGAAGCAGGACCAAGAAGGCAGGTCACTGGTTGGGTCTTACTAAGTTTGCCGATCTAACAAATGAGGAATTCAAAAATCTCTATTCTGGAGGAATTCAGAAAAAAACACCAGGACCCCCCTACCAACAGCGGCCTCCGGTTGGTCATACGTGTGAGGCGCATGGGTATCTTGACTGGAGAAGGAAACGTGCTGTCACACCAGTCCAAGATCAAGGGAATTGTAGTGAGTCTTTTTTAGTAGGACTTTATGTTTCATTTATCAATGTTTGTAAAGATAAATCCATAAAATTGTCTAGATATTGTATAATGTAGTAGCTAGATTTCTAAATTATTTTCCAGATGGTTGACATTTAAATAATGATGACGTCCGAGTTGCAGAAAGTGATTGGGCATTTTCAGCAACAGGAGCAATTGAAGGAATCCATGCAATATCAACGGGTGTCCTCGAAAGTTTGTCTCAACAAGAGTTTATCGATTGTGATTTCAAGAGTTACGGATGCATAGGAGGTAATATGGACTCTGCATTTGAGTGGGCAATAGAAAATGGTGGTATTGACAACGATACGGATTACCCATACACTGCTCTTGCTTCTAGTTGGTGCAAGGTAATCTGACATTTATTACAGTCATTGAACACTTCACAAATTTAGTTAGTCATATTAAAAAAAAATAGATTCATATTTTGGTTATTTTTTTGGGAATTGGATAATTTTTAATAGTTATATTTTAATTTTGATGATAGTATAAATAGATTCAATACAATCAAAAACTTTAAGTTAACCAAAATTCCAAAACTAAAAAACTGTAACATAAATTTTTTTTAAATTCCTGCACCATTTTATCAAAATCATAAAAAAAGACAAATTATTCCAACTCAAATGTAGAATTTTTAAACTATGCTGAAATTAAATGGTTGATCATGTAAAGTCTCTGTTTGTTTGATGATGAGTAGCAAAAATTCAAAGCAGCCTCCATAGACAATTACAGTTACGTGCCAGCTGAGGAGTCGGCATTGCTGTGCGCCGTTGCCAAACAACCAGTCAGCGCTGGAATCAGCGGTACGGCCAAAGACTTTCAGTTTTACATTGGGGTACGAACTTCAGAACCATAAAAATTCCGCGTCGTTTAGTTATTAAGAATTTTTAGTTAATTTCTGTGGGAAATGGTTGACATAATTATTTTATTTAGGTGGTTGGAATTGTAATTTTGATAATTTAAATGAATTTAGTTAGTTATTTGAATTATGTATCTAAATTATGTTATTTTAGCAACCTAAAATTACTATTTTAGCAATTTCTACCAAATATTAATCAGAATAATAAAAATATTTGATATGGTAGATAACAATTTCTACCAAATTTTAATCAGAATAATAAAAATATTTGATATAATATCTACCAATTTATTTAGATTGACATTTTACAGGTTTTTTTTAATAACAAGATATATAATAAATAATGTCACAGCTGGGTGAAAGTCAATATAATAGTAGAATATATTCCCTGATACTGCATCGTAAAATACATCTAGCTCGTCTAATGCAATCACATATTGATCTACTTCTAACAACTTATATATTCAATTTCTGCCTGAACTACATCTAACATTCTATATCGACATAAACACAGGGCATCTACGACGGTGATTGCTCGAAAAGCCCTGAGGACATCGACCACGCAGTGCTCATTGTTGGCTATTCCTCCCAGGAGGAAGAAGACTACTCGAAGCCATTCCTCCCAGGAGGAAGAAGACTACTGGATCGTGAAGAACTCCTGGGGCTCAGACTGGGGAATGAAGGGATACATATACATAAGGAGAAACACAGCCCTTGAATACGGTGTCTGCGCCATCAACGCAATGGCGGTGTATCCCACCAAGAGGGAATCTCCTGCCGTCAAGGCGCCGCCGCCGCCTTCGTTCGTGGGCTGCAACGGATACTCGTCTTGCTCTCTTGGCCAAACGTTTAGAGTTTTGAGTTATTGTCTTCTTTATGGTTGCTGCGATCATCCACCTAGCCNGCCGCCGCCTAGCCCCACCCCGCCGCCACTGCCTACTCCCGCCGCTCCAGTTACCATTGTGCCGCCACTGCCTAGCCCCGCCTCGCCGCCGCCTAGCCCCACCCAGCCGCCACTGCCTACTCCCGCCCCTCCAGTTACCATTGTGTCGCCGATGCCGCCGATCCCCTCGCCCAGGCGCGGACAAAAGTCCTATTGTTCGTCCGAGCAGACGTGCTGCTGTTGCGATATGGTTGAGATTTCTAGTTCCATTATTGCTGAACATTGTTGCTGCAATTTCCCGAATGATGTTTGTTGCGAAGACTCTATATATTGCTGTCCCCAGGATTATCCCATCTGTAATAGCACTGCCGCTGACGGTCTCACCTGTGTCAAGGTATTCATATATGTTATAAAGTTTATTAGTATTTACATAAATATAGTACTCATCATATATATATATATATATATATTATTCGTTGTTCAAAATATAGTACTGATCACATATTATTCTTTGTTCGTTTGTTCTAGAATGATGGAGATCGTGACGGAGTGCCGAAAAAGAAACGTAAACCTATCTTGGCTCTCCCAGATCATGACTCGTCGGAGCTGTGAGACGGCTCGTGACTCGTGAGAAAGCTGCTATTCTATATTCTATCTAGCTATATATGTGCTTATGATGACTTCCTTCTTGTGTGTCGGTTAACAAGTTTGCAGCAGTTAGGTTTTTAATCCGCTTATTCATTGGGAGCCGCTTATTCATAAGCGTAATAACATTTTGTGTGATTTGAATATGGATTTCTTGCAAATGAGTTGGGAAAGTTTTGATTTTTATAACTATCATATATTTATTATTATAAAAGGATAATTTGAAATGAAATTAAGAAATTATTTTTTAAATAAATTTGGATTAAAATAGATTTGAATTTAAGATAAATGTATTAATTTTAATTTTTTTATTTTATAAATTGACATGTTATTTTTTAAAATACAGTTATATTTGCCATGTGGATTTTAGTAATTTTTATTTTAAATATGAATATGTTATTTGTTTATATGGATTAAAATATTTTCTTAAATTATAACTTTATAAAAAAGATTTTTATTTCTAGAGAGTTGATCCCTATTTATAACTTGGAATGTAAGTATTTTATTTTTTCTATATCTATTTGCATTTTTTCATATATTGTTCAATCATGCTACCAGATTTTTTCATAAATTTAATTATTGTAAAAGTTTAATTATGGTGTAATGACCCTTTTACTATTTCTATTCTTTAGATGTTTGTGATTTTCCTAAGTGGTAATTTTATTTTGTATAGGAGACTCAAGGACTTGAGTGTCACTTGAATAAAACTACGATATTTACTTGTTGATTTAATTCTTACTTGTTGATGGGTTTTTTGATTACTATTATTATTAAGCTAATATCCTACTTATTTACTTATAGTTGTATAAACCAAAAAAGTTTTTAGACTTTTTAAATATACCTAAGCTAATAACTTTTTCATCACTCATATTAAAAGAGGACAATTCCTTTATAAAAATTATTATAATTATTATTTTTATATAATAATATACACATGTATATACTTTTAAATTTTTTTTAATTATTTTAAATAACTCTTTATATATATATGAAACTTGAGTCAGTTAAATGGATTATCACGTTTTATTAAGGCATTACTAACTCTATGTAAACACACATAAATAAATAAAAAAAGAGTAATTGTTTTGATTAATTAATGAAACAATTATATATAAACGTTAAAATTATTTTATATATAAAAGAAGTTTATCAATGTGAGAGGGAGTATGTTGTTTATTGACAAAGTTTGGATTTTAGCAAGATGAGAATGTTAGAAAGAAGACGATTGAGAAACCGTTAGGGCTCTGGCCTTGGGAAAAAGGAGGATTACGGGGTAAGTTGGTGAGTGACCTCTTGAAGAGAGCAGAGACCTTTATACATGGAATATGGTGACGCCATGCGAGAGGACAAAAGGACACTTTCTTTCTACCGTGACTGTTTGATTTTCTTTCTACAGGTTTGTTTTTTTTTAACTATTATTCCATTGTTTTTCTTTTATATACTTTTCTAATAGTCTGTATTTAATAGGATTGCGACATCATCGAAATAGTGGTGAAGCCATAGTGGATGAGTCCTATATGTTGTTTTCCGCATAGGGTCGGTATCAATTTGTTATTTTCTCTGACTTTTCATCAAGAAGAAATGTTGCTTCAAGCCAATAAAATACGGAGCTTTAGACAAATAAAATGTGTCTTGTATCAATTAGTTATTTTCTCTGATCCTTTCATCGAGAAGAAATGTTGCTTCAAGCCAATAAAATATCGAGCTGTAGACAAATAAAATGTGTCTGGTATCCATTAGTTATTTTCTCTGATCATTTCATCAATAAAATATGGAGCTTTAGACAAATAAAAAATGTGTCTTGTATCAATTAGTTATTTTCTCTGATATTTTCATCAATAAAATATCGAGGTTTAGACCAATAAAATGTGTCTTTTATCAATTAGTTATTTTCTCTTATCTTTTCATCTTTCTTTGCATGAGAATAAATGTTGCTTCAAGCCAATATAATATCGAGCTTTAGACAAATAAAACGTCTTGGATCGAGCCATAATTTATTATTTGTTATTTTTAAAAATTGGTGTGCTCGAATAGTTTAGCTAGACTGTGGCCCATTCGAGGGCAGAACCCTAGTTTATTTATTTTCTAAGTTACTTGATACTGGGACGGGGATTTGAGTGTTCAACATGGATAGGATGACCCTCCTAACCAGGATATATATATATATATATTAAAAATTTAAAATTATAGACATATAGATTTAATTTTTTTACAAATATTCAATATAAATCAGAATCAATGCACATTTAACATTAATATTGCAAATTTACAAATCAAATCAGTAATCACAATCATATTACGAGACACATAGATATCATAGTCATAGATCAAGATGTCAATACTCATGAGTCAAAACTATATTTCTCATTAAGTCATGAAAATCAAAATGTATACAATGTAATCATATAAATGTATTACATAGATGTTGGAATGCCACTGGCAATAGTAAAATACAAAAAGGTGTAGATCAAAATAGATGAATGAAGAGTCTCATCTATCAATAGTCCTCATCCTCCTACATGCTTGAATCAACAAACTCATCACTACTCTCCTCCTCCTCCCCCTCCTCCTTCTCCTCAACCATGATAGGATCAATATCTGCTGGTGTGGAGGATGACCCCTCCAAAGGATCACTATCATCAAATGTCACCGGCTCTATCACTGGATCATTAAGATCCACGTTGGCTAATGCCAACTCAATATTGTTGTCCAAACCCATATTATCAGGAAAGGCATCCCACATATTTGTCTTTCCCTTCACCCATTGCTCCCTCTTCCTGTAAATAAGATGAAGGTTGGTGTGCACATACACCATTGTCTTTGCTCTAGACTTCTCAAGCCTTCTCTTCTTAACATTGTACAAGTTGCCATATGTGCTCCAATTCGTCTCACAACTAGAGGATGATGTAACTTGAGAGATGATCCTCAAGGCTAGCTTCTGTAGAATAGGGTATGTTGCCCCATGAGTTTTCCACCAATTATAGGGATTCTTAACTCCCCTATCTCCAACCACATCATAGCCTCCAAATCTCCCAATAGCACATGAAAATCTACAAAGCCCTCCTCCACCTCATCAAGTAAGTCTCTATTCTGAAATAATTGCCTAAATGCTATCTTCCTCTCCTGTGAAATCTCTCCATCCATGTGAGGAGGGAATCTATGTGAAGTCCCACCAATGATCCATTCTTGACTGTAGAACTTGGGGTTCAAGGAGTGGGCCAAGCAATGCAAAGTTGTACAATTCTTATCCCACTTGGAGATAAGAATATCCTAAATGGTGGACCATAGGTTCTCTACTGATGTCTCATACTCGAGACACTCATTCTCCATAACAATAGTCATCATGGACTCAATCATGGAATCCCACCCCTCATAAACATCTGCTAGGATGGGTTGGTCTATGTCTACAAAGTGCAACAAAGAAATGAGTGGCTCCATGATATTAATGGTAAGATCCACCCTCTCCCACCAAACATCATCCAATACTGTGTCCTTCACCTTTTTTGAAGCACTTTGATCTATCTTTCTCCAAAAAGACCAATACTCTGAAATCACCATGGACCCAAGAGCGGTTTTGACTTCCCTCTACCTCTTGAGCATGATGAATGAAAAATAAAACCGAGTATCTACAATCTTCAATAATGAAAGACATGTCTACTCTTTGTAGATGGTGAGAGCATTTGTATGGTTTTGTACAAAGTTACGGATATGGTGTGCATCCTCAATATGTTTCCAATCCATGTCACATCTGAAGAAATGGATTTGAGTGCTAAGTTCAAGGAATGGACAATACAAGGTGTCAAAAAAACCTGTAAGAGCAAAAGAGACAAGTATAAATGACTCTACAACACTAACAAGTTAACAACTCAAATCATTAACAATGAAAGGTGTCATAAGTGAAAATACCTGTGGATATTTAGTTTCCACAATCATGCCAGGGACCTTGCAAACAGGTGCATTGTTCGTGATGATTTGTACACAAGAATCAACACCTACTTCTTCAATGGTTTTGATGAATAAATTGCCCATAAAATGTGCATCCTTGCATTTGCCAAGAGCATCCACTGCTTTCAAGAACACCGGTCCATTTTGGGAAGATACCATGAAATTGATGAGTTGACGGCGTGATGGATCCATCCATCCATCGGAAACAATACTCACTCCATATGAGGGCCATGTTTCTCTAATTGGATCAAGAATTTTGTCCACCTCCTTCTTTGACTTAACCAACAATGTGGTTCTAAGCTTCTCCGAACCAGGAGGCACATAACTAAATGGAGCTCGTTCACTAAGACTTCAACACATCTCAAAAAACAATGGTGACCGTGCAACATTGAATGAGATGAAGTTGAGGTAGAAAAATAATTCATTGGTGAGGTCTACCTCTTCTCGTACCTCTTGTTGGAAAATCGTGTCCATTGGACCACTTGGCCTCTTTTTTGCTAGATGTGGATCACCTCTGCAAGGTGGAAATGGAAGCCGAATTGTAGAGGTTTTCCTTAAGAATGGAAGAGGATCCTCATCCTTTTTCTTGCTTGATGCTGCTACATTCCCTGCGCCTTCTTGATCTTCCTTTCCCATTTCTTTCCTTTGGATAACACTCACACCTTTACAAAGAGAAATCCCACAATTAGGAAGGGCCAACAAATGGCTCTTAACTCGGTAGTATGTTCTCTTGAATTCATTCTTGCAAAAATTGCAGGTCCAAGACACATTGCCTCCCCCACCTAGCTTCTCCCCGGGCCCTTCTTTCCTTGTCACATACCTCCACAAAGGGTATTTCTTCTCTTGGGCTTGTTGTCTTGCTAAAACAGGGTTCAATGGAGCATGAGCTCCACTAGCAGTAGATGGAGCACTATGAAGAGGAGTCAAGAGCTTGTGTTTGGAGGAATAGGAGGGGAGACATTATATGGGGCATTTCTCTCTTTCCTTTTCCCTTTAGCTCCTCCCCTAGCTGAATGAGACATTGTTCTTCTTGCTTGTTGGTTGAGCTTGCAATCCACCCAACCAAATCCACCTTCACTTGCAAAAAAAACCCTTCCAAATCCTTTAGAACCCTTCCAAATCCTTCAAAGCCTCTTCACTTGCAAAAAAACACACTCAACTTAGAGCTCTCTCACAAATTAGAAATTAAAAAAAAAGTGAAAAAAACACGTTTTTATGAGCCCGGCTATCAAAGTCGTGTCCGGTTTTCAGGACACGATGGAATAGTGTCCGGACTTGCGTGTACGAACACAGGACACGATTGGCAATTGTGTTGGACACGATATTTCAACGTGTCTGTATCTGACACGCAAACATGGGACACATGGCCCTAAATGGACGTGCCCGGTTTCTTAGTTTATTTTCTATTATTTAGAAAAAAGAAAACTATGTGTGGGAAGGAAAGAGCCCAATGCCTTCATTGGAATAGCTGAGTTCTCAACCGAGTTGTGTGTGGGTTTAATCAACTCTCTTGTTGATAATACTTTTTAATTTTCTAGCGTGAAATGAAAGCCTTAAGTTCAAGACGAACGAATCTTTTAATTTCTGCATATCATGATTTGCAGTATTTTTGGACTCTGAAAGATCCATCTTCTTGTATTTATTAAGTTCAAAACTGTGTTTATATTATGGTGTGGCCTCATGGCGTCACAAGCCATTGCCAGTTTGAGTAGAAGTTTTAGCTCTTTTGTGGAGAGAGTGGACCATTCTAAGAAGTCCCTCTATTATAATATTGATTAAGATAAAGGTGGTTCTATCACTAAGTGAACCAATCTCTTTTTCTTCTTTTAATAGTAAGGAATGCATTTATTAGTAAATGATGAGTTTATATGTTAATTGATAGCTTGATTTCATACTCAAGGGTGTATATTTTAATATTTAAATGGTAATCTTTATTTTTATAATTAAGTGAAAATATTTTGGATTATTTTACATGGAATTGTGCATGTTTAAAAGAAGGCTTTGCAATAAGGCTTGAGTAGCTATTTGAGATTGGTATGTGTGAAAGAGATCTTGAAGAAAAAGAAAACAAGTTGCACCAAAAGTGTTGCATATTTGTAACTCCTTATGTTAGATGAATTAATAAAAATATTAACAATTCTTGATGGACTTAGCCCCAATGTTGGGGTGAACCATGTATATTGGTATCTCTCTTATAATGTTCCTTATATGCTTTATTTAATAATTATGGGGTGCACTTAAAGAAATGTAATTTATAGAATAATATTTTAATAAGACATTATTTAAGTCTCTATATGTTTAGCTATTGTATTATGGTTCTTTAAGGTTTAAGGAAAAAGATTGTTTCCAATAAGTAAGTCTTTTCATTATGAATTCTCAAGAATGTTCCTTATATGCTTTATTTTTGCTTAATTTAATAATTATGGGGTGGAGTAATAGAAATGGAGGTTATAGAATAATATTTTAATAAGACATTCCCTGGATGAGCGAGCCTGACTGATAGCACGGGGCGCCTCAGTCCATGAGCCAGACACGTGGCACCACGCATGTTGGGGTTATCACTACGCTCGCATTGAGCTCAAGCTCTCCCGTGTGAAAGGAGAAGATCGTCTTTTCTTTGACCTCATCTTAGGGTGAGTGCAAGCTAATGAAGGTCTCTTTTGGTGCATTAGATGCAACAGAAAACTGAAAATTCAGGAATCCTTCAACTTACTTGGATTTTTGAGATACTTGCATAAAATATCTTGCTTTGACTAACATATATGAAATCTAGGAAATTGAATCACATTTCTGAATATATAAGTTTTATGTATTAAAAATTTCCATACCTATGTCAAGTTTCATTTTTTCCAATAGTCATTTTTTTATTTTTTAGGCAAATGATAAGGCATATGTTTTTGTGGGTGCAACCTTTGAGGGCATAAATGATGGTTTCAATTTACAAAAAATTGCATGCATGTATAGAATATATTGTGCTAGTGCAACACTATTTTTCAAAAATAAAATTAGTATTTTTTAATTTTTATAATAATTATCTAAGTGATAATTCCTTGAAAATGGTACGTCTTTTGTGGGTGAGGTCTTAATGCGATAATTATGAAATAGGTTTTTTATATAATGTATACTTCATTGTCTTCCAATGCACCATACAATTTTTTTTTTAAACTATCAAGATTTGAAAAATTTATGGAAAAAAACACTAACAATGTGTTTTTTGAGTCAAAGAGTTAGAACACAATAGAAATTGAAAAAAATAGAAAAATATAATATTTTGAAATAGAAGTTACATATTTAGAATCTTCATAAAAGGTGTTATTTATCTCTAATATTTCATCAAAAATGATTTTCCGTAGCATACTGTAACGATTGGATAAACATGGGCTTCTTCAAAAATTGGAAGAAATGCCTTAGTAGAACTTTTCAAGGTCTTAATGTAATAATTATGGTTTGGATTTTTTATAGTGTGTAGAGGTCAGTGTCTCGTAGTGCGACATATAATTTCTTATGAAATGGTTGATAAAAAAAATTTATGGCATAAACATAATCAGTTTTCTAAAAATCCAGTTGCATCTAAAAGGTCCACCAACTTCATGCACTCACCCCTTAGGCTAGCATATGCTAGCATAGATTCCATCGCATTCATGTTGGGTTTAATGGTATTTGGTACGTAATTAATTCCGGTTCAAGAAGGTTCCATTAAGCAGAAGGCCATGGAAGCCTGTGGGTTATTTAGTGAATCCTGGTGTTCTGTTTTGGTATGTTGTTATTCAGTGAAGCTTGGTGTTCTTAAAGCTTGTGGGTTATTTTGGTCTGTGGGTTATTCTGTGAAGCTTGGTGTTCTATTTTGGTCCGTAGTGCTCGTGTTCACAGGGATTCTCCACTGGTCCAAAGCTTCTACGGGGATGCTCATTATTGTCGGTACACTCACTGGTAGTTTGGTTCAGCACCATTGCTCACTGCCATGGATTACTCAACTCCACTGGCCCAGTTCATAACACCTAGGTACCTTGTTCCTCATCATGTCCAGGAAGTGAGGTACTCCCTGGAGAGGCAGCAGTGGAAGAGGGAAGTCCCAGCGCGAGCTTAGATTTCAGGTGGAGGAGGGTTACAAGGAAAACATCTCAATGCCTATTAGAATCATCATGGATGACTAGGAAGGGAGAGTCGTTAAACAATGCCTGCCCATGGGGAATGGTGGTAGCAAGATCAACCATTACTGGTTGGTCAAGAATATGCTTGGAAATATCATGAAGGACATGTTGGGTAATTGGAGTGCTGTTAAAGACACTCTCCTCGCTGTGAAGGCCAAAATGGCTTAAATGGACAGTCAAATCAACAGTTTTGATGCAACTTTTGCATGGAAGTGCATGACAAGCACAACAAGACAAACTGGACACATGGAAGGTAGGTGAGGTAGTGCGACATGTGGCAGGTTGAGGGACACAAGCTTGGTTCTGATGCCACATATGGTTCAGGATGCGCCTTTTCCTATCCCGACCACCATTGAACCACTGTTCAAGTGGGTGGGGGACGATGAAGGGCCTAGCAACGAGCCTCCTCAATCTTTGTTGGCCACCATTTCCAATACCATCAGCAACTCGGAAGAAGGGGGGTGGGCATGCCCCATCCTAGAAGAAACACCCCCTTCTTAAATTCTAGTCAAACCATCTACAACATCGCGTGCTTCCCAGGGTTCAGATTGTTATCTCAGGCTTTTCTGTTATCTGTGTCTAGTTTGGTTACAACTCTGTGTTTTTGGAAGGAAAAATTGTGTAAATATTGTCACTCATGGTTACCTCTGGTTTCTAAAATTTCTGAACTCCTTTTGTAAGAGTTTTTCAGACTACCCTCCATTTTTTACAAGCTAGGGTGGTGGTACCACCACCTGCAGCCTCCTCTGGTTTGGGCCAATATTGTAATTTTTGTTCTCCTAGTTTAATAGAATTTGCAGCTTTACAAAACAAAACAAAAAAGACATTACTTAACTCTCCATATATGTTTAGCTATTGGTTAATTTTGATTTCCTTATGGTTTTTGGGGTGTTTCTTCAAACTATATAGATAAAAGCTTTTAATGTTGTTACTTGGTAGTATCAGTATTATGCATGTTTCATTTTCTTTAACTTGATAAAATAATAAGAAAATAATTTTAACTCATTAATCATTTACATAATTTTTGTAATTTTTTTACCAATAAGATATTTATTTTGGAAAATGTTTTATGATATATATGAAATCTTTTTTTAATTAAATAGAATAACAAAAAAAAAAGTTTTTTTTCTTTTATATATATTAAAATATATTTAAATTAAATAAATATAATTATCTATTTCAAATCTCATCAAATCATAACAAAATAACATTACAATATTTAAAATTACTCCTAAACATCAAAATGGAAAACCAAAACATGCATAAGTCTAGATACAAAACTTAAAAAACCTCATAAACATAATTTAGAAAAAAAAAATTATAAAAAAAAAAACAACCATGATGGAAGTTATCTGAAATTGTTAAATGAATCTAAGAAAGATTACATTCTATAAAAATATAGAAAATATAAATATTAAGAATTGAAAAGTAGATTAGCTAAAGGATTACTGATTTTCGATAAAGAATTTTCGTGATTAAGTTAATATTTTACTATTAAGTCACATGGATTAAAAAAATTGGTATAGAGAAATCAGTAGGCATGTATTAAGAGGGAGAGACGGGTTAATGTTTATAACATCAATATGAAGAACCCTAAAAATAACAAAACAAAAGAAAGAGCATATTGCATTTGTAAATTGATCGATCTTCTCTCTTAAACCATATCCCCGTGGAGGGGATGGATCAGACCCTCAGTTTGTGCTCTTTACTTAGCAGACCAGGATTGCACACAACACCTCTTTGGCTTCTGCCTAGTCTAGCTAAACTTGCTCTCGATATTGAGTGAACAATATCACTTGGAACCTAATTTTCAGTCTGTGTCTCTTGTGGATCTCTTGGGGAGGTGGACTGATCACTTCTCAAAGTATAATATCTGCTATTACCTTCCCTTCTTTACAATGCGGGTTCTGTGGAATGCTAGAAATAAATCTATCTTTGAGGGATATAAGCTGTCAGTGTTGGGCTTGATTCAACAGGTAAATCACTTCTCTCAGATGTATTGCCCACCTTCAGAAAAGAGGAGAAGACCCAGAATATTGGACCCTGGTCCAAGTATTGTATATCCATGCGGTTTTTTTGATGGTGCTTCAGCAAAAAGTGGTGGCATTGGGTACAGCCTGCACATAAATGAAACACATTCCTTTGAGTTTGCTGTGGGGGTCGGTCAATGCACTAATACAAAAGCAGAACCGATTGGGCTTTGGGCCCTTCTGCTTTCCACCCATATGATGGGCATTCCCTCACTGCAGGTGCTAGGGGACTCCTCAGTTGTCATTAACTAGGCAAAGGACAAGTCTTCCCTATCTCCTACTGAGCTACTATATTGGTGTAGGGAAACTAGGAAGCTTTGCACACACTTCCTAGCACTGTCATTTGACCATATCTACCGTGAACATAATCAGCAAGCTGACCGTCTCTCTAAAGCTGCTCTCTCTTTGGCTTCGGGTATTGGCACATACCATGAATTTTTTGAGGGTCAATTGACCTCCCATGGCAATATTAAATTCTTTTGAGTCGATGCGGGACTTTGTGCCCTTTCTTTTTTGCACCTTATTTTCTTGTAGTGAGCCGACTCCTTTAGTTTGATGCTCACATGCTCTTCATGTACACGGTAGATATAGATGGACATGACACTGATGGGTACATTTTTTACATCATAGAATGCTTTTGACCCTCCCGCTCAACACTCTTTGTGTTGTGTATCTTTTGGATGGTATGTCTTTACATCTTGTACTATGTCCTCATTGATTGTAGCCCATTTCACGGGCTTGCTATGCAAGATGCCCTTTGATTCAATGAATAACAAGGACATGCTTTTTCCTTTCTGAAAAAATAAACCATATCCCCATGATTCCTATATTGTATTTATTTCATTATTGACCAATCTTCTCTCTTAAACCATATCACCATGATCTTCTCTCTTAAACCATATCACCGTGATTCTTATATTGTATTTATTTCATTAATAAATGAGAATTAATGCCTTGCTAGCTAGTGTTCCCAAGTTCGACTACCAGCTATTATAATTTTTTTCATTTATTAAACAATGCACCAACTTAAAAATATTTGTAAAATTGAAAATAATGTTATAGCAATTAATGCTAATATGATTTTCATATATCTAAATATAAAATTAAATATCCAAAAATTCTTAGTAGAGATACACTTCTACACTTATCTTTTGAAAAGCACATTACCAACTTTCTTAATCACCATCTAAAAGCAGTTGGCCATAAATTGAGACCCAGAGGTGAAGGCTTTAGATTTTATCATTTTTTCATTTTAATTGAGACTTAAAGGTGAAGACTTTAGATTTTATCGTTTTTACATCTTTAGATTTTATGTGTGCTATGATTTTAATAAGATATATATATATATATATATATTTTCTTCTTGCCTTTAAATATTGAATATTGTTGTTTTGAATTAATTAATTTTAATTGGTATTTAGATGAATAGGATGTATATAACCATTTGGATTTGAGGGAGGTGTGTTTCTCTCCTATACATGTAGGTTTTAAATTTTACCAAATTCTCTTTATTCTTCTCATTAAGGTTTTTCTTTGTTATTTTCTAACTAAAAACTCAAATTATTCTCATTAAAATGTTTTTAAGTCTCATTTTTAAGTACATACTATGTACATAATAGTTTATATGGTTCAAACCAATATACTCACCATTAATTACAATCTAATGACAACAAAATACATTTAAGTTTTGTTTTACTATTTTTCCATTATATTCATGATTTTGATTTTCTCTATTTCATAAAATAAGTTTGTTTACATTAGTTTTAATTTGATACATATTATGTTTTTTTTTAATTAGTTTGATTTTGTGAGATTACATAAATGAGAGTGAATATAATAATTAAAATAGATTTAAAGACATGATTTTATTTTTATTTTTGTGATAGTAAAAGTTATAGATAAAAACAATATTGATTAAAAAGTGTGTGAAGACATGTACTATGTGAACCTGTATTATTATTTCTTTGAAAAAGTATATAAGAATAATGATTATAATGATTTTTATGGATGTTTAATAAATTTGTACTTAAGATGGATTTATATTCATTTTATTAAAAAAATCTAAAAATATATTATAAAGCCTTTAGTTTCAAATTTCAAATATATTGTTATGGAGTTATTATCAGTTGTAATCCATTACTATTGCCATTATTTAAAATGTAACCAATTTTCTTTTAGTTGATAACAATGCATGCTTAATTAAAAATAATAAGATTATTTTTTAAAATATAATTAGTTTTTAAATTAAATTGTGAAAGTACATTTTATGTTTAGAAATTTATTTTTTATCTATTAAGTAAACTTTTTTTATAGGTTACTTCAAAAACTACATAAATTATGAGAATAGACATTGTTACACACTCTATACTCCACAATATTAATACAATAGATCATGACTTCATTATATAGAGTTCATGGGTTGTTATCAATCTAACTTATTCTAAATATAGAAATAGAGGTTGAGAGAATATCTCAACAATACACCAAGCTCTGAGGAAATCCAACTATCTAACAACTTCCTAATTAATATGATTTAATATAAACATTAATTATAATACTCCCCCTTAGTGTTTAGCTCCAATATTCTTTTGTTTGTTTTTGTTGTCTTGATTTTCATGTGGATCATATCCTCATCTTCTCTCATCTTCATCCTTTAGCTTGCATCATCTTCAAGTTTTGTTTTTTATATGGTTGGGCTTCATTGTGTTGCTTTGAATTCTACTGCTTTCCCTCATCATAAATCACCCTAGAATTTTGTGGATTACTCCTAACTATTCCAAGTGGTTTTGACTTACGATGAACCATGCATTACATGAGGTGGATTCTAGCTGACCATGAACTTCCATCTATGACAACAAGTGGTTTCAATTGACCACAAACCTTGCGCTACAAAGTCGCTTTCAAAACACCATGAACTTTTTAACATAACATGTGGTTTTGGATGACCACTAACCATCATGAAGGGGAAACTAGTTTTCAATGCACACACTTACTTGGGATTTATTCACTATGGATTCATTATCGAGCTATATGCTTATCCCATCTGTACCTACATAAATTATTATTGATATCCATAGAAAAAACAATCCATCTATTGAGATGCATGGGTTCCATCTGTTGTACTCACAGTTCTCTAGGAATCATTTTCACCTACATGTTAAACTCGAGCTCTTAATCATAACTTGGTCTGAATGAAATCACACTTTGATATTATTCCATATCACATTCCACTCCCCCACTAATCAAAGATTCAACTTCTCTTATTTTACATCAAGTTAGCATACTAGTACACATGATTCCACATCCTCTATGTATGAGAAGCATACATGCTACATGATTACATGTGCTGCCACAACAATGCATGTAGGCATGACTCAATAGAGATTACAAAAAACCTAGTAAATTTAACCTACAATCAACCTGTCTATGGCTAGGATTTAGTATTTGGAAAAAAAATTGTAGGGTGTGAGGTCCAACAGATCATGCACCCCCTACAACACAAATTCTTAATTGCAACCATAATTTTTCAGGTACAAGAAGCATTCAACATGATTTACAATAATAATAATATTATCCTCATTATTTGTCTAAAACATCCATTTTCCACTCATGGTACCACTTTTGGTTTACCTCTTCATCTTGAGTTTCATTTCATTGTTTTCTACATCATGAGTATGTCATTCACTACTTCATTGCATTCTATCTTTTTTAAGTCATCTTTCATGCAACTAACTAATTTATGGGGTGAGTGCACAAAGTTGAGGGACCTTTTAGATGTAATGGTAGAATGAATTCAATCACTCTTGATCCATAAAATAGAAATCATCCCAAGCAATCCCGACCCTGCCAAGCCTAGTCCCAAGGCTGCCAACATGCATGCCAATTAGGATAGTACACAAAAACGCGCTCCTATGTTACCTTGCAAAAATGTGCTCCTGATTTGCTTCAACAAAACACTCTTCTGTTTTACTTCAATAAAGCGCGCTCCCATTTTGCTTCAATAAAACACACTCGTATTTTGCTTCAATAAAATGCGCTCCTGTTTTGCTTCAATAAAACACGCTCTTGTTTTGCTTCAATAAAATGCGCTCCTGTTTTGCTTCAATAAAATGTGCAAAATGGGTGGGGTCCTTAGTGGTAAGGGGAGACATAAGGATGTGTGTGTGTGAGAGAGAGAGAGAGAGAGGCAAAGATAAAGTGGAGAGGGGGGGTCCTTAGTGGGATGGGGTGACCTGTGGATGTGTGTGTGAGAGAGAGAGAGAGATTAAAAGGTGT